>VXBU01003210.1:18544-32348 GCA_013400315.1 Bombycilla garrulus | reverse complement strand
TCCTTCAAGCTGCTCCCCTTTTAGCTGAGTAGGATACATGCCTTAAAAAGGTCTGTCTGGGTAAGAAGCAGTTAAAACTTTATTTTCTTGGACTTCTGCCAGTAGCTCAGCTATCATCAGCTTTTTCGATAATATGTCTTTGAGCTGCGGCTGGCAGAAACGGGAGATTCTCCACACTAGGGAGTCGANTTTCTGATGAAACTTTTTATCTTTACTGGCTGAGTTTTCACATTGACAGCATAAGAATGAAGTGATGATTTGATTTAACTGTGCCGGCTATTATCAGAATGAAATCAATGGTGCAGAAATAGCGGTTATTAATCTAATGCATAGCCAATGTTTGCATCCTAACTTTCCCTTTAATGGTATCCAAGAGCATGGCTTCACATTTGGAAGAACTTCAGTTACANTCCTGACCACCTGCTGGGACAATTCCCTCGGAAGGGGCTCCTGGCACAGACCAGCCCGGCCCAGCCTCCCCCTCCTGTAGGCCTCTGTGACTGTGGAGGGGGGAAAGCTGGGCTGAAGCTGCCCACAAATCTTTACCTCCTCAGGGCCAGAAATAAAAGAGAGCGATTCCCGGGCAGTCCTGTGCAAATGTATATCCTACTGAGATGAATTTCACTTTTAATTAGCTCATTTCCCTGTCTGTCTTTAAATCTAGCCTACAATTAGTGTTGCACTGAGCTCATGGGAAATCCACAGGCACACCTCACTTCCAGGGGTAGCTATTTTACTGCCCACAAAAATGTCAATCAATCTCAAACCAGTGCATTGTCAATCAAGCATACAGTGGTAAAATAATAACTGTTTGCTCTGTACATAATCTCCTTGTTCTGGATTACATCAACACTTGCACACATACAATTCAAGTACCTGACACACCACAGCTAAAATTCTGCCAAATGCTGAGCTCACCCAGGCTCAGATATGTGAGCCATACCCAACTTTTTTTACCTCTTGTTTCATGCTGATCTAACTACAAAATGTTCAAACTGCAGCACAATAAGGGTGAGTGCTTCCCATGCTGGCTGGAGTAAAACCAGTTTACTCTGCAATATACTTGGCTCAAATCCAGAAAGGTTTTTAGGCAATTGCACTGTAAACCATAGCATAGGGGTTAGCTTTCAGTGAACTGCAGGGCTACAGCAAGGTGAAGGACTTTGGAGAAGCTTAAGATGTTAAACCATAGATAACTTCTCACCACTGGAGGCAGACAGTGACTGGTAACTGCCTAAAACCTAGGCAGGAGTTTGAGGTAGAGAGAGGAAATAGTGCCTGGAGTTCTCAGTCATGATTACAGAGTGCACCAAGCACACAGCACTGTGGGTCTGGTGAGGTGAAACATCTGTCTCCCTGTCTCCCTGCATTGCTGTCCTGTGGCCAAGCATGTGAGGACATGCTCCCCTCTCAATGAACTACCCCACCACCTCAAGCTCCTTCAAGGTTCCTCAAGGTTCCTTCAAGCCTTCAGGAGCAGGCATCAGGGCCTTAGATGCCTCAGTTTTCCCAAAAATCAAGAATGCTAACAGGAGGAAAAGAGACCATGTGTTTTCCCAGTACCATCTGTTTCCCAGCAAAAAGCACCCCTGTAATTGTTTGTAGGTCAAGCAAGTGGGTTTGTGACTCCTGATGATATTTTGGTGTGTGGCACTGCTCTGCTCATCCTCCCCGATGATGTTTTGGTGTGTAGCACTGCTCTGCTCATCCTTCCCTTGATTGGTCTTAATTTCTGACACCCCAATAACTTCTTGCTTCTACCTGCCTGGGCCTTTAGTGGGACTTGATTAAGTGCTATAGTCTAATTTATGAACAGGAAGAGTATCTCTTGTGTAACGGAAGTTGTGTTGTATGGCTTGGCTGAGTCAGCTCTAGCTGCAGAGTAAGACAGTGAGATCAGTCGTCCCAGGTCAGTAAAAAAGAGAGAAGAGGGATAAGAACCAGGCCTACACTTTTTATGGATCTTTTGCTTTTGGCCGAATCTGTTAATACCAGCAAAATTTGGGGTACTTCAAAAAAACAAAGCCACTATTGTCAACATTACTTACGGGATAACGGAAGTCAGGACAGGAGATCACCGTTAAGCAACAACCTATCTTGAAAGACACTGCATAAGAAGGCAGTCTATGATATTGATCCTGCCTTTCTTTGAAAACTTTAAAAATGTTATAAATGTTGACATTAGAAGTGTTGTTCTATGATGTGAGGGAAAGGAGAATTAAAACTGAACTTTACAGTCTTGCACTTTGAGCAAGTCATGCTGTTGATCATATAAGCATGCAAATATTTATGTTTTATTTATAAATACGCTAAGCCTTTTCCAACTTACTTCCTGGTAAAAAGGCAGCATTCAAACCACAATAATCCTTTGTGTCATGTTACTGCTCATTATTTTGGGAAACTCTGAGAGATGCCTATTGTATACTGAATTCTTTGTTTCAAGTTTCCAGAGGTCCTACTGGATTGCTTCACCACAAAGTTACTGTGGCTGTGTTTTAACAAGCACCTGAAACACAGAGCATGTACTTGTAGAAAAATGAAAATATGTAGCATCATGTTAAGTACTATGGAAAATTGCAGCCTGGCTCAATGCTGGGGAAAGGGAATTTCTGCCATTGTCAGCAGGAAACATCTGGAGGTCTGAAATAATAAGAGGAATAATAGAAATCTGAGTATGATTTAGGAATGTATATACTATCCCATTTCAGTATTGAGTGCCTGTAAATAGTTTAATTTTGGAAATTCTAGAGATTTCAGACACAAAATTCTACCTGTTAAATTGCAAAATTACTTTTGTGAAAGCCAAACTAGCCAACTTCCAAGCCAACTTCCAGCCAACTTCCAACCAAGCCCTTCCTATGTCCTTTTGTTCTGTCTTCAGCCAATATGCTCACACTAAACAGATGTGTCTGTATCTCTTCCATGGGTGTCTAGAAACCTCACTGTACAATTTGCTGCATAGCCTCTTACCAGATTCAGAAGCAAGGAGCAGTGACTGCATATGATAATTGCTGTGCCCGCAGCCTTTTATTGGCTAATTTTAACAGCAGGAATTGCATCATTTGTAAAGACCAGTTTCTCTTCCCTCCATTTAGAATTCTCATTAAAAGTTCAATTTCTTAAAGTCCATCACTTTCACATTTCCTACAAATGCTACAAATCCTATAAATACACTGTATTTATAATGCTTTACATGGGGAAATTATAAGACTGTTTCTAGAATGGTAATGGAAACATTTGTCTCAGAATAGCAGTGTGATTTGGAGACCTATCTGGAACATCAGCTGCAGTAAACCAACCACCTCAACATCTTGCCAACAGATCTAAGATATTTGAGCCTGATTTAATTCTGTCTCCCGCTATTTCATTGCCGTTACTTTTGCTTTTCCACCAAGGTTCATTATTCCTTTCTGCAGTACAACAGCAGATGCTCACATTTTTCTCCTCTTGGTGATGTTTTTATGTGAAGCACTGTTTCTTTGTGAAAACACCGAAAGTTTTCAAGCACATTTCTTTGGGATTTAATTCCCACCATTGCAGAAATTAATATAGGATATTGATGCAAAGTCTTGTGCTTCCAAAAGCCATTCTGAAGGGATGGAGAATTCAGTAACAAGCTGAAACTTTAGTGTTTAGTTTTCGCCTCAGTGAACTTTTCAGCTACTGTGCATTTTGGAGCATTAGTAAAATGTACACTATAAAAAGGGAATGGTGATACATACTGTATTTAGCTGTACATCTTTTTTGCCTCTAGCGTAGAGATTTCTGTTACTCAGTAAAAAGAGATCTACTCTTACACTTCATATTATGGCATATTGACCATCTTTCTGATGAAACTTTTTATCTTTACTGGCTGAGTTTTCACATTGACAGCATAAGAATGAAGTGATGATTTGATTTAACTGTGCCGGCTATTATCAGAATGAAATCAATGGTGCAGAAATAGCGGTTATTAATCTAATGCATAGCCAATGTTTGCATCCTAACTTTCCCTTTAATGGTATCCAAGAGCATGGCTTCACATTTGGAAGAACTTCAGTTACAGAATTAATATTCTTATACTCTCTGAAGAACTGCAGGCCTGTTTCTTCAAGAAAATGCTTATGGTATCAGGGGAAAAGCTTAAGATTGTAACAGAGAAAAGGACTTACTTCAAAAGGATTTTGTAAGAGGTAGGAAACAACCATTACCCTTCCTTTCTAAAATTCTGTGTATGTTTATTGCTAACTATAAATTTTTTTTCTTGCAGTTAAAAGCTGAATAAAATTCCCAGTGAAATAAGTCAGTAAGCACCAGAGTGTCAAATCCAAAGTAAAAGTAAATATTATTTCTTCCTGTTCAGGTCAGAGTATTTTTATTCTAAGATAAACTGATTAGGACCTTCATTCTTACTCATAAATTCCCCAAGGAAAACCCTTTCAAGTCCACTTTCAGCTACTTAATTCAGAGGGAAATATCATGCATAGCTTAGAGCTGATGCACATTTCCCTTGCTGGTTTCCTGCAAGTCTCTCAGTTACTTCAGGGATCATTCAAGTCACAGCATGTTCTATCCCTGCATCATAAATCACACAAATAATAAGGAAGAATATTCTATTTGAACATACCTATCTTTATCTGAATGAGAATCTGTCTGAAATGTATTTTATCACAAATTCCAAGCACTTATTGAAGTGTTTGCTATCAAGCAAGGCACTCAAGGATACATGCAGGGAAAAGATTATGTTAAACTGTGTTTGGCTAAGGCCTGAAATGTTTTCCCTGAAAAGGTTGTGGTGCCAGCAGGTTCAGATGTCAGATCTGCCTCTAAACAGGTGTGTCTCATATTTTCCAGTTTTTCTGGCTTTTAAAACAAAATCTTAGAGTGTGCCAGTATGCTACAGTATGGTATGATTAGAAAGAATCTGGCAGCAATTTAGCTTTAAGGCTAACAAAAGCAAGAAGCAGGAAACATAGACACTATATATTCCTAGGCCTGCTGAAGCGTTCTTCCGGAGATTTGCTGGTGAACGGCAGGGGAGCATGGCCAAACACAATGATAATTGACCTCTGTGGGTAAAATAAATGTTGCTTGTAATAGGAGATAACCTCCTTTCTTTTAAAATACAAATAATTACCATTAATTTAGCCAGTTACTTTTGTAGATGTGTTTCCAATCAGTGCTTGTGTTTAGCATCCCAGCACTGAATTATTCCCCTTTTGCTTTCCTGGCGTGTAAATGGAATCTGTTTCACTGCTTTTCTGATTAGATAACAAAACAATCTCTAATGAACATTATGAAACTAAAGGCTATTTGTCAGATCTAGTTGAAATTTTTCCAGTTAATATTTCAACAGGGTTTAGTCTAAGATCCCCCTCATAAAATATTCACAAACAATGTAATTCTTCAAAATTATATATTGCGTAAGTATCGTAGCAAAAAGAAATTCTTAAAGATTAGGAAAAAGTCTAATATCTTGGGTTTTTTTTCTTAATCTCTTTTTTTCTCTTTCCCTCTTTCTAGTTCAATTTTCTCTCTATTCCTGCTAGAAAAAGTGTTTAAAATATGCAGCATTATAACTGCTTGTTACTGAAGGTTTAAAAGCACACAAATCAGTCTCTGAATTGAAACTGACAAAAAAGAATGAAAACTGTACTGCCATGTAGTTTACCTTCTTTTTTCACTTTTTTTTGTGCCTCAAAGGAAATAAACTATTTCAAATCAAAGCTGCTTTTTCTCCTCAAAAGACTAAGATACTGTTAAAATATAATCAATTTTCTCATGAAGAATTACAATATTTACAGAATTTAAAAGAAAATAAGAAATAAGAAATTCACACAGAAAAAGATATCCATCTGCTGTTCACTGTAACTCACAAGTCCCTGATAGCAGAGGAGGCTTTGCATGGGGGCAAACCCTACTCTTCAAAGACAGAAGTCCAGTAAACACAGGGTTATACCCAAGCCTCTGCCTGGATCCTTGCCACCATCTATTGGCTTATGTTGAGTAACCAAAGAAGTCACATTTAGGTCTAAAAAAGTAATAAAAATGTGCTAGCTAGCCTAATGGAGGTGCAGGGAAATCTCTGAAAGTACAGGGTTTTATCAGCCGAGTTTTAACAATCTCCAAAGAGAGGAATTTCATGGCTTTCCTGGGAATGTGTTCCAGTGCTTAATCCCTCTGATCATGAGGATTTCTTCTTCCTTTTAGTCCAATTGTCATTTGGATTGTTGCTTTTTGCCCACTGTGCTCTGGCTACACACTTCTGAGAAGGTCCTGCTCTAAACTTTCTATAATTTCACTTTTTGTAGGATTATATTAGAGCTTTGTTTTCTCCAGGCTGAGTACTGAAAATAATTCTCTTCAATATGTACAGTATTATACACTAATATTCTTCAAACATCAAATTATACAATTTTGTCTGTTTCATGAGTAACCCCATTTTTAATTAATTGAAAAGTTTATTGTATAATGTTTTCTTGAGTCTTCCTTAAAAAAAAAAAAACTTTCAGAGTTCTGTTTTTATTTCACTTCTTTTTCCCCCTCTCACGTTTATCTGAGACACATAGGCTGAGCTGAAATTCTCTTGTACACTAAAGATTTCTCAGCTCTAGTTAAAGTTTTTAAAATTCTTGCTTTTTTGTTTTGATAGTTAGAGACAATTTTTCTGCTTTGTCATGGCTCATATTTTTTCCCAAGGGATGTGGGTTTTATTTCAAGGCCTGTTCTACATTCAGTACTTGAAGTAGGCAAAAAGTGGCATGGCTTAATGACTAAACATAGACTGCTGTCCACAGCATCTCTGTACCTTTGACATGAGTTAGGAAGCCCTCTGAAGGATGAGAAATTGGTCCTGCTAGTGTAGAAGTGGAAGAGTCACCACTTCTAAAAGTGTTTAAAGAGATCCTGGATGTGGCACATGGTTTTAGGGTGATTATGGTGGGATAGGTGATCTTGAAGGTCTTTTCCAGCACTGATGATTCTGTGATTTTTTGAAAAAGTAAAAGGTGTATGTTAGCATAAATTACTCATGCAGATGAAGTTTTAGCTTCAGAACTACTGAAAAAACTTTCTGTGTGTCATGCTGGCTGTTTCACGGAGTCTTGATGCCTTCCTTATCCTTCTCATACAAACCAAAAATTGACATGGTTCCCTATGACACACTGCCAGAATTTGGAAGCAGTCATGACATTTCTGGGAAGCTCAGGTATTGCAGTAATGTTGGAAAGGAGCAAAACAATAAAAGAAAGGATGCGACTCTTCCCTTTCTATGCCAGAAACAGTGGGACTAATTCTACTTCGCTGTAGAGCACCTGAGCTTCTGAAAACTGATTTTATCTGAAACTATTCCTGAACCACAAGACTTGCTTGAGTGTTCTGAGCTGTACACAAATTCAGATCCAGCACTAGTCTTTAAATGCATAGCTAAACTTGGTCTTTGAGAATAGAAAAGCCAAAGCTTGTGTTTAAACAATTAAAAATATGCAACACAAGAGAAAAAATTGAAAAAGTTAAATTATTTATGATGATGATGTGGAAGCATTTCCTTTGTGTACTTTCTTGGGTATAAAGCTCATGTATGTGTATGGAACCTAATGATACCAGCAGGCAGTGGACTGGAGTATCTGACTTAGCTCCCTTTGAAGGAAATCTGATAAACGCACCAACAACTTGGAGGAAAAACACAGCACATGGCAAATAGAGAAACAAAATCTCTCAAAACAAATTGCTAATACTGACACTGGCTGAGAGATGTGTAAATGCATTAAGTACTACTGTCATTTTCCTGGTGAGTTTTTTGAGCAAATGCTTTGCTTGGAAACTGCTGCAGTTACATTTCTAAAAGGAAAAGTCTGCAGCTTTCAATACTTGGGCCAGAAATACACATTTGCCAGGAACCAAATATGTAGGAGGGTGACCTGTTTTAGTTTAAAACTTGCAGAAGCTTGAATGAAAGAGCATGACAGCTCCTGTCTTTCTCGGTCAGAGAGACTGGTACTGTGGCATTCTTGTGAACATAAAGCATGGAATTAACCAACCTGTTAGTGAACAAATCTTTCTGCCAACTTAAATAAAACCAATTTATGTCACAAGCCCTTGTAAGTCTAGAAGGAAATAAGGAGAGATCCTCTGTTCTCTACTGTTGTATATATTTGGGGCAATACAGAATTAACTGCAGTTATTGAAGATAATTCCTTACACATATGAAAAATAGTAACCCTGGTTTTGTGAGTAGAAAAAGTACAAAAAGCAACATAGATCAACTAATACCATCTACCTGGACTTCAGTAAGACTTTTGACATGGTCCCAAGGGACATCCTTATCTCTAAATTGCAAACACATGGGTTTAAAAAGTGGACTCTTTGGTGGATAAGGAGTTTTCTGGGTGGACACAGCCAGAGGGTTGTGGGCAATAGCTGTATGTCCAGGTGGGGATTTGTGATAAGTGGTGTCCCTCAGGGCTCTGTCTTGGGCCCAGCGCCTTTTAATATTTTTATGAAGGCACAGACAGTGGGATCAGGTGCATTATCATCAAGTTTGTGGATGACACTAAGCTGACGTGCAGCTGACAACAGCAGAACAGGACACAATCCTGAAGGACCTGGACAAGCTTAAGAAATGGGCTAACAAGAACCTCATGAAGTTTTACAAGGCCAAGTCCAAAGTGCTGCAGCTGGGTTGGGGCAATCCCAGACACGAGCACAGATTGGAGAAGTCACTGAGAGCAGGCCTGCTCAGGAGGACTTGGGGGTGCTGGTGGGTGGGAGGCTGGACATGACGCAGCCATGGCACTCACAGCCCAGAGAGCCCAAATGTGTCCTGGGCTGCCTCCAAAGCACCAGCATCCATAAATTGCATCTATGTGCAGCAATCAAGGGAAGGGATTCTGTCCTCTGCTCTGTCCCTGTGAGACCCCACCCAGAGTGCTGTATCCAGCTCTGGGGCTGCCAATAATGAGAAGGGCATAGACAAGGCCACCAAGACGGCCAGAGTGTTGAAACATTTCTGCTATGAAGAGAATGCCTGAACATAGGCTGAGAGAGCTGAGATTGTTCAGCCTGGAGGAAAGAAGCCTCTGGGGCACCTTGTTGAGGTCTTTCAGCATTTAAAGGGGGCTTATGAAAAAGAGGAAGAGAAACTTTTTACATAGACGGATAGGGATAAAACAAGGGAAAGTGTTCTTAAATCAAAAGAGGAGAGATTTGGATTAGATATTAGGAATAAACTCTTTATTTAAAAGATGGTGAGGCAATGGAACATGTAACCCAGAAAAGTTATGGATGTTCCATGCCTGGAAATGTTCAAGGCCAGGTTGGATAGGGCCCTGGGCAACTGATCAAGTGTGTGGTATCCCTGCCTTTGGTCGCGAAACAGGAAATGGTGGTATTTAAGGTCCCTTCCAGCTGATCTCTCTGGAAGCTTCTGAATTCTCTGATATCTCGTGGAAGTTTTGCAGACACACTTAGCCATCTATACCCAATATATTAGAATTCATAAAATCTAAGATTACCTCCTCACCTTAGAGACACCTTTGTGAAGATGACATCAGTGCATTCAGATGTAGGCGCAAATTAACTATAAAGGAGAGAGTGCTGCTTATTGCCAACTCGCAAGCTGCCACCTTATTCTTGCAAGGCATCCACGCTGTGCTGTGAACTGCTGCTAACTGTGTGAAACACACCGATACCAATTGCATCACAAGGTAAGAGCATTCCAAGAGCATTGGGTAGTATCCACCCCTCTACCTAGGATTATCTTTGCTATTACATTGTAAATATATTCTGGCTATGATTAGCATGAACCTCTCTTGATGTGGCTTCTTGTTATAAGCAAGATGTTTCTCTATGTATCCTCTAAAGTACAGAATATGAGCCAAGTGCTTCAGAAGCATATTCATTGCTTCACACTGGGAATTGCCACAGTAAAATATTAAATACAGTCAGGTGAAATAATAGCTATTCTAAAGGGCTCCATTGTGTTATCAATCAAATACAGATGGACCAAGTAATATTATGCAAATGCAATACCTAGCCAGAAAAATTTCTAGTAGCTAGGGTCACAACAGAAAATGCCTCCTATAAAATAAAAGATAATTAGCCTAAAAAGGTTTAAAATCTCCCAAGGAAAAATGTAAATGTCAATTTAAAATATAGTTTCATTGCAAGCTCTAAGAGATTTTTTTTAGTAAAAATATTTAGGACTCCTAATGAGCCTAGCAAAGACACGTATTTGTTGGACATTGTAAAGAAATTGTATGATGTGCAAAAAAAAAAAAAAAAGTAGAAAAAGAAAGGAGGTCCAACACATTCATACAACTGCAAAGTTTAAAAATTCTGGTATAATTCAGGATTTGTATACTTTTTTCAGATCTTAATAGAACCAAGAAATCTGACCTCCATTATGATATCCTCTTTGGCTGTCACCAATTCAGTACATGCTACCTCTTAAGCTTAACTAAAAACATGGCATGAAAAGTAAACTTTTTTCTCCAAGGCAAGCTGAGCATTGGATGCCCACAATGAATATGTCTTCAGATGAACAAATAATTCTGGGCTCCTTTACAGCACTAGTGAAGCAAAACACATTTTAGACATAATTCACCTTGGCCTAGGAAGTAAATTAAATCCAAAATGTGTCTCTTTCTACTCTGTCAGTTATTGCTATCAATACAGGTTCATTAGTCCAAACCATGCAAAAATGAGATAATTTCCATCAGCTACACTGGGACTAGCTCAACAGCTTAGAGGATGGTGCACTATTAAGTGCCAAAGTTGTGGGTCTGTTCCCTGTATTCACACTCCCAACTCATTCAGTTATGAGTTGGACTTGATCATTCCAGCTCAGACTGTTCTGTGATTCTGTGCCACCAGAGGTTCAAAGGAATTATATCAAGCCTTGAAAAAGCATATCTTCAAATAAAAAGCTAGAAGTACTCACTTATGGATTTACTTTCTCTTCCTATTGTCTAGAAAATATTCCTTAGGTCTCTTGACCTGATTTCAGGTCAGGTGCTCATTTGCTCTTCTAGCTCTGACATGTAGGAATAACAGCCACTGGATCACAGAATGATAGAATGGTTTGAGTTGTAGGGATTGTAAAGATTTTCTCATTCCAACTCCCCTTCCATGGGCAGAGACAATTCCCTCCTATTAAATCAAGTTGCTCAAAGCCCTACCCGATGGGATCTAGAACACTTCCAGGGGTGGGGCATCCACGACATCTCTGGGCAGCCTGTTCCAGTGTCTCACCACCCTCACAGTAAAGAATTTCTTCCTAAAAATAATCTGGATCTTTCCTCTTTCAGTTTAAATCTGTTGTTCCTTGTCCTATAAATTTCTTGTTAACAATATATCAAAAATCTCTCCATGAAACAAAAGTTAGAAGTAAGTCATCTTCATGAGTACAGCATTATAAATACAAGCTATATCTGGTAATATCAGAAGTCTTAGCATCTGCTCCGGTAAAAAGAAGGAGAAATGTGTTCCAGAGTGGCCTCCAGGCCACGTAATCTGCTCACCAGTGCATCCCAGTTGACACCTGCTATTGATCCCACACCCACTTGCACATGCTCACTTGCCCCAGTTGCTGGCCTCACACACATACAAGCCCAATGACCAGGGCTCTGACTCCAGTGCTCAGACTCCCATTCACACAAACACACACACACAATGTAAATTGAAATGTCACTGTGTGCCTCTGAGGGTGTTAAAGCATTCACAAATAGCAAAACTTTGCTTAGATTGTTCAAATCTAGACACTAAAATATCTAAATGCACTGTATCACTAAAGCACTACATATGAGGAAGAGGTGTCTAGAATTGCCTTTTTTATGTGTTTAATTCCCAAACAGATGGAGTGTTAGATGCATAAAAAGGTGAGTTACTTAAAATGAATGATTATCTGTCTATATCTAATCACAGCATACTGAATTCAACACAGGCTATTATTGTCTTTATAACTGGGTAATACTGTGACTACTCTACCAAAAGAATCACCTATTCATGCCTACCACAAGAGCTGTAAGAAACTGGCCCTTGATATCACTCAGCGTCAGCATGACTGGTAGTCTGAAAGCCCTTTTCCTGCCTCCCCTGCAAATCCACATTCCTCTTCTGCTGCTCAGCATAACAATAAAAACAATCTACTTATAAAGAGTAACAACCCCTTTTGAGACATGCATGCAGAGAGCTACTTGAAAAAAAAGAGTAAGACAAACTCAGTAATCTGCTTGCTTTATTTTTTTAATAAATGTTTCTCTATGGTACACGGAGGAAACAGAAATGTTATTCCCTATGAAAATATTTCAATCAAACAGCCTATTTGTTTTGCATATTTCTCACATGCAGCACAGGAAAGGAAGAATTTGTGGATGTATAGATCTCAGTATTGCAATCAGACAAAGATACTTTCAAAATGATGTGACCTTGCCCTTCACTTCCCTCCACTTCAGCAAACATTCCCATAATAACATAGCACAGCAGTTCTAAGGTGTGCTCAGCTGCTTGACTAAGTGTCTTTCTAGAAATGGTGATAAAACATCCAGTAATGCATGCTGCAAACACTAAACTCCTGAAGGTTACAGCCATAAGGTCCTGCCTATGCCAGTGTACTGGGCTGAGCTATGTCTTTCCTTGGGAATCTGTCATTTACATTCCGTAGTCTTAGGAGAAGAGAGAGATTCTAATAAAACACCTTAGTCTCTTTCTCGATCAGTTTTATAAACTGCCTCCTTGAAGGATTTTGAGATTTATGCACTCATCTTGGCCACATGCCATAGTGGGTGGATTCCCAGCTAGACTCTTCAGGGCTATAATGATTCAAGCTATTCCAAATAACCTTAATGCTGCTCTTGAATTTTCATTTATTATCATGAGATGGCTTTTTCTTTGCACAGGTTTGTAAAGCTCTAATACCAGGGTCAACAGCCTTCTTAATGCTATGCTAATGCTATGAATAATCCTCTTCTATTGTCCCTTTTAATGCTTTCTTCTGGCATTAGCAATATGCAAATATTGGGCTGAAGATTACTGTGCTCTATTTTTGCTAGCTATTTTTCTGAGAAAAGTATTCTATTTATGGTGCATGTTGACACAGCTGATTCCAATTTTCCTTCCAGGGGAAGACTGCCATACTGCTGTACGTAAAAGCAATCATGCCAGGGCTTTGTTTCAGAGAGCATCCCAACCTATGCATTCTGTCTGCTGTCCAGGCAGGCAATCCTTGTTTCATTTGCCAGTTTGTCCTCAGCAGATGTCCCCAGAACTGTCACTGGGGTCATGGCCAAGGATAATACCAAGAGGGAGACAATGCTTCTCCAGCTTAAGGACTTGTTCTTCATCCATTATTCTGGAATAGGAGTGTCCACACATGGGTTTAATCAGGGGAAGTCCCTATACAGACAAGCCCTTACACTTAACATGCCACTCTGAACGATGCTGAGGCTTCTAACCACATCCTGGCTACTAGATGTTGATCACAGAATCCCTCAGCACTGTGCCTTTGTGCTGCAATCTTTGCAAAGATCAAAGAGTGCATACATGCAGTTCTGCTATTAACTTCTTAATTAAGACTTTTATAATTATTATAAATGTGATAGCTGTCATAATTCACCTACACATTTGAAAAACCTTTGAAAATAACTAATTTGTCTCCACAGTACTACTGTAAAGCAAGTTTACAAAATATCTCACATTGCAAATA
Organism: Bombycilla garrulus; assembly: GCA_013400315.1. NCBI lineage: Eukaryota > Metazoa > Chordata > Aves > Passeriformes > Bombycillidae > Bombycilla > Bombycilla garrulus. Next base: position 18,667 of record VXBU01003210.1, on the reverse strand, counting down.
TTCACATCTATGTTCAAGCACTGCATGCTTCCATTAGAAAAATCTTCATTATTTTTGTCTTGATAGCTGACCTGACACAACACTGAGAACATTGAGCAACTGAGTTGCTTTTTTTTTTTTTCT
>VXBU01003210.1:5183-17156 GCA_013400315.1 Bombycilla garrulus | reverse complement strand
CCCCTACACAATGATGTCATCGATGTACTGCAGATGCTCTGGAGCTTCACCCTTTTCCAGTGCAGCCTGGATCAGTCCATGGCAGATGGTGGGGCTGTGTTTCCACCCCTGGGGTAATCGGTTTTAGGTGTATTGCATGGCCCTCCACGTGAAGGCAAACTGGGGCCTGCATTCTGCAGCCAGAGGAATGGAGAAAAATGTATTGGCAGTGTTAATAGTTGCATATTACTTTGCTGCCTTGGACTCCAGCATGTACTGGAGCTCCAGCATGTCTGTCATGGCAGCACTCAGTGCTGAAGTCACTTTATTTAAGGCATGATAGTCCACAGTCAATTTCCATTCTCCTTCAGATTTGCACACAGGCCAGATGGGGCTGTTGAAGGGTGAGTGGGTTTTGCTGACTACCCCTTGGTTCTCCAGCTCACAGATCATTTTGTGGATGGGGATCACAGCATCTCGATTCGTCCGATACTGCTTTTTTGGATCATAGGTTTGCTTTTTCTTCTTTCCTGGTCAAATGTCCAGTTAGACAGCATGCTGTCAGCTTTACTTTATCTAAAGTTTTCTACAGATCGAAATCTTTTTCTTTCATTTCTGCTTCTCCCAAACTGAACATTTCCAGTACTCACTGAGTACCATCTCAGAGGTTTTCATGATACCTGAAGATGACAATAACTACTCACATTGAGGTCTAACTTGCAACTTGTTGTTCCTGCAGCAGTAGTACAACTTCAATACAAATCAAATCTCCTGTCATATTAGCCCCTCAGGTGCTTTCATATATCTTGTTCGCCTTCTACAAAACATTCTGCACCACTGATTATCAGAACATTTTATTGTGGTTGTTCTTCCTGTGTCCAAAGGCAAGGTACACAGTTGCAAATAAAAGGAATTATGATGTTGGGTGGGTAAGTAAAGGGTGAGATGAGTAAGTGTGAGATGCTGCAAAGCCACTTGCTGAGCTGGAAGTGGCCCTGTTGAACCAGAGTAAGATGGTCTGGGAGTAAAGAAGCACATTTTCTCTCATGATCCTAACTTGAGATGGTTTCTTCAGTATCTAGGTGTTTGGATGCAAAGATTATAGAGCTGAGTCCACATCCCACCCCTTAATTTCCCCCAGGCCCAAATAGGCACATCATAAATGGGTCTTACAGGTATGTCCCAGGGTCTCATCAGCTTGGCATGAAGTTTACAGACTTCATGACTGATTATCAAGTGCTTTTTTGCTCAAATTATATAGCAGTCTGAGAGATGCTGATTCTGTCAAAAGCTAGTCATAATTCTCTGAAGTTCACAAAGGAAATAGAGTTTAAAAGATTATGATATGTAGATGCTACTGGTGGAGCAGTATCCATTTCCCTACATTGTGAAAATATGGATAGAAAAGAAATAAGTTCGATTGACATCAATCATTACATCATTACATGCTTCTACGACTATCACCAGATTTCATGTTTTTGTATTTCTGCTTACAGACACTCAACAGTGACCTTTTTTTATTACTTTTTCAGTGCTTGCCATTTCTCTGGTGGTATCCTTCTTCCTGTTTTCTCTTGTGGCATTAGGTTATCTACACATGATTTCATATTATTTCCTCCTTATCCACTCCATTCTTATTTTGGATGTTTTTTCCTTCCTCTTACTTTTTCCACCAACTTCCTATGTACATCTATGTATTCCTGGCTTTTTTCCACATATCAGGGAGTTGCCTCCTCAAAAACCTCTTGTATGTGGACATTGTGATGTGAAAGTGATTCAGGAAAGCATTCAGAAACAAGAAAATGTTCAGCCTCATAAACAGTGTTCTTATTTGATTATGACAACCACAACATTTGCCCCTACTTCAGCCATATATTTTACCAAAACCGGAAAATCTGTTCCCTGACTTGGTGCAGCACATGAGAAGAAGCGGGGCAAGAGGAAAGCAAAGCCAGGAGGAGTGGCAGTGCCTGTCTGACCAGGTCTAAGCCAGCAGAGACAGTTGGGGCCAGCCTAAATGGATGATGAAACCAAGGCTCTGCTCAAGGTGACCTTTTTGTGCTCTGTCATTGTCAGCAGATATATGATCAAACTGAGCTCAAGCCCAGGGCTCTGACTTCTAAACTAAAAGCTTGAATATTCAATACTTTCTTTCTGCTTTTGTCCCAGGCCCAGTCAAAGCTATACCTGCCTGGAGTTAGAGAAAGGAGCTTTCAAGCCAGGTTAAACTTACAGTGACTTTTTTATAAGCAGACTATTAATAGAGTGCATGGTTTTCTCCACATCAATGCATTTCTCCTCTACCTTTCCACATGATCTTGCATCTATTTTCCATATTTACCTGCTCTTTCTCTATAAATGTCAAGACATTAGGTGGAACAGAGTGAAATAAATGAAAGAATGCAGAGTGCACATAAAACAAATCACGACGTTAGTAACCCTTCTACCAAGCTGTCTTGTACTCTACACGGCAAATTCAATCACAACAACATGAAAAAAGTCCACCTAAATTTAGGGTAAATTGTTCTCTTTTCTGTAATTTCATTCTGTATTTTGGAATGTCAGTGTTTTATTCCTGCTGCCCCACTTCATTGGCCCTGCAAAAACTGAGAAAACTACACTAAATCCCACAGTCCGTACAAAAGCTTCTACATATGCTTACTGTTTGCCTCAGAAGTAGAGTGTGAAAAACTTTTTTTATAGTGTAGTGGCAATTATTTTTTTTTGAAGGAAAACAGCCCATGTAAAATATTGCAGTACATCCATTGTTAGCTGGTTCCTACATTAAAAGCAGTATTTTTTTATATATAGCATTTAATTTCTTATAAACAGAAGTCATAAAAAATGCAGCATTTTGAATTATTTTTTAAATGGGAAAACATTTTTTTTCCCTTTTCCTACCATTCTGGAAAAAAAAAGGGAAAATTGAAGGATTAAATGAACTATCAGACTATAGAGACCTTTGAGTCACCAGCTAGAAAGAATGTTTACCTTCTAAGTTAATATTTCTCCTTTTCACTTGAGACCTTCTGCTAGCCTATTTGCACTGTCCAATTACCCCTATCTGGCTGTTGTCTGATACCTTTTTTTGTGTTGTGCTATTCTTCTTTCAACTTGAATAATTTCTATGTTTGACAACAAACAAAAACTAGAAATTTTATTTACATAACTTTATAAGAATTACTATATTCATGTTTGTTATTGGTGTCACTGGAAGGGAAGGATGAATACACAACAATATTAACCAAAATATTAACCAAAAAAGCTATGCAGAAAGTGTATATAATACTATTACCTAAGCAAATTCAGACAGCAAAAGTCTCCAAGTCAGGAAGCTGGAATAAACAAATATGCATGATAAATGAGGAAATGTAATGGGTTTTTTTAGCATTCCGGATGGTAGAATCTGGAGGAAATTGTCAGGAATAGTGATACAATCACATGAAATTATGTGTCCTGACAGTTCCCTGAACTCAGTTTCCTTGCACTAAGACAGGAATACTCATCATCTGCTTTCACATCCAATAGGACAATTAGATCTTCCTAGCTTCTGAGTGGGATGGCACACAGGCAGCCTCTGCCCTGCTGTGAGCATACAGGGCAGCCACTCATCCTTGCTCTGTAGGACAGGGCCACAAACTTTGCAAAGGATTCATCCTGCCATCTTGACCCTACAGAATTTCTCGTGACGGTAAGAGACATAGAATCAGAGGTGCAAGATGGCAAGTAATTACCGAAGATGCTACTGAAGAGGAGAACCTGGAGAGGTTCTCAAAAGCAAAAAAGCACAGGCAGGTTTAGAGTTGCTGAAGTGGCTGGATTGCAACCAGGACATAGCCAGACTCTGTTGCAGCCCACATCCTCACAGCATTCCCAGGCTCACTCCCAGCATCCCTGCATCCCTGGGATTGCTTCTTCCCAAAGACAAGATCAGCATGGCCTCACAAACCGGTGTTAACTGAGTCCTGGGAGGGAATCCCAAATGAACTGCTTGAGAGCTGCCAGTAACTTAGGGGACAGCTATAGCCCTTTCTTGTTCCAACAGAAGCTCTTCTGTATTATTCACTCAGTCCCAGAAATAGAGATAAGTCTTTACTTTAGACATTAAAAATAGCAGATACTGTGTACATTGGGTCATAAATAGGGCAAAATTCAGAAAAATGCACAGGTTAATGTGCCATGTGAACCAGATTTCTTTTCAGACTGCATCTTCTTTGCATGGTCTGGGCTTTTAAGGTCTTTTCCATCTGGGACACCGGATAATTCAATTAGAAAATACACTTCCACTCACAACCTCATTTGTCTTTTGGAGGTAACGTATTAAATGACAGCTGTATGAGCCACAGCACAAGATAGTGGCTTTGCATTCCACCTTGCTCATCAATCAGACTAACAAGAGCACATCTGTCTTCAAGGTCTGTAATTGGTCTTTTTCCCCCTGGCAGCCTGGCTCCAGGAGTGTGAGCAAGAGCCAAGCATCTGAAGCAGAAATAACACCAAGTAATTTCCATGCCATTAGAAATGCATGTGCAGAGAGCAATCATGTGTAGCCTGCAATTGTGTTTATGAATAAATATTTCAGCTCACTTTTAATATTAGTTTATTGCTGGCAGTGGCCTTGTGCTGAAGAGTGGTGTCATTGGAACTCAGTTTGATATTCAAGCTCAGCTGAAAAATGACAGCAGTGCATGTTTTCTGCCAATTTTAATATGAGCTCAGCAATTAAGCAAAGCATTCTTTACAGATACTGCATTTGGGGAGCAGAGGGGTTGTTTTGCAAAGCAAGTTAGCTAATTTGGATTAGCCAGTAAGACATCTCTTCTAGCAAATGTATTTTCCTTTACAGGCATTCCCCAAGGGACAAACCACTTGAATTTATGTGTTTGTGATGTGTCTTTGTTGTCTAACCAGGACCAGGAATACCTGTTTTGAGGGTGGCACACCCTCTAATGCATTCAACATGCATTTAGACAAACAGTGCTGTCCTATAAATAAGATCCTGACTGGACTCAGATGACTGAAAATACAGAAGAACCATATAGACTAGGACTGGAAAATGGCAAATCAGGAGATATTAAAAACATTGATAAGCTCATGAATACCATGACGAGATTTAGGATAATACTCTTTTTTTAATATCTCAACAAAGTGCTAGATATTTAGTCATGCCCCACAGGAACTTATGCAAATAAACATCACATGTGTTTAAGAAGCATCTAAACAAAATAGCAGCAGAGAAAGCCACCATAGATATTAGAAGCACATGAGCATATATTATGTATGCATCTTCTTTTGATTTACATTTTGGGTAGGTATCCAATATTGGCCACTGGTGTACACAGGATAATGGAGTAGGTGGAACTTTGCACCAGTATGGCATTTGTTACATATCAACCTTCTGAAATTGTCACTGGAATTATCTCAGTCTTCATAGGTTTGTAAATTCTGCATAGATTCTGCGTAGATTCGGTGTGCACAGGATATCTTGATAAATTGGTGATAACATGGAAGAGACAGCACTATTTTTTAAACTATCTGTAGGAACTACACCTCCAAACGTCTTAAAACTCTTATCCAAGTGAGAAATTTTTAGAACATACTATGTCACATATGGAACATTTTTCTATAAATGAATCTGTTTATTCAGAACAAAACACTAAGAAAGGCCTTGTGAATTTTAGATCTAACCTGACTTCGGAGGAATACTAATGTTCAAACAGCACCTTCTACTTTGTCAATTTGTGTAATGCTTGTAAGTCAATATGTCACTTTGTCTTGATAAAGGTTAAGTGCAGGTAATAGACTAATTGGATTATTTTGTGTAATGAAAATAGTCCCAGGAGACTACAGATGTAAGGAAACATGAGCAAGATTGTGGGCTACCCGCAACAGCTGAATATACTTTTATTTCAGACATGCAGATAATTACCTGACTTAAAAGTGTAGTGATCCAGCACATGGTTTACAGTGGAGTCTTGAAGCAATAATCACCATTGGTGGTTATTTTCTGGAATGCCAAGGCAGATACATAGCTCTCCCAGTATCATTCAGTGTTACTATTTCAGTCTTCCTGGATTAGCACTGTAGCTTTACTGACGACGACTAGGACACAGTGAGCACTCTTTTCCTCATTTTAAGTAACTCAGACATTATATCCTACCAAAATGTCAAAAGTAATTTAAAAACATTTTACAATACACTCTCCTGGTTTACCATTTTTAATTTATGATCTGTAAATTATTACTATGAGGTTCAGGCAGGCCAATTGTCAGTAGGTTTAAATTCCCTCTAAATGAACTGCATTTTTCCATGCAGGGGAAAAGACTGGTGACATCTGCAAATGAAAGAATAAAATAGAATCAATTTTTGCCATTTCAGATAGAACTTTTTAAACACCTAATTTTTTCCAAAAGCGGCCCCAGTTTTATAAAAGGCAACAAGAAACTTGATTTATCTGTGAATTCAATACTACCATACTTCTCTGCAGAGAAGCAGAAAAGGCTGCACTCTGCTTTTGTTAAACATTGCTCAATATACGCAAATGCACCCAGAAACTGATGCCTTCCTTATGCTTTAACTGTTAATGCATAAACCAGCACAAGCACTCATGACCAAACATCTGCATGAGGGACTTTTTTGTTCTCTCATTTCCTTCTTTCACACTGGGAGTAACGAAGGTTTTTTTGTTCACTCTACCAAAAAATATCATAGCACATAAAAGAAGGAAGAAAAATCAATTTAGGCAGTCAATCTGATACAAAAGACCTTTTTTTCACACTTTTTGAAGTGCATAATGTATGTAGGGCCAAATTCTAAGCCTTTTTAAAAGAGAAGGCAGGATGAGTAATAACAATAGCAATAATAATATCAATAATTTTTTTAACATGTATTATTTCTACACAGAGAAATTTAGAAATTTCCATGTTGGTCAGGTTCATTACTCATTATTAATAATTCATCCATCTCCATTAAATAACTTTAAATCATTGAATTAGGCTGTCCAGATACCTCTTCTAGGCTCCCAATCACACTAAAATGATGTAACCATCTGCAATACTCGTTCTGAATATTTAAAACATACTTTTAAAATTCTGCCCCCAATTAAGGACAGAGTAGTCAGTATGGAATCAGGAGTTGAATGTGTATAAATCAGGTTACTTCCACTGAGGAGAAATAATCTGAATTCCCTAGGAAGTGAAGGACTCTCTTCAGTTGTTCATTTTTAAATATGAGTCCTCATTTGTATGAGCAGGACTGTTAGATCATAGTACAGATGTACTCGGTCATTCAGTTCAGTTGTGTAACTAAAAGATCAACCTTTCCTTGTTTCTTACAGGATTCACCCTGTCTATTCTCTTCCAGCAGAGAAAAATTACTCTAAACCCCCCAGCTTTTAACACTCAGTTTTCCAGGTTAAAGTGCACCTTGCTGAGAAACTGAATTTAGGGTAGGTAGCCTCAGCAGCACTTGGGATGGGTGGTAACTGTAGGATCAGACCTTTCTTTCAGGAGAGAAACCTCAAGAATTTTAACTTTTCTTTTAAAAATGTATCAGAGTTAAGCAAGTAGATTAGTTAAAAGTTCCTGTTTGCTGGCAAAGAAATCTTTTCAAACTTACTCATCCCTTTGTGTCAGATGCTGAATGTCATAATCTTAAATCTGCAGTCATAATCTTAAATTCCTGTACGTTTCCAGTCAGCTGTTCTTATCTTTTTCCATAAAAACAAGTAATTTTACAGGACTCAGTTTCCCCAGATGTCATACTTTTCACAGAGTGTAAGCCACTTCTTGTCTTCCTCATTGCTGTGGTCATGAAAATCAGTCTGATCACTCATTTCTCTGCTGTTTCCTTCACACACAACATCCTTTAGAGCATATCTGCCTATTAATGGCTTAAAACATTAGAAGTGCAAAAGCCATTTCCTTCATGTTCTGTAGAATTATTCAGTGCAAAGAGAATCAGGAAGCCAAACAATACATAAAAGTACCTGCATTTTTTAAAGACTGACTAGTACAACTCATTGATGAAAGATACATATGACAGTGAAGTCACTGGGGTTCTATATTCTCTTATCATCCACTATCAGTTTAAGCATTTTGTCACTGTATTTTGCTGATGTAAACAGTCTTTACACCTTTTTACAATTAATTGTGTCCCAGATTGTTTTTATGCAGAAATCGTCCTGGTGACTTTGCAGTTCCACAGAAGGCGGGGCTATTTTTCATGTGACAGTGCAGAACAGTGGAATACACAGCTGCAAGTCATAGGGCACTGCTGTATCCATGCTGTCATCTCCTCCAGTGGAGTCTTCCAGTGCTCAGGAGAAAAATCTCTCTTTCAAAGAGGCTTAATATTTTGGGGCTTATGTACTTTTTTCAACATTAAGATCCAAGAACTGAAATGTTGCCCAAAAAAGTGATGTACTGTGTTGCTGCCACAAGCTGCACAACTGTACTGGGGGTTAGCACTGCACTGAAGCTCAGGGAATACAGTTATGCTAAGTAGGCCAGTGCTAAGGAATTGAACAGTGCTGTGGGAGTTGCCTGAGAAGTGACACTTAATGGTGTTAGATCATTAGGATCACCTTCAGTGTGGTTTTGGCCAAATTAAATAAACAGACTCCCAAGACCTCCTAGATACGGTAATTTGCAGTTGTGGCCATCATGTTTAGAAATGTAACTGGGGTTAACAATCTGTGAGCTCAGAATTCTAAGAGGATTGGCCTCTGTGCCATTAAAAATCTGTTATGATTAATATACAAGCAGAGATGTAATCAACAAATAGAGCTCTTACTTCAATGATTCACTAATTGTGATATTTGGATTTTATTATTACAATATCCGGTATCTACAAAAAATGCTATGGCTCCTAAATCTGCCCCAGAACATGCACAGCACAGCAGGGTAAAAATCATAACAGAAATGCCTCGCTGTTTGCAAGACTCTTAATGTAACCTTGAGTTAAATCAAACTTTTCCATCTTCCTCCTGAGGCTGACACAGATGATATGAGACCTTGTCTCACCATGAGTATCTTCCAGTAGAACTGATAACTGCACAGGAGGGACTTGGTAGCCCCACATCTTCCTGGACAGCTAACACAGGAAAATGAAACTTGTCTTTGGAAAAATAAAAATAAAAATAAAAAATTCCTTGATGGGAAGAGAGAACAAATACCAGCAATCAGAACTCAGTCCAAAGAAGCCAATAGAAGTCTTATTGTTGATATTTTTATGAACAGACTACATATGAAAACAACCACTCATAAAAACTGGCTGATTTTTTTCTCAGTTTTGCTCTTCAGATATAATTGCAGCAACAGCTCTGCAAACTGTTATCAACTTGTTATGTCAGAATAATGCAAAACAGTACAGAAAAAAATTCAGAAAAAGCGAATATCATGAAGACAGTCATCTTTAATCAGAGTATTATCCCTCTAAGTCAGCACGAGTCCTATAGAAATAAATAACTTCAAAATTATAATAGATAAGGTCTACCTTATTATTTGTGCACTTTAAGGCTGCCTTGTTTTTTAAGCACTGGGACAATTACTTTTACCACTACAGCTTTTTCCCCCTGTATTTCCCTTTCATTTTTGTTTCTTCATCAGACCAGTGAAAAATAAAGTTGGACCACATAGGTGCCCATGGAACAAAGGGAAAACAAAGTACTGCAGGAGTGGAGGACAGAGGGAATCTGCAATAGTGGATTTAGCATAGTTTGTAGCATCATCTTTCCAGACTGCCAATTGCAAAGGCCAATTGCTCAACACATCATGTTTCAAGGAAAGAGAAATCCATGGAAACCAGGAAATGTTGACATAATGGAGTTACTAAGAAAACCTGAATCTTCATCATTCTCCATTTTAGATATTGCAAGCAAAGTCACACAAGTTTTATGCACATTAGTAACACGTCCTCTTTTTTGTTTATTTTGCCTTGAAAGGCCTTATGATAGTCAGGCAAAATGTTTTTTTTTTTGTCAGCACACAAAATAAAATAGTGTTTTGCACAAACACATGAAAAAGAACATGATGAGCCTGTAGCATTCCTTGCAAAGAAGGGGAACTGCCAAGAACTGCCACTAGGACAGATTCTGACACATGTGGGTATCGCTACCTCTAGTTGCTGTCATTATTACACTTTTAATGCCCTTGAGGAGACATTGATCTTGATAATTAATCAAGAATTCTCTCAGTATTGAAAATTCTGGACAATGAGTGGCCTATCAAACTAAAGCAGTACTTCACCACACATTGAAAGAGTCCCTGGTGGAAGTAGCAGTAGCTGGATATACAGAAGATTGAGACAGTTAAATTAAACTAAAGGGAGTTACAAATATAGGCAAGGTCTTTACGGCATAAAGCAAACAGGAAAAAGACAGAGCTAGCTGTGTGATTTGAGCAGGATAAGCAATGCAAGGAGAGGGATGGAAGAATACATGAGCAGGTGTGGTGCTTCATGTCCTTGTTGTATTACAGGTGGGTTATTCCCACTGTGGTGGGAAAGGAGGGGGTGGATGCACAGCAGAGCACAGACTGTCTGCATGCTGCCCACTGGGGCAATTTACATGAGAGGAAATGAGAACGTGAGTTGCAAAAGGCAGTACAGCTGAGCCTGTGCCTGTGTCTTGGCACCCCAGACAGCTGCTAAGTCCTTGCAGGGACCTTTGCTTTCAGACCAGTTTCAGATCTCCTACTCCTGTGTTCTCCTACTATCAGCAATTCATTTTCCATCCTTTCCTCTTTTTCTGAGACTGTTATATGGCTGAATTGCATAGATTTATTCAAAATCAACATTTAGAAAATATTTTAAAAACATTAATATGTATATCTTTGTGTCAAGTCTAAAGATTATTATTATTCAGAGTCAAGAAATTTTTAGGGAACAAACAAAAAATAAGGTGTAGGTGTTTATTTAGCCATTGTTTTCTGAAGATCTTAATTTTTAGGCCCTGAAGATGTGTTCAAATGGCCATTCACTAAATCAGTGTGAATTATGATGAGAAGCCAGGATTTCTAAATTCTTGACAGCCATATTTAGCTACCTCTTATTATCTACTTCCTCCTATTCAGAGCAAGTGATCACAGATAAATCATGAATCTACACATTTTGCACATGATGTAAAAATTTTGGGAATAATTGAACTGAAATATGAGGAGCGTATAGACAACATTTTAATTGCTTGTCTTAATGTTCCTGCCGGCTGCCAAGTTTGAATTGTTGAATCCCCTGCTCTTCTAATCAGTACAGGAATACAAAATGTGCCTTTTGTTTAGGAAATCATTAGTATATCAACTTCAAATGAAGTAAGCAGAAATGAAACAAAAGCTTATGTTTTCCTGCAAAAGTGAATGACTAGCAGTAAATTCTGGGTAATGAAAGGCATTTGTTTCATGACAGAGAGGCCTCAGGCAGAACTAACCAAAAGTTTGTGTCATTCTTTATTTATTGTGAAGTTGAGAGCGAAAGCTATTCTGCCTTTAACATCTGAAAGCTTAAAGTTACAATCAAAATATTTTCAAGTTATTGCCGGAGACTTTCCTGTCCCGGGTTCTCCCGCAGTGTGTAAAAAGTCCTTTTCTCATCAGCTGTCTGACCAAAGAAGCACTCTGGAGTCCTTAGTTCGTGTTCTCAAGGCAGTTTATTAGTTCCTTATCAAAAGTAGATTTCTCTGCCCTGCCGAGGTCAACACAGCAAAACGTTCAGAGACACACTGTGCCCTGCTCACTCTCTGCCCTGCACACTGTGTCCTGCAAGGGAAATCGAGACACACTGTCTTGCACACTGTGTCCACCCCGGGTCAGCTCTGTTCTTTTATACTATCAACTACATATCCAATGTTTACCATTAATTTTCAATCCGTGACCTTACATTGTCCAGCTCTCTGACAAACCAATCCAAAAGTGCCAACATCACCAAGAAGATGGAGGTTAGGAAGAAGAGGAAAAGATAACATGCCATGTGTAGGAATTCTCCATCTTGACTCCCAGACCC
>VXBU01003203.1:717-60801 GCA_013400315.1 Bombycilla garrulus | reverse complement strand
CTTTTCCAACCTTAATGACTCTGCAATTCTACAGGGAACTCGTAAAATAAAGACAAAAAAAAAAAGAGAGGGGGAAGGGCAAATCCTGACAGACACTGGCAGCTGCCCTTTGTCCCTTGCTCAAAAAAGAGAATTCCAGGCCCCGGTCCCCAGGATGCTGCCGGGTGGGCAGAGGGAGCCGCGCGTGGGCTGGGGGGGGATGGGGGAGGCAGTGGAGAACAGGAATCCAGCAAATTGACTTTTCCTATAATTTGATTAAATAGCAGGAGCTGGGACAGGGAATGGAGTGCAGCACGTCTGAGAGCCCCGCACCATCTGGCAGGGGCTGGCTTGGGGCCAGGCGCCCAGCAGCTGCACCAACAGCCAAGCCAGGAACCCATGGAGAAAACAACGGGGATAAAATGGCAGGGATGGAGGCATCAGGGGTGCAAAGCAGGGCGGAGGCAGAGCAGGGGGAAGTTCACCTTGCTGCGTATCCACTCTGCTCCAGCACCCCCGGAACATCTCCTTGCTGTGTATCCAGGGGGGCCAAGTTTCATCACAATCCTGGCCCTGACCCCTGCTAATTTTTCCTTTTGCTGCTCAGCACAGGGAAGGCTGTGAAAAGCCAATTCCATCCTTCTCTGCAAGGGCCGAGCACAGAGCCAGGAGTGCGGGACCGAGTGCGGGCAGGCTGGCGGGGCCGGGGCCGGGGCCAGGCGCTGCCGGCAGCTGGAAATCAGGGCCCGGCCCCGTTCCCCAGCCCATGGCCCCAGCCCTCACGCCGGCGGCCTCGAGGACCTCCAGGTGAGGTCATTTCCTCAAGTTAAAATTTGCCAGCGCGGCGAGAGCTGCTGGAAAAGCCCCAGCGCTGGGATTCACAGCGCTTTGTGGTCTTGGGTTGTTTTTCCCTCCCTGTTTTTCTTGCTTAAATGCAGGAGCTGGGGTGGGACTTTGGGCAGACTGAGGCTAAACAGAGCAGTGACCAGACTGGGAATGCACAGCCTGAAACAGCTCCCAGGCACTGCACTCACTGTGGCAACAAAATCCTGCAGGAACCAACTTGCACAAAATCCCTCCCTGGGTTCCTCTGGCACTGCAGCCGATGTGGGGCCAGATCCAGCCCTGGATCCTGTGCGCAGACACAGCAGCCCGTGGCCAAGAGCTCCAGAGCCGAAGGGAGATTCCAAGGGGCTCCATGCCCTGAGGGCAGCCCCAACCCTGCACCTACTGCATAGAACCATCAGTTTGGGTTCAGAGGGACCTCAAAGCCCATCTCATTCACCCCAGCCATGGCAGGGACACCTTCCACTGTCCCAGCTGCTCCAGCCCCATCCAGCCTGGCCTTGGGCACTGCCAGGGATCCAGGGGCAGCCACAGCTGCTCTGGGCACCCTGTGCCAGGACCTCACACCCTCCCAGGGAACAATTCCTGCCCAATATCCCATCCAGCCCTGCCCTCTGCCAGTGGGAGCCATTCCCTGTGTCCTGTCCCTCCAGCCCTTGTCCCCAGTCCCTCTCCAGCTCTCCTGGAGCCCCTTCAGGCCCTGCAAGGGGCTCTGAGCTCTCCCTGGAGCCTTCTCTTGTCCAGGTGAGCACCCCCAGCTCTCCCAGCCTGGCTCCAGAGCAGAGGGGCTCCAGCCCTGGGAGCATCTCCGTGGCCTCCTTGGGACCAAAGCACTGAACCACAAGGCTGTGGTATCTCTCAGGTACCTGTGTGCCCATCCCAGCCTGGCATCACTGCTCACACGCCCTGAACCCCCTCATGCTGCTGGTGCCTCCCGGTGCCTCTGGCATCACCTCCCTGTTCACCCACCCACCCTCAACCCCTGCAGCCGCTGACCTCGGCGAGTTTTCAAAGCAGCTTGGGAATTACAGATTAAAGCACTTCATTTTAATAAGATGCTGATTAACCTATTTATTTTGCACCGGGTCCAGCGATAACACGGGGCGGGCTCCTGCATGGGCGAGTCAGACAAGAAAGAGCCTTTGATCCGCTGCCTTTGAGGCCACTCCTGCTTCACACTTCTCCTGCTGCCTAGGCACGGATCTGTCTCCCCAGGTGTGGAAGTTCAAAAACAAACCAGGAAGCCAGAGCTCCCAGCACAGGGAGGGTGAGGGAGAGAGGCAGAACCAGCCTGTGCTCTGAAAATTGGAGCTTTGGCATCAAGGGGCAGCTGAGGCAACAGTCAGGGCAGAGAAGGAGATTTAGGCTGGATGTTGCAGAAAAATTCCTCCCTGGGAGAGTGGGGAGGCCCTGGCACAGGGTGCCCAGAGCAGCTGTGGCTGCCCCCGGATCCCTGGCAGTGCCCAAGGCCGGGATGGACAGGGCTGGGAGCAGCCTGGGACAATGGAAGGTGTCCCTGCCACGGCAGGGGTGACACTGGATGAAGTTTTATGTCCCTTCCAACCCAAACCATTCCATGATCCTATGAAAGGCTGGAGTGCAGGTGTCACTCAGACACAGGGAAGGGGCTGAGCTGTGGCAAATGCTAAGCAGCTCTTCCTGTGGGAATCAGGGCCCTCCAGGGCTCTGCCAGCAGGACCAGCCAAGCCCCAGCACTTTGAAATTCGAGGCCAATAAAGGCCATTTGTTGGGAGCGATGTTTTCCCCAAATGTCGACTGGGGTTTAAAGCTCCAAATTTCACACAGAAACTCGAGGCAGCATCATCAATTGTGAGTCAAGCAGGTTTCCCCTGCAAAAACACAGACTCCTGGAGCTGGTTTCTGCCTCATGCGGATCCACACGGACCCTCCAATGCCCCAGGTCTGTGAGGCCTTGGCGCCCTCCTCTCCCTCTGTCCTCCAAAACCAGCACCTTGGGGTCCAATCCCAAAGGCAGAGCCTGTGGTGGAGGTTACAGCTCTGCACCAGTAGTCAGGGAATGCCACAGCAAGGATTTCCCCCTGGGTGGGGGTGTTCCCTGGGGAATGGGGGAGCATCATGCTAGCTTTGGCAGAGAGTGAGGGCACGTCTCCAGCACAGCCCCGGTCTGGGGACACAACCCAACGGGACAGAGCCGTCCCCCTCCAAGCATGCAAACATTCCAGCCAGGAATGCGGCCCCGGCCGCCAGACAGCTCCCGTGTTCCTGCAGGAACCCTCCAGCCCGCTCCAATTAGCTTTCCTGGAGATCCCATTACTTCCAGCCACAAAGACATTGTTCAGTTTATTCCCCTGGAGCAGCCGCGGGAGCAGGGATAGCGTATTCCTGCAGGCTGCTCAGCTTTCCTGTAAAGCGGCGCACACCTGGAGCGGGCTCAGCTGCCTCCCCCGGCGCAACTGCGCCGCTTCCCCTCGTGCAGTGAAACCCGAGCCGCGGGGTCGCCTTTCACTCGCCGCATAGCGTCAAACCCGCCACGGGCTGCGGGGCAGGGGCCCGCCGAGCTCTCCCGCCGCCTCCCCGTCCTCCCCCGCGGGAAATCCCTTCCCCAGGCCGCTGGCAATCGCAGCCGCGCTGCTGGGGCCGCAGGCTCCCGGCGGCTCCGGGGCAGAGGGAGCGGGGATGGCTCCCGGGGCACGGGGACGTGGGGAACACTGCTGCCACTTACCGAGGAGGGGAGTCCAGGAGGCACCTTCCGAACCTTTTTGGGCTGTCCATCTGGGTCAGAGAAGAGAGCACCTGAGTTTTCGAGGGCGTTAGAGGGAGGGGAAAGGAGCTGCAGCAAAAGCCTGCTGGTACAGACGGCTGAGATCCCAAGTGGCCAAGGAAGCATCAACAGTGAAAATGTCTAAGGATGAGCCTCTCCAAATCTTGTCTGCACCCTTTGGGGCAGGTTTCACACACACACAGAGATCCCAGGACAGCAAGGGTTTCTTGGGACAGACTGAGCCCATAAGTATAATAACATTTAATGTTATAACCCCTCATTGGGGTTTTTTTTGGAAACACTTTTAACTTGAAGTGGGTTTGTGGAGAGAGGATGCAGAAAGGGAACACATGCAGGGCTGGGCTGTATTTTCATTTGCTTCCTACACAGGGATAGACTTGGGAAAGCGTCACTGCTGCAGAGGGCAGGGATGTGCTTCCAGGGACAGACCCCCGCCCATCCCTCCAATTCCAGCTCTGGAGGGGGACACAGTGTTCTGGGGGAAGGGGACAGTTCAGGGAGGTAGTGGAGAGATATCCAGAAGTGGCTCAAGGGGAAGCACTGGCTAAATTTTTTTAAATTATATTTTTAATAATTATTATTTTTATAACTATTTCCCCCATAATTATTGTTTATTATTTTTCATCATTACTTTAAAATTCTTTTTCATAATTAAGGAAAGCCCTGGCTGGGGAGTGCAGGGTGCTAACACAGCAACCTGCCAAGCCAGGGACTCTTCTGGGATGTACCTCCAGAGCAGAAATTCATCCCACAGAATGCTAGAGAATCATTTTCCAGGCTGAAGTGGCATCATCAGAGTAGGTGCCTTTTTCTGAAAAGCACTGAAAAATGCACCCATCACTGGGTCACTTCTGGTTTCATTTGTTGGGGAAAGCCCGAAATAGCAGCAGGAAAGTGGCTCTGGAGGGTGCAGGAGGAACTGTGACGAGAAACATAAGTTCTGGGGAACTGGAGCTTCCGAAGTCAAACTCACACCTGACCCCAGACTTTGGTAAAAGCTTATTCCCAAGTTGATCCAGACACGGGCAAGCCCTGCTTGGGAACGGCGGAGTGGGCAGGGAGAGCTCCTGGAGCAAACATTCCCTGTGTCCCAGGCACAGCGCCCAGACCTCCCTGCCTCCTACACCCCGCTCCTGCCAGTCCTGCCTGCTGCCGCTCCAGGAGGGCCACCAGCCACAGAAACAGCCTCCATGGCTTCAAACCAAGCCCAAGCTTTGCCAGGAAGGACGAGTGATGTGCAGTGTGGCTGGAGGTGTTTTTACAGGAACCTCGAGCCATTTGCTGCTTTCAGCTCATCTGAGATTTTCCAGAAAGAGGGAAATTGTACCTTATTCTGAGCATCCCTTTTCTGAGGTTAGATATCATTCTGTATATATAAAAGATACATTTATATGCATTCCCTCTCCAAAAAAGAGCAAATGCCAAATTCATGCCAGGGGCACACACGGCAACATCAGTCTCTCATTCCCAACATCAGTGTCCTCATTACGAAAGGCAGGTGTGATGAGGACACCTGCCCAGGTGGCGTGGTGGCACCGGGGGACACGCAGTCACTTACCTATGCTGCTCTCAGCACCTCTCCTGCGAGGATTGTTGGGGTAAGAAAAATACTGAGACCCCCCTTTGCCCCCGGTGGGGGAAAGTGTGCTCGGGCTGGCGATTCCCATCTCGCTGGGCAGGAAACCAGGCTGCAAACAAGGAGAGAGAAAAGCCCGTCCATGGAATTACACTGGAAAACGACTCACTGGGAGAGAACAGAGCTGCTTTGAGCCACCTTCACACCAATTCAGCTGAGGGGAAAAATAAACACAAGCGAAGGGGCCAGGAGGGAAAGCAAATCTGTAAATATAGGGGTGGAGGTGGGGGAATAGGTGTGGAGGAACAAAAGGGGCTTTCAGCTTGTGCTTTCCTGCTGGACCCCAGCAAGAAACCTCTGCAAACCAGGGATGCAAACCAGCAGGTGCCATGGTGGGGGACATCGTGGTCCCATGCTCACCTTGATGTTCAGGAGGACAGGATGAGCCCCACATCACCAGCCCATGTTGTGGCCAGTGCCCTGGAACGGCGCTGCCACTGCTCAGGGTGGTTTTTCTCCCGAGTTTTATCAGGGAAAAGCCAAATCCCTCTTTCTAAAGCCAGGAAACTCCTCCCTTGTGTTTATCCCAGCTGACCTTGGGTACACTGGGAAGCAGCGGGGGAGCTGGAGCCCAGGGTGCTCCCTCCTGGGACGAAGCCTCTCCTCCAGCTCTGCCCCTCTCACCTCGGGAGGAAGTTCAATGTATTTACATGCAATTGCACAGGGCTGGCAAAGGGCCCTCAAGTCCCAAAAGCTCAGCTTTGACCCATCTACCGCGGGCAATAAAGGAAATAAAGGAGGATTTCAGGCTTTTGAGAAACTGGAAAGAAAAACCTTTGCTTTCAAACTCTGTCTCCTCCAGAAAGGGGTCAGGGAGGGAAAGAGGAGCTCGTGTGTTCACAGCTGGTGACATTCCTGCAATCTGTTCCACTGCTCAGGTTTCCTCTGCTCCGGACCCGCTCCCTGCGCAGCCAAGGAAAGCACCCGGAGGGATCCCGGGACCTGCTGCCCTCCTCCTCCTGCAGGCAGGAGACACACTGGGATTTGGAGGCAATTTCCCAGAGAAAGGGGTTTTCTTCCCATTTCCTCTCCCTGGGGATGCCCAGGAGATGGTTCAGGGGGAAATGCCCTGCCAGCTCTGCCCCAGAGCAGGGCATATTTGGGGAAAAACCTGATCTCCACGCAGGGCATCTCCACCAGGCAATTTTTCATCTTTTCAAAAACAATGAAAAAAAAAAAAAAGGTCAACCCCCCTCACTCCTGCAAACTGGAGCCAGAAGCAACAACTGCTCTGAGGGCCACAGAGGCTCCATTGGCCTCCCCCACCCCCCACAAGGGGGTTTTGTCTCCTCTCCACATCAAGTGGGATTTGCCACCCGATCCTGAGCCCTGTGCCTGCCTCTCCCAGGGCCTCTCCCAGCCATTTGCCCCCCCCATTTCTGTTACCTTATATTCCCCCTCCTCCACAAAAGCCCAGCAAAACCATCACATCCAAAAGCAACACTTGGCACCGGGCCCGGTTCTCTTTGAGCAGCTTCAGTGGTAAATGAAATCCACTCTGGCACAGCCAGCACAGCTGCTCCAGCAAAGGAAACATCCTCACTTCAGAGAGGAGGAAATTATGACAAATTTGTGTAAAATTAAAACATGTAATATGTGTGTGTGTACATGAATAAAAGAAAAGCTGTCCAGCCAAAAGCTCCTCCCTTGGCTCCAGGGCTGGGACTGTTTCCCCAGGGCCATGCCGGGCACTGAGGGGGCACTTGGAGCCACACATCAAAGGGAGGTGCTCGCTCCTTCCTGAAAAACTATTTCTGGATGCTGTGGCAGCAGGGGAGGTTATCTCAGGGCTGCTGCCCTGCGTTCCAGGCTCTGATTGATGCCTGTGGTATTCCCCACAGGAAGCAAAGTTGTTCCCCCCAGCAGAGACCTCGGGTTCACATGGGGTGACCCAACGGGGCTGAGCTCTGTCTGCAAGAGATGGCTGTGGTGTGCCAGGTCCCTTCCAGGATTGTGGAGATCATGGAGTCTCAGAAGGATTTGGATTGGGAGAGACCTTAAAACTCATCCAGGGACATCTTCACTGTCCCAGGATGTCCCAGCCCCAATGTCCAACCTGGCCTTGGGCACTGCCAGGGATCCAGGAGCAGCCACAGCTGCTCTGGGCACCCTGTGCCAGGGCCTCACACCCTCCCAGGGAACAATTCCTGCCCAATATCCCATCCAGCCCTGCCCTCTGCCAGTGGGAGCCATTCCCTGTGTCCTGTCCCTCCAGCCCTTGTCCCCAGTCCCTCTCCAGCTCTCCTGGAGCCCCTTCAGGCCCTGCAAGGGGCTCTGAGCTCTCCCTGGAGCCTTCTCTTCTCCAGGTGAGCACCCCCAGCTCTCCCAGCCTGGCTCCAGAGCAGAGGGGCTCCAGCCCTGGCAGCATCTCCGTGGCCTCCTCTGCACTGGCTGCAGCAGCTCCACGTCCTGATGCTGGGCCCCAGGGCTGGACAGAGAGCTCCTGCTGCAGGTCCTGCATCAACAGCCCCACCATGAAACCAAAGCTCCACCCAACAGTCACTCAAATGATGCTGCAGCAGCACAGAAACCACCTCAGAGACCCTCCCTGCCCAGAACTGGGACACAGGACACTGGCCAGGGAACGGGGAGATGCTGCTGGGGAGGGAGAGGGAAAGCCCAGGGCAGGCAGTGAGGAGGAAGGAGACTCCTGGAACGCTCCCCTGCCCACAGCCAGCTTGGCACAGAGAAAGGTGTTGCTTGGATCTGACTCCCTGGAACTCCCCAGCAAGGCAGCGTGGCTGGGTCACGGCTGATCAAATACAAACCAGGATTAACAATAACAAAACAAGCGAGGCTGAAGAAGATTGAGAAGCGAGAGGCTGCTACAACCAACATTTTCTAACCTCTGACAACTCTTCTGAGCCAGCAGCACACACCAGTATGAACCCTCAGCACTCCACAGAGCTTTTGGAGCAGAGCAGAGGCTTCCCAGGACAACATGCACAGAGATGAGATGTAAATCCAGACTGGTTTTCATTACCAGACTCTCACTCTCGGGAGCCAGTAAATGAAGCAGAAAATCTCACTGCATTTCATCATTACCTGGTTTAGTCCTGGCATCCCTGTGTCTCTTCCAAACGTGGAGTATGAGGCTCTTTCACTGCTCTTCCCTGCAGAAAGAGAAAAGACAAGGTTTGGGGTAAGAGGGAAGTGGAGGGTTGTTTTTTTTTTTTGCCCCCAGGCACTTGGATCCTACCAAGGGACAAATCCTATTCTCATGAAGCAGCTCACCCTGCCCTCCATGAAGGGACAGCCTGAAAAGCTCGTGCTAAAGCAGGAGCTGCTTTAAGCTCACAGAGAGCAGGTCCACAAACACCAAAAGCCCAGAGCTGCAGTGGCACAGGGAAGTGCTTGTGGCCATGGAAACCAGCAGTGTCAGCCCCAAGCAAAAACTCCCTGCAGACACTGGAGACCCGGCCAGCTGGACTTGGCAGAGGCAGGGCTGGAGCAGGACAAGGGCCAGGACAAGTGAGCAGACTCTGGGTGTGCTTTCCAGACAACAGGAAATGCAATCCCAGTGCACGAGAGCTGAGTTCCTGCCCCACACAGGGCACTGGGCACCTTCTTCCCCTCTCCTGGGGGAGGTTCAACTTCCCAAAACCTGCGGCTCCTCACAGCCGGAGCATCGCTGCCAGCTGGGATCTGTGTGGGAACAGCCCCCTGCCAGCAGCGCCCACATGACCCTGTGAACTTTAGACAGTCCCAGAAGGGTTTGGGTTGGAAGGGACCTTAAAGCCCACCCAGTCCTGGATGGGCAGGGACAACATCCCAGATTGCTCCAAGTCCCGTCCAGCCCGGCCTTGGGCACTGCCAGGGATCCAGGGGCAGCCACAGCTGCTCTGGGCACCCTGTGCCAGGGCCTGCAAATTTCACAGAGCAAAATTCCTGCCCAATATCCCATCTAACCCTATCCTCTGGTAAGCCATTCCCCCTTGTCCTGGCACTCAGGATCGATGAGGGCTTCTCTCACAACCACCTCACCCTGCACACATCCAGCTGAAAATAAAGATTTGAAGAGCAAAAATAAAAAAGGAGCCCAGGCCTCTGGTGGGATGTTCCCTCTCTGAAACATCTTGGAACTCTCCTGCCTCATGGTCACTGCCCTGGGCACACCCTGCCATGGGGCGCCAGGACAGCAAAGGACACAAGGAAGGGAGGAAGGGAATGGCTCTGTGCTGTGCCCAGAGCAGCTGGAGGCACAACGGTGTCCTTTGGGATTCTCCCCATCCCCCTAAAGCAAAACCAGACACTCTTCTAGTGGGGAACAGGCACTCCACCAGCCCCCACCCCCAAATCCTTCCCGAAAAGGGAATCACAGATCGCATCCTGCCTCCGCTCTGGGCTTAGTGAGCAAAGTTGGGAGGAGCAGGATTTTGCCAATCTGCTTAGCCTAAAGCCAGCCCCAAGGCCACTAAGATGCAGGTTAATGCACCGGGGAGACGCTGGGGCTGGCAGAACCCTCCCCACACCTGTAAGAGGTTTTGGGGAACAGACAAAGAGGGGAGAGGAAGCAAAATACCTCAAACCAGCCCCCCTGAAGCTCAGGGCCCAGAGACCATTGAATGACAGAGTGATTTGGGTTGGAAGGGATCTTGAAGATCACCTCATTCCAGCCCCTGCCATTGCAGGGACACCTTCCACTATCCCAGGTTCCTCCAAGCCCCATCCAGCCTGGCCTTGGACATTTCCAGGCATCCAGGGGCAGCCATAGCTGCTCTGGGCACCCTGTGCCAGATGGCAAGAGAGAGGACACTGCTTATTTTGCAATCTTACCATGGAGGTCTTGAACTCAACCCAAAAATTTTAGTGTGGATTCCCCCTCTACAACCCCCAAGCCCCAGGCCCCCATTCTTGATGGGAAGGTCCTGGCACAGCACAGCCTCCCCCTCCCTCAGTCCAGTGACAGCCGGAGGCTCCGGGTGCTGCCGCCATTTCCTTTCAGAGGCTTAAACGTTAAGTAAACAAAGGTCAAAATGTCAGAGGATGGATCTCCTAAATGACCTAATTTCTAAAAGAGCTTAAGAGCTCGATCCACTGCAGCACCAGCCGTGGGCACAAAGGACTCAGCAAGTTGTGGCATCAGGCAGGTCCTGATTACTCCCAAAGCACAAAAAGAGCAGGGTAATGCCAGGGGGGTTGGCTGGACAGCAGCAGCCAGATCTCCCATCTGAGAACACACTGCTGCTGCCATGTGTGACTGCAGTGGGGAATCACTGAACCCCAGAACGGTTTGGGTTGGAAGGGATGCTAAAGCTCATCCAGTTCCACCCCTGCCATAGGGGACACCTTTCGCTATCCAGGGTGCTCGAAAGCTCATCCAGCAGCCTCTGCCATCACCAGAGAACTTGTGCTGAACTAGGGGTCTCCTGGATGTGTGTGGGAAGGTGAAGGGACACTGGGCAATCCCCAACCATGTGAAGTTTAACAGGACAAGTGTTGGATCCTGCCCTTGGCATGGGGCAGCCCTGGATGCAGGGACAGACTGGGAATGAGAGGCTGGAGAGCAGCGCCGTGGGCAGGGACCTGGGGGTCCTGCTTGGTGGCAAGTTGGATCTGAGTCACCGGTGTGTCCTGGCAGCACAAAGGGCCACCGTGTCCTGGGGGCACCCGGCCCAGGGAGGGATTGTCCTGCTCTGCTCTGCACTGGGGCAGCCTCACCTCCAGCGCTGGGGGCACTTTGGGCACAAGATCAGAAGGATCCAGAGCTCTTAGAGACTGCCCAAAGGAGGGGCACGGGGCTGGGGAAGGGTCTGAGGAGCGGCTGAGGGCACTTGGCTCGTTCAGCTGGAGCACAGGAGACTGAGGGGAGGCTCCTCGGGGGCTGCAGCTCCTCCCGAGGGGAGGCGGAGGGGCAGGGGCTGAGCTCTGCTCTGGGACAGGGACAGGAGCCCAGGAAGGGCTGGAGCTGTGCCAGGCCTTGGCACGGAGCTCAGGGAAAGGTTCTTCCCCCCGAGGGTGCTGGCACTGCCCAGGCTGCCCAGGGAATGGTCCCAGAGCTGCAGGAGCTGCCAGGGATGCACAGGGTGGGGTTGATGGGGTGTTCGGGCAGGGACAGGAGGGGGACTCATGGACCTGTGGGTTCCTTCTAGCTCAGAATATTCCAGGATTCTATGAACCCTGTGCCAACTCTGCACTGCCCCAAATCCACAACTTTCTCTGGATGTCTCTCATTCCTCATTTAGCATCTGCTGCACCCTTGGGTCTGTGTGTGCCCCAAGGGATGGGGACATTGGGAAAGAGAGGGTAGCCCTGGCCAGCCCCAGCTCCTGCACCCTCCACCATCACATAACAAGGGGGAAAAGCAGTAAAAAACTCAGCAGAAGAAATTTTACATTTAGCTATCTATGAAAAGAAGGCAGAAGAAAGAATGGCAAATTCTTCTGGATTGGAATGCACCTAAGCCTGCTGAAATTCAAAAGGTGCACAAGCTGGGCAAGGAACGGCTGAACTTGCCAGCAGAAGGAGCTGTTTCTGTGGGCAAAGAGATGGCAAACCCAGAGCCACCCTTCACCCCTTGGCAGCCACAGCCCGGGGCACCAACCAGGAAAGGTGGCAAAGCCCCAGGAGTAAGGACCAGGCTGGAGACAAGTGCCATAACTTGGAAAAAACCCACCAGGAATCTCCCCAAACTCCATTTTGCTCCCAAGAGAATTACTGAAATCCTGCAGATGGGAGTTAAGGGATCTTCTGGGAGAAGGAGCAGATAGTGGGAATAAATCCCTTGAAGAGGAAAGGGGTTTCCTTTGAAAGGAGGTGAAGCACAGTGGAGGCACCTCGAGTCAGAGCACCCAGACACTGGCTGAGAGCATTCAGCATTTCCAGATCTTTCTGGCATCCTCCTCCTGCCCTTCCCTCTGCCAGCTCCTTCTCCTGCCCCTCATCTGCCTGTGCTGCCTCCAGCCCTGCCTAAGGAGCAATTTCCCAGCCTCTCTCCCCTCCCAGTATGTTCCCTCTTGCAGGATCTGCCTGTGTGGGGCTCTGGGAAGCCTCCCCCAGCCCTGCCTTCACCCAGGGCTTTTCCAGAGGAACCCCCCACACCGTTTGTGCGGCTCCTCCCAAAGGCACATCTGCTCCTGAGCTTGGAGATGAGGTGGAAAAATAAAAACTGCTTTTCCCAGAGTTCCCCCCTGCTCTGGCAGTGTCAGGGATTGGCCTTGGCACCCTGGATCACAGCAGCATCTCACCTCCACTGGAGCAAACTGCTTTTACATAAACTCATGGGTTTGCCATTTCTCTCACAGACCACAGAACAGCCTGAGTTGGAAGGGATCCACAGGGATCATCGAAGTCCAACTCCTGGCCCTGCACTTGACAGCCCAAGAAAAAAAATTTAAATACTGCCTACAAGTTTTCCCATCACCCACTGGCAGAACCAGTGCCCCCACATCACCCCAGCCCCAGCACAGCCACCACCCACCATGCACCTCCCCCAGCCCCACACTAATTCCATTAGAATTCCATTACAATTCCATTAGAATTCCAGCCTGGGGGAAAAGGGGAGGCAAAACACAGCCAGGGATTAAAAACAGGGAGTTAAAAAAGAAGTTAAAAAAACCAGGAGCAGCAACAACCCCCTGATTAAACCTATTGTCCAGGAAGACCCCAATCTATAGGCACTGACAATACCCACTTGATTAGGAACACTGCTCTGAAAGGCAGCTAATTACTAGAAATAATTACTAGAAAGAAATCTGTTATGGCTTATCACTTTCCTCGTTGTTTAACCATCCCACTCCCCGTCCATCCCTGCTGAAGATGAATGGTAAATTGTGAAATTGGTGACTTTAAACAGACAGAAAAGCCATTCTCACCCTCCCCATCCTCTGGGACGAGCCAGTTTGTCACTGTGCTGTGTCCTGGCACCAGCCCGGGATACCAGGGATGCTCCTGTCATGTGTCCCCAGCCCAGGCTGGGAAGCTCAGAACTCCCCAGGAGATTCCCTGTCCTCCAGGAGCAGCACCAAAGGCTCAAAGCTGGAAAACTTGTAGGAGGGAACAATGGAGGGCTCAGACATTGGTTCTGCACCTGCTCACCTAGTGCAAAGCCCCCCACCCAGCAGCCTGGGAGGCTTCTCATTCAGAGCAGTGATGGTGTTTCTACTCATTGATTTAGAATCCTGGAATCCTGGAATATCCTGAGCTGGAAGGGACCCCAAGATCATCCAGTCCAGCCCCTGGCCCTGCCCAGACACCCCAACAACCCCACCCTGGGCATCCCTGGCAGCTCCTGCAGCTCTGGGACCATTCCCTGGGCAGCCTGGGCAGTGCCCAGCACCCTCGGGGGGAAGAACCTTTCCTTGAGCCCCGTGCCTAGGCCTGGCACAGCTCCAGCCCTTCCTGGGCTCCTGTCCCTGCCCCAGAGCAGAGCTCAGCCCCTGCCCCCCCGCCTCCCCTCGGGAGGAGCTGCACCCCCCGAGGAGCCTCCCCTCAGTCTCCTGTGCTCCAGCTGAACGAGCCAAGTGCCCTCAGCCGCTCCTCAGACCCCTCCCCAGCCCCGTGCCCCTCCTTTGGACACTTTCTAATTTATTTTATTATTCTTTTGACACATTTGCAACAGAGCCCAGAGCTCCTTGCCCAGTCCATTCTGCAGAGCTCAGCCCCGTGCCATCACCTGTGGAGCTGAAGCTGTGGCAGAGGGAAGTGACAGAAGATTCCCTTCACACTGCGCCTTTGATGAGAGCGACAGGGGCAGCACCCACAGCCCTGTGGGAGCCCCGTACAGGGGGAGCATCTCCCACAGGTGCTGTGTCAGTGCAGCCCCTCTCGGCTCTGTGCTGACGGTGCCTCCCAAAGCCATGCTCCATCGTGCCCCATGTTCATACAAACAACATCCATGAGCTCAGACTCAATAGCTGAACAGAAATCAGTGCTTTTCCTTTCAAACTGCTATTGGATCAGGTGTGCACCCTGTGATCCATAAGGTCTCCACCCCAAGACTGGGTGAGCAGCGGTGAAGTTCCCTCCAGCTGCCACCGACTGCTGCTCCTGCTCTGGGGCTGCTGCAGGGAACAACAGGGATTAAATCAGAGCTTTGCACTCCCCCAGTTCCACCCCAGGGGCTGAGCAGCCCCTTCCTCACTCCCTTGGGAGGGGACTCGAGCTGGGGAGGGGGACCCTGGGCACGGGAAGAGGGCTTGAGCTGGTGTGGGGCCCAAAGGGCCCAACCAGGACAGGAACAAGGGGCAGGGCTGCAGCCTACGGGGACTTCAGGGATGGGCTGGCAGTGTCCTGCTCCCCTCAAACTCAGACCTGCTTTCCTTCTCTTCTGGGCCAGACAGATCCCTCCAGCCCTGCCTTTCCCACGGAGTTTGTGACACCAGCTACCAGCACAGGGACACGCTCGGCAGAAATCTGGATGGACACATTCCACGGCTCCCTCACTCAAAGGACCACTCCACCCTGCAGCTTCCCAGTCTCTCTCCTTGCTCCCTGCTCCTGGCAGATCAGTCTGAGTGCTGACAGAGCTCGTGCAGGAGGGGGAGCACCAGCTGCACCTGGGATCCCCCTCGGGATCTCCAGGGCCCCAAAATGCCACCTGCCTGCAGGGACAGAGGAAGCCTCCACCCTGGAAGGAGGTGATCACTTCTTCAAAGCTCAGGCTGGCAGTAGCTCCTCAGCCCACCAAAGACCGGTCAGAGCACAGCCTCCTTTTCCATGTGGAAAACTGAGGCAAAAAATCATCATTTTCTCCATTTCTCCAACAAGTGCTGCCTGCTGTAGTGTCCCCTTGCTGTGGAAAGGTGCTCCCTGTTCCTAAAGCCCATCCTCAGAGGATGGGGGACCGCAGCCTGGCCCTGGGACATACACAGACTCCAGGAACACAAAATCCAAAGGATGGGGGTCCCAGGAAGAGTCATCCCGACCCTGCTCAGAGCCCCAGTGCTGACTTTGGAGGGCCCTTTCAGCTCAGCCTTCCTCTCTACTGGCCCAACCCATCATTGCCAACACAGAACATCCATGCTGCTCCCAGAATGGTTCTTCCTGCAGTTCCTGATTCTCCCTGAAGAAACAGAGGTTGAGTGGGAAAGAGAAAAATTCTGATCTTGGAGAAGGGCTTAGATGTTTCACACACCTTTCATCCATCAACTGTCACAACATGTTCATCCTCATCTGTTCCCTCCACCTCCTCTGATTTTAAAATTCCCTGGTTCCACTCTATCACCCCATTAACATGGTCTTCCCGCCCTGAGGGGCACCTTGCTGGCAACCAGGGCCTGGCAGACAAGGGGACACATTTCCAAAACTCCCCTTTCCCTCCCATTTTTCCTCTGCTTTTACAGAAGCATTATTTTATTTTCCTGCCTTTCCTCTCCCTTATCTCTTTGCATTTTGCCACTCTAAAAGTTTTGAGAAGCAGCTTGGAAAAGAGGAAGAGAAAATCCCATCCCTGCTCTTCCCCATGTCTTTCCTTCCCAGCACACAAGCAAAGAAGTAGGGTCAGATGGGATATTGGGCAGGAATTGTTCCCTGGGAGGGTGTGAGGCCCTGGCACAGGGTGCCCAGAGCAGCTGTGGCTGCCCCTGGATCCCTGGCAGTGCCCAAGGCCGGGATGGACAGGGCTGGGAGCAGCTGGGACAGTGGGAGGTGTCCCTGCCATGGCAGGGGTGGCACTGGATGAGCTCTAAGGTCCTTTCCCACCCAAAGCACTCCACGATTCTTTGATTCTACAATGAAAACTGATTTATGCATTTTGGAATCTGCTCCCAGAATCGATGCTTTCTACTTTAACTATGTTCAATCTTAGCAACAAAAGGGACTTGGGAATATGAGGAAACCTTTCCTCCCTGCCTGTTTGCAGTGGTGGAGCTCCTGGTGCTGCCCCTGACCCTCCTGGGGAGATGCAGCCCCTTGAGCCTGGGGCCAGAGCGTGGCCCCAGTCTGCTGGCCACAGGGCCAGCGCTCACCCTCAGCTCCAGAGCCACTGGAAATCACAGCCCCACTGGGGAACAGTCGGGCTCGGAAGTCCTTTCGAAGTGGCTGCCAAGGAGCTGGAGCCCCGGCTTTGAGAGGGAGCCAGAGGTGTCTTCCCCCACAAATCAAAGGGGAAACCTCCGTGTTTGTCCCCGGGCAGCTCCTTCTCAGCTGGAAACTCTCAAGGCTGCCTTGGCCCCAGGTGTGGGAGGGGCTGGGATGGGTCCCCCCATGCACATCCCCCCCCAGCCCTGCTGAGCTGCAGCAAGACTCCCCTGTCCTCATCAAAAACTCCTCTGTGCTCCACTTACATCCTCCTGGGGCAGAGAGAAGAACGATCTTCCCTTGTAGAGGGACAGGGGGAGCTGCTCAGAAAGGCTCCTCCCCCTGCACAGGATCCCCAAGGGACACCCAAACATTGCCCCCAACAGCACAAGGGGTCAAAGTGGGGAGCAGAGCTCACAGGGAGCCCCAAGCCCTGACCCAGGCCAGGAGGGGCTGGTGTGTGGCTGCTCCTGTCCCAGTACGACCACGCTCTGCTCTTCCCCTTTGCCACCACACCCACGGGGGGGATTTTGTGTTGGGGGGATTTTCTGTTTCAAACACAATTCCCTTTTCTTACCCCTCCCTTCCAACCACGAGCAAGCCCTGCCCCGGCCCTGGTCCTTCCACATGTGCTGGAGCATTTTAACCTCCCCTGTGTGGGCAAAGATGGGGAGGACTAACTCCAATTCCTGACCTAATGCAATTAGAACTCCCTAAGCCCTCCAGGAGAGATATTTTCTGCTCTTAATCTCTCCTCTCACCCCTGAGCTGGGAGAGGTGACTGGGTGAATGGTCACACGCATCCGGTCACGCAGCATCACCGTCCCCAGCACTTGCCAGTTCCTGTGAGCTCCTCACGCTGCCTGCCAGGAGCTGGCGATGGAGGGGCCAGAGAAAGCTGCTGGAGCCTGGCAGGATATGGGAAGAGGCCCCTCCAAATCCCAGTGCAGCAAAGGGAGCACCCTCAGCTCTCTGGGAAGTGACACAGCCATCAGCCCCTTGCAAGTCACGGTCACCCAGTGGGTCTGGTTGGAAGTGATCATGGTGGGATCATCTGGTGCCACCTCCCCACTCAACCAGGGTCATCCCAAGTGCTTAATAAATCCTTAACAATGAGCATCTCTCTCACCCCTAATTCCCAGCTCCCAGGAGCACGCTCAGCCCATCCTGGTGGGCATCGAGCCCTGCTACTGCCTTGGGGTGCTACCATAAAGCAGGGACAAATAATCACAATATAAAACAGCTGGCACAGCTGGCACTGATGGAATCCCCTGGGTACCACCTCCCTGGACCCCATCTTGGAGAACACCTGGAGCAGGTCCAGCACAGGGAACAGCAATGCTGTCCCAGCCCTCCCCCCACCACGGGCCAGCCAGTGCCATGTGTCCCCTGGGCTGGGAAGCTGCAGGCAGCTGCAGGCACTCACCCACGAGTCCAGCTCCCAGGAACGGTGACGAGGAGATGCTGTTGTGGGATGGCAGCTCCCGGTGCTCGCCGTAGTGGGGACCTTCGCCGTAACTCTGCCGGGACAACAGGGGACAGTCACAGCCGAGCGTGGGCACGCTGAGCCCAGTCCCAAAACACGAGCCTGCCAGGGCCCAGCCTCCCACAGGGATGGGCAAAGACAAAGACTCCTCATGAAAAGGGCCTGGAAACGCCAAGGGAGAGCTGGGCAGTGCAGAGGCTGTGGTGCCGGGAGGGGACATGGCAGTTGGGGACATGGCAGTTGGGGACATGGAATCATGCTTTGCCCTGTGCTGGCAGCTCTCGGGCAGTTTGGTACGCAGCAGGTAAGAGCCAGGAAGTCCCTCCCTGAACCAGGAGGGTGATGGGGCAAGGAAAAGGCTGGATAAATACAAATATGTATTTTTAGATATATTTATATAAATATATAAGTTCTAAATATACAAATGAGAGTTGACACCACAGCCCCAGCTCTGCCACCAGAGGGAAGGGAAAGGTGCCATTCCAAAAACACATCACACAAACCCATTAAAACAAAAATGACACCATTTCCACTAAGTTTGTGGCATTTCTCTCTTCCCATACTCAGGCCCCAGTCATGAGGCCTCAACTCCTTCCCTGCAAAACCCTTCCCAAGTTCTCCATCCCCACCAGGAAGCCATGGCCAGACAATGTGACGGATGGCAGGGATTTCCTCCTCACGTTCCCAAAGTCTTGTGGGGTGGGTAAAAGATTGCAACAGGTGGGTACCCAGGAAGCTTTGCCATCAGATGAGATTCCTCAACACACTCAGATCCCTCGACCTACCCATCTGTGTCTCCTTTGGGGATCTGTCCCACCCTCTGGGCCCCTCTCCCTACACCAACACCGGCTGCAGGGAGGGAGATGCCTGAGCAGCCACAGGAGCCCATCCTAGCGCAGTCTGGGAGAGGCTTTTGGAGGAGAAACCTCAAGGCAGCAAAGCCTGGGGAGATGGGAATGGGGGAAACCCTAGAGAGTTCACAGAGCCCACATCCAAAATGGGGCAAGAAAAGCTGTTTCAGGGTTAGACCCAATGCTCTGAAAGGCCTGGGAAAGACCCAGTTTGTTTTGGTTGGAGCTTGGTGTTTGTGCTTTGTCCTTACCCTTCCTTGGTCAAACGTGGAGCTGTTTTGATCTGCCGTTCCCCAGGAACCTGATCCCGCTCTTTCATCCAAGCCTACCGAAAAACAGGAAGAACAAAGGTTACTCTTTGCTTTATCAGCAAAGCCTCAAAGGTGTTCTCGTAAAATTAACTCTTCCTTCTACAAACAAAACAATATTTTCATTAATAAACCACTTCCACTTGGCGTGACCGAGCCTCCCCTCTGCCTCTTCACCTTCCCACTCCCGCTGGGAGTTATTCCACAAACTTCAAAGCAAATCCCACCACAGCTTGGAAATGGTTCAAAACATTGGGACAGTGGGAAGAGGAGAAACAAGTATTTTAACTCCTTTATTCCAGAGAGCACCCACGAACCTGCTTCCCCTGGAGAGCGTTGGTGGAAGGGACTGAACTATAAATCAAAACTACATAGCATCCATTTGGATGCTCCAGCAGGACTTGAATTTTGCCCATGGTGCTCGAAGATCATGGGCCAAACTCTCTTCAACCTGAGCAGAGTGAGAGTGCCCAGGGGTGAAATCCTCAGGTGGGAACTGCTGGGGGTCCAATGTCACAGAGTCACCTGTCCAGGGGTGTTCCTTCAGGTCCCCAAGATTCCCCTGAGGAAGTGGGGCCATCACAGCACATCCCCAGACTTCTCAGCTTTAGCCCTCCCAAGAATAACCTGGGCAAAAAGGGATCCAAGCCAAACCAGCAGAGGAGCAGGCAGAAGGTTTTGCAATGTTTCTGCACAGGCTGCGGTGGGAAATCGGCTCCTTTCATCCCGTGCCAAGCCCGTGCAGGCAGCATCTCCCAGGCTGCAGGAGGCACCCAGGGGAGTCAGGAATCAGGGAATGGTTTGGGCTGGAAGGGACCCTACTCAGCTCATCCCACCCCTGCCATGGCAGGGACACCTCCCACTGTCCCAGGCTGCTCCCAGCCCTGTCCATCCCGGCCTTGGGCACTGCCAGGGATCCAGGGGCAGCCACAGCTGCTCTGGGCACCCTGTGCCAGGGCCTCACACCCTCCCAGGGAACAATTCCTGCCCAATATCCCATCCAGCCCTGCCCTCTGCCAGTGGGAGCCATTCCCTGTGTCCTGTCCCTCCAGCCCTTGTCCCCAGTCCCTCTCCAGCTCTCCTGGAGCCCCTTTAGTGAGCTGGGAATCTCCACCATGACAAAAAAACCTTGGGATGTTGCATCAGCACAGCTCCCACAGTTCCAGCTGATACCACAACCACACGAAAGGAGCCTTCCCTGGAAAACAGCCTCAACCTGACTCAGCTGCAGGGCCTCTGACTGCTGCTCCATCTCCTGCTCCAGTGGGTGAGCAGGGACTGGTGAGCAGCAGTCGGTGTTCAAAGGGGGCAAATCCAGGGATCTGAGAGGGTCTGGGCAGGGTGGGGGCATCCATCATCTCTGGAGGTGCTGCACAAATACTGTGGCTCTGCTTAGGTTGGACAAAGAGAAATCCCAGATCTGCAGAAGGCTGAGAGTGAGGGTGGCACCAGCCATGGGCACTTCCCAACCCCTTGTCCCCCACCAGGGGCCACACCGGCCATGGGTGACACCAGACCCTCCCAGCAGCATCGTCCTGTGACAGCACCAGGACTGCGCCTCTCTGCTCCCATCCTGTGCTGGTTCTTCCAACGGGGATGGCAACTCCAGGTACCCCAGGGTGCCCTTTTGGGTGCAGGGAGCTGAGTGGCACCAAGGACTGGGGAGCAGGGGGTCAGGGCTCGCTCCCATTCCGCTTGGCAAAGCTGATTATTATGGCAAACATGCCTCGGATTTGTCTCCTCTGCTCCCCTCACTGTTCATTTACCCAGAAACTTCTTTCAAATTACATCCTTCTATTTCTGTGCCTTTGTGTTAATCATTTCCCCAGAGAATTGGTGTTTAATTGCTGTCTAATTTGCATAATTATGCATATTAATCTCCACACCTAATGAATATTCATAATTCTCATTTAGATTTTGTTTTCTAATCAAAAATTTCCAATGTGATTACTGTGCAGAGCAGGGATAAGCCTCTAATAATACCTTGGATACTAGGGAGAATTACTGCCAATTCTCCCACCTCCTACTTCCTAGAATAAACTTTTGCTTTGCTAATGTGTTTTTCCAAAGCAATTCATCTGCAATCCTTGCAAACCCCAGCGAGGCAGGAGGCAGAAAAGCTCCTTTGAGTCATTTTGCTGTCACGGGCGGTTTTAAAGCTCCCCAAGGATCAGGGAGAAGACATGAGCAGGATCAGCAGCCTTGGACATCCTTGGAAAAGCGGTCCCTTCGGGCTGGAAGGACAAGGACTGCAGCACCTCAGTCCCCATGAGGAACCCCAGGAACCTCAGAGGCAGAGGAGAAGCCAAAGCGTGGAGGTCCAGATCCTCACACCCACCCCTGCCTCACAAAGGATGGGTTTTGGGGGTTCTGGGTCACCCTGGATCATCCTGGCGTCTCACAGAGCCCTCGGTCCTGCCACCACCCCACCATTCCCAGGCCACAATATGCCTGGAGGGGATGCTCAGTGGGCTCTGGAGGGAGATAAGGTGCCTGGAAGTCCAGGGAAATTTTCCTCAGGTTGTTGAGTCTTCCTCCCTTTAACGTCCCTTCAGACATTCTCTTCAGTTATGCCAAACCAGTCTGCACACAATCCTGTGCCCTGTGCTCTGGGATGACCCTGCTTGAGCAGGGAGATGGGACCAGAGGAGCTACCATGGTCCTTCCAACCTCCCCCATTCTGGGATTCTGTGCCAAAATTCCTGAAATATACAAGTAAATCCTTGCCCGGTGCCCCCAAGGGAGGAGGGAGAGGAGACACGGGGCCACTGAGGGTGAGGGTCACATATCCCCTAGACAAGGACAAACCCCTGGCACTGCCCCCTGTGCTGTCAAACCCCTGAGTGCTACTCCAGAGGATGAGCCACTCATCCAGAGCACGGCCAGGTCCCCAGCCCCTCCTTGGTCCCTTTGTGGCCCCAAATGGGGTTCCAGCAAACCAACCCTTTTTTTTCAGGAAGCAATTCCTCCCTGTGAGGGTGTGAGGCCCTGGCACAGGGTGCCCAGAGCAGCTGTGGCTGCCCCTGGATCCCTGGCAGTGTCCAAGGCCAGGCTGGATGGGGCTTGGGGCACCTGGGACAGTGGAAGGAGATGGGGTTTAGGGTTCCTCCCAACCCAAACCAGTCTGGGATTCTGGGATTCCATAACCCCTGGGGTTATAACCCCCCTCTTACAACCTCCAGGTAGTTCCTGTGGCTGCCAAGGTGAAGTGAGGTTTCACGCTCCCACCAAAGCAGCAGAGAGCATCCCAAGGTTCTGGAAGCACCTCTGAAGATGCCCATGCCAGGTCTGTCTGATGTCTCCTGGAAAATAAAGTCTTACACCTTCCCCAAGCTGCAGCCACTGGCTTGAATGGTGCCAGCAAAAAATCTCCGTATTTTCAGTGCCTTGCAGGTGTTTTAGGAATTCAAGGATTTCTGGAATGAAGCCAGGAAAAAGTAGACTGCCCACTTTCAATGTCTGGCATTTGTCCTACATTCCCTGCCTGCCTTCCCTTCCTTCATGTTCCTAAGGATCTACAATTTGGCAACAAATGCCCTCGGCCAGCCCTGCAAAATCCCAATGTTTGGCCACGGGCAGGTGTGCCTGGAAAAGCTCCCATCAGCAGGATCTGCTCCACTTGTAGCACAAAGTCCCCAGACACACCAACCACGTGTCACCCCAAGCATGGTCACACATCCTGGCTCTGGGAGCACGGAGCAGCCAGGCTGGACACGAGGGGAGGGAGGGGAAGGGGAAGGGGAAGGGGAAGGAGAGGGAAGCTGGGGTGGGAAGGACCATGGCTCAGCAGCCCCAGGGCTCATCCAAGGGCAGCCAGCAGCTGTAGAGATGACCCAGGTGCCCAGAGAAGAATCCAGAGGCACCTTGGGGCACCTGGGAATGTGTTTCCTGCCTCTGGGCATCACCCAGGAGCTGCACCAGGTGAGATGGAGATCACATGAGAATCTTCTGGACCCCAACTGCCCCATACTTGCAGACAGATCTGCTGCCCTGAAACACACAGAGTGCTGGCAAAAAAAAAAAAAATCATAAATCCAAGTGACCAAAGAGAGATCATGTCCAAAGGAGGTCACGGAGATGCTCCAAGGGCTGGAGCCCCTCTGCTCTGGAGCCAGGCTGGGAGAGCTGGGGGTGCTCACCTGGAGAAGAGAAGGCTCCAGGGAGAGCTCAGAGCCCCTTGCAGGGCCTGAAGGGGCTCCAGGAGAGCTGGAGAGGGACTGGGGACAAGGGCTGGCGGGACAGCACACAGGGAATGGCTCCCACTGGCAGAGGGCAGGGCTGGATGGGATATTGGGCAGGAATTGTTCCCTGGGAGGGTGTGAGGCCCTGGCACAGGGTGCCCAGAGCAGCTGTGGCTGCCCCTGGATCCCTGGCAGTGCCCAAGGCCGGGATGGACAGGGCTGGGAGCAGCTGGGACAGTGGGAGGTGTCCCAGGGGGGACACTGGATGAGCTTTAAGGTCTCTCCCAACCCAAACCAGTCTGGGATTCTGTGATTCTGTGACTGACAGCTCCCATGGCACTGAGCTGAATTCTGTCGGCAGGAGGGAGCTCCATCCTGGCAGGCCTTGGCTTTGCCACCCCTCCTGTGCTCTTCCACTGTGAGCTGTGCAGGTTTTGGAGACGCCCGCGTGCCCAAGCTGCTGCCAGGAGCCAACTGGATTTTAAAATAACCCCATTTCCCAACTACCCAAGTTAAGGCACACTTTCCAATTGAGAAACGACAGAAATAGGAGCTACCTCCTCTCACCATTAATATAGTATTAAACTGAGTACAGATTAATTGTGCATTTTAATAACCCTGAGCATGAATATTCATAACGCATTTCTTGCTCATGTTCTAATTAAAACATACTAATAGAATAAGATGTAGCTGTCAGACAGTCTTTTTTTTCCTCACAGTTTTCCTGCTGCAGCCAAGAAGAGCTGATAGACAAGAGCCATCCTGAGCTTCAGCAGGGATAAAAATAATTTAACCACATTTAGGCTCAGAAAAACCATCCTTAGTGCAGCAATGAACCCTAGTAAAGGCTATGGACAAGTGTCCAGTGGCACAGAGCAATGAGAGCTGTTCTCATCCAGGAGGAATGGAACCACTTTGGACACGCAACTCCCACATGAAAACACAGGAGAGTGATGGCAAAAGATAAGTGCTTTACTTAAAGAAAGACAGATTTACTTCAGATATTGGGAGGAAATTTTCCCCTGTGAGGGTGGTGAGGCCCTGGCACAGGGTGCCCAGAGCAGCTGTGGCTGCCCCTGGATCCCTGGCAGTGCCCAAGGCCGGGATGGACAGGGCTGGAGCAGCCTGGGACAGTGAAGGTGTCCCTGCCCATGGCTTTTATGCCCCTCCCAACCCAAACTATTCCAGGATTCCATGTAAAGACATTAAAAGGGGGCAGGGTTTTGTGATCCATCCCACATCCAACATCGCTCCTGCTCAATTCCCAGCCTATGCCTTCCAGCTGCCATCTACGGGAGCCAAAAACATTGCACAGAGAGAGGCTGCCCTGCTTTCAACAACCAGAGCCCCCACAGCCACCTGGGCACAGTGCTGGTCACTGAACGCTGCAGTCAGCACAGCACCTGCACGTGGTGTGGGAGGCAACGTGGCTCTGGAGTCAGCTCTGACCACCTGGACACAGCCAAGGACGCCCACAACCTTTGTGTAATGGGACAGGGTCAGGACTTGGACTCGATGGTCCTTGCGTGTCCCTCCCAACTCAGGACATTCCAGGATTCTGTGAAAGGTCTTTTAAAAGAAGATGAGTCCCTAACAATCGCTTTGCTCAAAGCAAAGCTCAAGGGGTGTGCAGCCATCTCTCTGGATCTAGAGGGCATGGAGAATGAGATCTGCTCCCGAACCCTCTCAGATATCGCTGGCAAATCAAATACAGGGTTTTTGCTCTTAAATCCTGTACCAGAGGATACCCTGAGGAGAACAAGCACTGCTGGAAAGCTGCAGCGCCGCAGGCTCAGATCATGGAATAGTTGGTTTGGAAGGGACCTCAAAGCCCATCCAGTGCCACCCCTGCCATGACAGGGACACTTCCACTGTCCCAGGCTGCTCCAGCCCCGTCCAGCCTGACCTTGGGCACTGCCAGGGATCCAGGGGCAGCCACAGCTGCTCTGGGCACCCTGTGTCAGGGCCTCACACCCTCACAGGGAGGAATTTCTGGGATTTCTTGAAATGTCACAAAGGCACCTTGTTTTCACTTGTCAGGGGGAGGAAGGCAGCGAGGGACACTCAGAGCAGCCCCAGGGGTGACATTGGGGGACACTGCTGGGGTTTCTGTGCTGCTGGAGCTGTGACTGAGCCTGGCTGAGCCTCTCCCTCCCCTCGGCCTCCACAATCTGCCCTCCCTAATCTGATTCCAGCAAAACGACTGGGAGAGGCTTTTTTTATTTTTTTTTTTTTTTTTAATTCTATTAAAAATATTTAGGCCACATCCCTCCTGTGGCTGGAGGAGGTTGCATCTTCCATCCTTAGGAGAGAGCACACAATGCCCACGGTGGGGATTTAAGGGCTGGGAGGGAAATTCCAGCTCTGCAGCCACAGCAGTGCCCAAGGGCTGGAGCAGGACAAGGGAGTAAAACCTCCACAGCCAGCAGCTTTTCAACCTCATGGAATCCTTAGATCCATGGAATGGTTTGTGTTGAAAGAAGCCTTAAAGATCATCTAGTTCCAACCCCCCTGCCACAGTTATTTAACCCAGAAAAGCCCTGCTCCCCACCTGCCTCCCTCGGGGCTGGGACAGCACAAGCCACCACAGGCAGGGCCACCGGTGCCATCGTAATTTGATTTGAAGCAGAGGTGACAGAAGGCTGCTTGATAAACACTTCCAAATTAAGCGGCTTTGTGTGCTAATTGCTCTGGCGATCAGCCCCACAGCAAAATCTCTGCTAAAAGGGATTGGAAATCAATAAAATTAGTCAACTAGTAATTAGCTTTAGTCCCAGGAAAAGAAGCAAAGTTGTTTTTCCTGATGAGAGTTGGCTCCACTCAGTGAGGAACAAGCCACGGGGGCACCCCCCAGGAAAGGTTCTGAGGTGCTGGCACAGCCCCTGTGAGGGAAAAGGGGGTGCTGGAAGCAGCTCCCAGAATTCCTGTTTATTTACCAGCCCCATCCACCCCCAAATAGGAAAAAACAGCTGTGAGTGGAAGGGAGCTGTTTACAGGACGTCGATTGTGGAGGGGACCATACAATTTGTTCACTTCCTTTTCCCGGAGCATGACAAAACAATTAAAATAAAAATAAAGGGGGGGGGGGAAGGAATAAAAAACCCACCCTGAACACCTGGAGGGCAGCACGAGGTCCCTGGCAATGCCACCCTGTAGGGCTCTGCTCATGGGGCAGCTCAGGAGATGTTTTATCCTCTTCACTGCCTTGAAATTTGAGGTTGGACCAAAACTGACTGGTTGGGACAGTGAGGTTCAGCTGTTCTGCTGCCTTGGCAGTGTCCAGGGCCAGGCTGTGCAGGGCTTGGAGCAACCCGGGACACTGGAAGGTGTCCCTGCCCCTGGCAGGGGGCTGCAATGTGCTGCCACTTCCTGACCTGTCCAGGGACATCAAATGGGCCAGATGACATTTCCCTCTGGGACAGGAGCCCAGGAAGGGCTGGAGCTGTGCCAGGCCTTGGCACGGAGCTCAGGGAAAGGTTCTTCCCCCCGAGGGTGCTGGGCACTGCCCAGGCTGCCCAGGGAATGGTCCCAGAGCTGCAGGAGCTGCCAGGGATGCCCAGGGTGGGGTTGTTGGGGTGTCTGGGCAGGGACAGGGGCTGGACTGGATGATCCTTGGGGGTCCCTTCCAGCTCAGGGTATTCCAGGACTCCAGAAACAGATGCTCTGAACCAGGAGAGCCCAGTGCCACCATCCCCCAGACCAGGCACCCCGAGGGGGGACACACAACAGCACCCACATTAAACTCACAGATCCCTCCACGATTTCTGGGGCAGCTTCTGCCCCTTTATCTTTGAGATGATGAACAAAGCCAGAATGAACCCAGAACCCAAAGCCACGACAGGCCCACACACCCCTAATTCAGGGAAGCACCTGCTGCTGCCGCCCCCTCCCCAAATGTGCATTCAGGGATAATTTTGACTTCAAAAAGCTGATGCCACCACTTTGGTGATTGTTAATTCCTCTGCTCAGCATCTGCTCGGCATCTCCTGCACTGTATTCCAGTTCAGCAGTTTCTGCACACACACAGATGGGAGTTTAGGAAATGTTTGGGGCTGGGAAAAAATAGGAGAGAACCAGGGAAGGAGTGGGGAAAAATGATCCATTCCCTATCGGCTTTCCATGAGGGATAACCATGGGGAGAAACTGAACTTACTCCAAAATCAAACAAAGCCAGAAAGAGGGGAAAAGAGTTCAAGAAGTACTTTAGTAACATCTGGTCTTTTGGAAGATGCTCTGGTATCACTGAAACTGCTCTCAAAGGACAGGGCAGGCTCCAAGGCAGCCCCCAGGCTGGTTTTGGGGTGCTGGTGTGGCGTACCAGAAACAGAACCCTGCAAAGTCCTGAGCTGGAAGGAATCCACAAGGATCACCGAGTCCAGCTCCTGTCCCTGCTCAGGACACCCCAACAATCTCACCATGTGCATACTCAGCAATAACTATATGCAATAATAAATGTACAAACCAGCGCCCAGCACAAGGGTGAGGAAGTTATGGAAAAATCAACAAAACCCAACTGGCAAATTCAACCATCCCTCACCTCAGACACAAGTCATATTTGCAGATGTAAAGAAAGGTTCCCACTGCATTTTATGGCAATCAAAATAAAAGCTTGCCTTTATTTTAAGTAATCGTTAAGGAAATGAATGACTTGGGCCAGCCCAAGTCTCATCGAGGCCTTGCAAAACAACTGCACAAGGTGCCTACGGTGGCACTGGGGCACAGCCACCACCCCTGTGTCCAGAACACAGCCAAGGACCTGACCAAAGGTGCCAAGGTTCACATCAGTAGTGAATTTTTGGGCTGTGCTCCTCCTGGAGGATGGGTCAGACTGGACAGGATTTATTACACTAAAAAAATGNGGGATTCTGCCCCTCTGCCCCGCTCAGGTGAGACCCCACCTGCAGAGCTGCCCCAGCCCTGGCAACAGCATCAGGAGGACGTGGAGCTGCTGCAGCCAGTCCAGAGGAGGCCACGGAGATGCTGCCAGGGCTGGAGCCCCTCTGCTCTGGAGCCAGGCTGGGAGAGCTGGGGGTGCTCACCTGGAGAAGAGAAGGCTCCAGGGAGAGCTCAGAGCCCCTTCCTTCCCCTTGACAGTGGGGAGGCCCTGGCACAGGGTGCCCAGAGCAGCTGTGGCTGCCCCTGGAAGTGTTCCAGGCCAGGCTGGACAGGGCTTGGAACTTGGGACAGTGGAAATTGTCCCTGCAAGTGACAGGGGTGGAATGGGATGGGCTTTGGGGTCCCTTGCAACCCAAGCCATGCTGGAATTATGTGATAAAAATGCAGCGAGAGAAGTGAGGTCAGAGAGGCTTTAGGGCCTCCGAAACGCAGGGAAGATCCTGCTCCCTCCAGTAAGAATGTGCCAAGAGCAGCAGCCAGTCCCTCTCCCAGCCCCTGGGAGAGCCAGCAAGATGCCACACGGAGAAAGAAAACAAACCTGTGACGACAACCAGAGGGAAGAAAATAAACTTTAGAGCTCAAAACACTTCCCCCAGCTGTAAAAACAAAGGCCAGCAGTGACCAAACACGAGCACAAAGGAGCGGCAGGAGAAGGGGATGGAGGATAACGCGGTCAGGGCTTTCTAAAGGTCACCAGCCTGCGGGATGAACCCACCGTGTCCCTTGTCCCCAGCCTCTCCAGGACAAAGCTACCCATGTCCCTCACCCCCAGCCTCCATCCAAGACTGAAGGCCCTGCAAGAAGCAGGATGTCAAGGAGGGTCCGAGGGACAGAAGTGCAGGAAAACAGTCCAAGAATAACACTGGGCTGAGTCAGAGCCACAACAGGTGTCAGAGGAGTCGCTTTTCTGCATTGTCCCTCAGATCAGTTGTGTTTTGGAGGGGTAGCTCTGCTCCCTCCGTGCAGACAGAAACAGACACAGTGTGAGGTGACAGTGGGGACCCCACAGCCAGGCTGGCTAGCCCTGTGGTGCCAGTGCACTGTGACAGGGTGGGTGACAGGACCATGGAGGCTGGGAAAGCACAACGGGATTCCCAAAGCTCTGGAAGCAGCCTGGGATAAACCCAACCCCGTAGAACAACAAGGAGGTCGCCCAGACCCAACCTTGTGGTACCCGCTTTGCAAGAAGGTGCCACACAGCACGATGTCTGTCATTATAGAATCATGGAGAGCTTTGGGTGGGAAGGGATGCTAAAGTTCATCCAGTGCCACCCCTGCAACGAGCAGGGACACCCTCCACTGTCCCAGCTGCTCCCAGCCCTGTCCAGCCCGGCCTTGGGCACTGCCAGGGATCCAGGGGCAGCCACAGCTGCTCTGGGCACCCTGTGCCAGGGCCTCACACCCTCCCAGGGAACAATTCCTGCCCAATATCCCATCCAGCCCTGCCCTCTGCCAGTGGGAGCCATTCCCTGTGTCCTGTCCCTCCAGCCCTTGTCCCCAGTCCCTCTCCAGCTCTCCTGGAGCCCCTTCAGGCCCTGCAAGGGGCTCTGAGCTCTCCCTGGAGCCTTCTCTTCTCCAGGTGAGCACCCCCAGCTCTCCCAGCCTGGCTCCAGAGCAGAGGGGCTCCAGCCCTGGCAGCATCTCCGTGGCCTCCTCTGGACTGGCTGCAGCAGCTCCACGTCCTCCTGATGTTGTTGCCAGGGCTGGGGCAGCTCTGCAGGTGGGGTCTCACCTGAGCGGGGCAGAGGGGCAGAATCCCCCCCTCCCCTGCTGCCCACGCTGGGGGCTCAGCCCAGCACAGGGGGGGTTTCTGGGCTCAGTGCCCATGGCCGGGGCCGGCTGAGCCTCTCACCCACAACACCTCTAAATCCTTCTCCCCAGGGCTGCTCCTGATCTGTTCTCCCATAAATGCACTGACAGCCCTGTGGAAAACCTTCCCTGTTTCCGCCTCACACGCATTCAACAACATCAGCATATTTGCTACCACAAAACAATTGAAATTCAGCAGATGCAGGGGTTATATTCCTAAAGCCAGGGGTTATATTCCATTAAACAGAAAGCTTCAGGGAGAAGACTGAGTGTAAATCCACATCCTGGTTTTTCCAGGTCATTTATGCACCACAGAGCTGCACACTCATGACAGGCACAGACGCTCCACACTCACACGTGGATTGCTGTCCTAAGGGAGAAAACTCATTTTGCTGAGTGAACAAGGGAACTCAGCAGCCTGAAGCCGGCGAGGATTGAAACACACTGGGTCCCCTGGGACACTCTGGTGACCTCTCGTGTTCCTCGGGCTGTGGGGTGTTGTGCACACCCCTACAGATACACAGAGGAGCTGCAACACCCCCACTTACTCCAGTTAGCAGCACCCACCTCTATTTCCGCTCTGATTTGCATCTTTCCAAGTATTGTTTAATTTGCAATGTAAAATCAAATTACAGCCGCAGAGATGCAACCGGAACACCGGGGAACAGAAATCTTCTCTCACTTGGTTTCCATTACTCACCCAGAAGACAAACGGGGACAGAAGCTTGTTTACTTACAAGTGGCCAAAAAAACCCCCAGAAGTTTGCCAGAGAGGCATTTGAGATCAAACGGGCAGGCAGTGCCAGCCGCGTGTACGTGAGCCCTCCCAGCCCTGCACTGCTGCAGCCCTACAGGTAGGGAGGCCAGGGGCTGTTAAAAATTAGACAAATTAAGGGTGGCTTCCAAATAATGTGGAAATTACGCGGGGAAGTGGCCAAACACACGTACACCCCACCAGGGTGGCCTTGGCAGTTTGTTTGTGAGCCTTGTCTCAGCTGGGAGAGGGATGGTGCGGAATGACTTGTGCACTAAAGCACGAGTCCCTGCCAGCTTCCTTGGGAAAAACAGACCCCAAAGGGGTGAGGAAGCCAGGGGTGGTTACTGCAAGCCCAGGGGCTGTGGTCCTGTGGGGTGCTGGGGCCCTGTGCATGCCCCAAGGACGCAGGACGCGGCCGCGGGGCCTGAGAGCCAGCACTGGCCCAGACGATGATTCAGCCCACAGGAAGGATCATCTCAGAAGAATTGTTGGACACAATGAGGAAAACTTTCCCAAACAAAGCATTCTCAGCACCACCTGCCTCCCTCCCTCAACCCCGGCTCCTGCTCGCGAGTAACCTCAGGCTCTGGTCACCACAACAAAAGTCGGTGTTTTTGTTTTTGCCTTTCCCAAGGTGAGCGTTCCTGGGACTCAGAATTCCACCCTGACCCCTGAGAGCAACACACAAGCTGCCAACAAAGCCCCTGGCCACGTCCAGTTACACCAGCAACCTCGGGGCTGCAAACTTCAGGAGCTGGATATACCCAAAAT
Source organism: Bombycilla garrulus (assembly GCA_013400315.1). Classification (NCBI taxonomy): domain Eukaryota; kingdom Metazoa; phylum Chordata; class Aves; order Passeriformes; family Bombycillidae; genus Bombycilla; species Bombycilla garrulus. Next base: position 29,558 of record VXBU01003203.1, on the reverse strand, counting down.
ATACAAGGCAGGCTTCCTAAAGAATCCTTACAGCAAATCCATGGGTCAGAGCACAGCAGGTGCAGAGTTTTGGGGATAACTACATGTACAGCCAAGGAGGTCTCCCTCCCAGACAGCAGCTCTTACAGAATTTGGTCCATGTGACACCACACACTGAGGTATTCACCTGAAGAACAATTTAAAGACAGATGTGACCTATTTAGAGCTCTGCCAAATATTTCTGTAATTGAATAGACCATCGATTATTTAAATTGCATTAAAAAGGGCTGAATTAAATCCACTTGCTCCTACAAAGCACTATTTCCATGAACTCTTTTCTTCCCTCTTGAGACATAAACACTTCAAGATGTTCACTCCTCCCTTGCCCTGAAAGGATCCATATCTTTGTATAACCATACCCCATGCCCTAAATTCCCCTTGTGGCCCTGATGCCAAAAGGACAAGTCACAGGAAGAGTTTACCTGAAGACAAATCCCAACCCATCAGCTTTCAGGCTACCAAGGTGTGGATGGGGCAGGGCCATCAGCCCTCCTGACCTTGGCAGGAGTCACTGATGCATGGCACTGTGGGTTCAGGCTGTCAGTCAGTCCTCCAGACCTCGTTTGCCACACGTTGCTCAGGGAACATCAAAAAGTTGCTCCAGCCCCTTGTGCCCTCGTCCCCTTGTCCCTAAATCCAGCTCCTAACACACATCTTCAAGCAGTGCCTAAACACTGGTGGAGGGATTAAGGCACTGAGATGGTGGACAGGAAGGTTTTATAAATCTGAAAGTGTCACCTGGTTTGGGACATAGAGAAGTGCTAGGGACAGCTCCAGGGAGAGGACAGAGGCAAGGGCAGCCTGGATCCAATCCATGTGTGATGGGTGGTGATGGCTCCAGCTCTGGCTCCCTCAGCCAGTGCTGCCGGGCTCCTCGTGCTCCCTGCACAGAGCAAAGGGAGCCCACCCTCCCCATCCCCTCAGGCTGGGCACCAACGTGTCACTGCACTCACCCACGCTGGCCCTGGGCAAACAGTGGCACAGCTGAGGTGCCAGTAGATGGCACTCAATGAGTAGCACGGGTCCTCCTCCTTCCCAGGACTAACCAGCACCTTTCTCCTGACTGCACATTGCAAACCATTTCCTGGGTGCAACTTTGGCATCACTCAACAGCGGCTGGCAGGAGCTGGTGCTCCTTGGTCTCATCCCTTGTGCTGGGCAACAAAAAAAGCCCTGAAAAAACCCCACTGTCCAACTCCTCAGAAGCCCCAGAGATCTCAGGAAAGCAGATTTTATTTTTTTTATCGACATCTCTCACACTACCCTGGGCACACACTGATCATCGTTTGGGTTGTGGATGGGTGACCCGGGGAAGGTGGGAGGTTTCCTCTCCCTGCTCCACAGCCAGCGTGGCAAACCCACAGCAGCATCAGCCTGGCCTCAGAGCCCATCCCAGCCCTTCCAGGGCTCACACACCAGGGCTCTCTGCTGCTCACAACAAACTGGAGACAAAAAGAGACCTGTTAGATTATCTCGTCTGGGTCTCCTCTACATAAGGCTTCAATTTCTGGTGCTTTTGTCAAGCCAAGCACTAACACTCCTTATCAGGAGTCCTATAACAACTGTCTAGGGAAATTGACCATTAACAAACTCCTCTAATATTTTGCTCAAAGATTGCTTTCTTTTAGCTATGAGAAGCTTAAAGACATGTTTTCCTACATGAACGAAAAGATCTGCACCAGTTAAAAACCTGGAGGTGCAGTTTGCTGGGATGGTGAGAGCTGAGTGCACTACTTTGGATGAGAAGCTGCTCAAATGCAAGATCGAAATAAATGCAAATTTGTAATAAAAAAAGATTAAATATTAAAAATTATATGTATAAAAATGAGAATAAAAAAAAAAAAAAAAAGAAGTGCCATTCCCAGCCTAGTGCTGCAAGGAAAACAAGGACCTAAATCATCCCCAAATCCCTGGACTGCCTCCAGCACGTGAGCTTTGCTGGCAGCTCCCACCTCTGCTCCAGGGACACCCAGGGCCATGCTGGCCCCTGACAAAGCTCCCTCCAGATCCTCACTGCACCAGGCTCATGAGTGGCTCAGGGCACGGCAGCACTGGCTGCTGTGGGAGGAAAGGGCCCTTCTCACCCTGCATTTCTCTTCAGAGAGTTCTGGGCTTGCTGGACTTTCCAGGGGCCGCTGAACATGTAAGGCAGCAGGAAACCCAAAGAAAATCAGTTCCCCATTTGGAGCACAATGTGCCCCAGAAGCCCCCAAGATAGGGCAGGCCAGGATGGACTGGAAGAGGAAGATCTCAGCTGGCAGCTGGTTTGCAAAACCACAGCCCCACACCTTCGCCTCTCAAGAGCCCCAGCGCTGGTGCCACCATGGCACGGGGAACAGAGACAGGCTGGAGGGCGAAACTGCCCTGGCTGCTCCCATCACACCCATCATTTCCCAACGAAACCAAGGGAAACAAGCTGTTATCAATCCCTCTGGTGCCCAGGATCCACCACACTCTGGGGTTGTTGATCCAGCTCCTGCCCACACTGCTGTGGTCAGGGCGAGGAGCACAACCCAACCTCTGCTCACCTCGGGCACAAAGCTTTAACTCTCTCACAGAGTCCCGCAGCTGTTTGGGTTGGAAGGAACCTTAAAGCTCATCTTGTTCCACCCCCTGCCATGGGCAGGGACACCTTCCACTACCCAGGGTGCTCCTGGGCTTGCACAGCTCTGTCCAGCCTGCAATTCCCCCTGATCTTGCAGCATCCCAAAGGCTCAGCTGCTCCCTGGCATCCCAGAGAGAGACCAGTCTGCATCCAGGATGCTGCCTCACCTAAAGTGAGCCCATGTTTATTTCAAACTCAGAGGTGCAGGTTTCCCAAGGTGTCCCTGTACTCCACCTCAGCTCAAAGAAGGCACCATGTGCAGCGATTCAGACAAAATGGTTCCTCTTAACTCCACATGCACAAGTCACTCCAGTCAAAGCCAGACCACCTCCAGGGAGCTGTGCTTTGTTTGATTCATATCTGAAACCACCTGAAACAAAATCCATCCCATGAGCCCCTTGCAGGGCAAGGAAACCCCACACCCAGGCCATGTTGCCACAGCAATTAACAATACAGCAATTAACTATGCTAGCGACAGGCTCACGGTGTGGGGACCATGGGTGACACTCTCAGCTGGCACCTGAACTTTGTGCTGTGCCCTCAGCCTACAGATCCTCTCCTCCTGCAGCCCTGCCTTGGGAACAGCTGTAACAGCTTTAGGGGACTTGGGCACACACAGTGAGGAGGCAGCAGACAAAGCTGAGCTGCTCCTGCTCCCAAAAAGGGTTGAGTGTCCTCAAGCAGCTTTAAGGCTCTCAGTTCCTGCCCAACAGCACCAAAAAGCACTCAGAACATGAGGAAGAGGCACAATTCCAGCCTGACCCTCCACAGCCCACCTGCCACCCAATCCCTCGAGAGTACCACTCCCAGCCGACCCACTAACATCACCCCTTCACATTCCATCCTCCCACCCTTTCCCAAAAAAATCCTGCCGGATGTGCGGCAAGAGCACGTACCCCCGGCCAGTTTGTTCTGGGCTGCCATGTCCCCGGAGCCGTGGGCAGCGAGGAGCCCAGGTCCCTGCGCCGAGTGCTCCAGCCCAGCCCCGGGGAGGGAGGAGCAGCTCCCGGGGCCTCTGTCCGTCCTGCCCACCACTGCCTGCCTTTGTTTGGGGACTGCAGAGAGTTCACTGCAGGGACAGGCAGAGGCAGTGAAAGGAAAGTTAATGAAGTTTATGGGGTGGATCAGGTTTACCAGGGAGTTTATGAAGCGCTGCCTGGAGAGCAAAGAGCAAATGGACAGCATCTCTTCCAGATCAGGCTTGTTCCTAGGGAGCCCTGGAAAAAATCACCCAAGTGCTTCAGTCGTGCTCTGATCTACAGATGAGGGTGTGAGGCCCTGGCACAGGGTGCCCAGAGCAGCTGTGGCTGCCCCTGGATCCCTGGCAGTGCCCAAGGTCGGGCTGGATGGGGCTTGGAGCACCTGGGACAGTGGGAGGTGTCTCTGCCATGGCAGGGGTGGCACTGGATGATCCCTAAGGTCTCTTGCGGTCCGAAGCACTCTGTGATTTTTATGATGTTATCTTCTTGTTATTTCATTACAAGGAGCCCTTTAAAGGCCAGGTCAGCACCAGTTCTGCAGCTGGAGCAGTTTTTGCCCTCTCACAAAAGCCACCTCCACCCAATCCTGCCAAGCTCTGCCATGGTGATCCAGGGGACTCCTTTGGCACAGCCCTGGGCACCGGTTATTGTTTGGCTTTCCTTTATCTGCAGATCTCAAAGCATTTTGTAAATGTTAAATCTTGAAGCCTCTCCAGGGAACAAAACTCTTTCTGCTATTGTACAGATGGAGAAACTTGCCCAAAAATGAGGGCAGAGCAAGGGAGGCATCAGAGCCCAGAGCTGAGCCAGCTCAGCTTTTTATCAGCACAAAGTACAGTGACACAGATTATCCCTGGAGACCTGAGTGGACAAACACAGCTCCTGGGAGAAGCACTCACTCTCCAGGTGGGAAAAGCTGGCATGCTGGAGCACCCAAAAATTTTTTTACAACTGGTGCTTCAAACCACAATGTCTCACCCATCTTTCAGTTTTCTTCTTTGGGTAAAAAAAACCCAGTTCTACAGTTTCAATTTTTTAGAAAATTATTTAAAGAAAACAGAACAAAAAACCACAATGATTTTAAAAATACAAAGCAAGCTGGGGGAGAAGGGCTCTTCTCTATTTCTGAGCTGACCCAGGAGGGCTGGGCAGGGCAGGGAGCTGGGGGACATGCTCCTGCCTGGCTCTCAGATCCTGCTGGCCATGGGGAGCTCCCCATCTTTTCACTCAGCTTTATTTCCTATGCACTCCAATTTAAAGGAACCTGAGGGCCAGCAGGAATTGGGAATTCAGCGCCACCCAGCACGGCTTTGCTCAGTGCTCCAGGGAAATGCTGCAGTGAGCCAGATGGGATGGAATTGTACCTGCACCTCACTCAGGACATCACCCAGTGCCTGCAGGCTCCAGCTGAGTGAGAAACCCCAAATAACTGAGTGTCTGGGATGGGAGGGAGCCAGCACAAGGGTCCCCTGGCAGCTGGAAACACCTCACAGGAATGAAGACAAGCAGGAGCAGCCCAGCACTGGCATCCTCTGGGATGCACAAACCTGATCTGCTCGGGCTGTAAAGGTGTGGGGAGCAGCTCCCACAGCAAGTGCTGGGCCTGAGGAACCCCCAGTGTTGATTAAAACAAGCAACCAAAAAGAGCCCCCAGAAATTTGCTGTGAACTCATGATTCCAGACATCACTTCCTTGAGAGGCTTCAGTTCCCGGACCCTTCTCAGAGCATCACCTCTCCCCCAAGCCCAGGATCTCAGGTGACAGACACTCCTCCAGTTTCTGACCCACACCTGGTGCTCTGCACCACAGGAAACCCTGAAGAGCAAAACTGGCCATGCAGAAGGCATGGAGTGACAAGAGAAGTGGGAATGGTTTCTCACTGCCAGAGGGCAGGGATAGATGGGATTTTGGGAAGAAATTCTTCCCTGTGAGGGTGGGGAGGCCCTGGCACTGTGGCTGTGGCTGCCCCTGGATCCCTGGAAGTGTTCCAGGCCAGGATAGACAGGGCTTGGAGCAACCTGGGACAGTGGAAGGTGTCCCTGCCCATGGCAGGGGGTGAAACAGGATGAGCTTTGAGGTCCCTTTCAGCCCAAACCAGTCTGGAATTCTGTGAAGAGCATGTAAAAACCCCCCAGGACAGAATTCAGGGTTCATTTTCCACTCCAAGCTGCTCATACCCAAGCGGTGTTTCCAGCATGACAGAACTCCACTTGGACCAACCTCACGCTTCCCTGTGGAGCCAGGCAGTTCCTGGAAAGTCAGTACAGGGACAGCAATGCTTCAGTGCCATGAGCCCTGGAGAGAGAGAGCACCAGGACTGCTGGGCTCTTCCATGGCTCCCCTGCCGCTCAGGAAGGAGCCAGAGCTGCAGGGGACATGAGGCAGCTCTTGGTGACCGATGGGGAGAGGCCGGGCAGAGGCCTCCAGGCACCTCGGCCAGAAACAGCAGCTTAACATTCAACAAGCCCCAGGTTTTGAGTTCTGAACTAATGGAAACCGAGAAGACCTGAGCAGGGTCTCTGCTGCCCACAAGGCAGCCCAGGCTCCTTCCCCTTCTGCTGTTTCGTCCGTGGTCGCTTCTGCAGCCACTCCAACCTCAGAGGCTGCTCATTACATCACAGCCAGGCAGCAGAGAATGAAGGAAACACAGCTGGGACGGGCACCACTGAGGTTCCACACTCAGCTAAAAGGGAATTGGACTCAACCAAACCCAAATCAGGAGTCTCAGGCATGCAGGTCAAGCAAGAAGGTACAAAATGAAGCTGTTTGAGTGAGGAGAAGTTGTGGCAGCCTTGGGGCACTGGGGGATGCTCCCCAAGGAAGCTCAACATGCAGGTCCCTCCAACAGTTCAGATCTGCTCTGCTGGCCAAACCCACCCTGCCCTGTCTCTCCATCCTGCACCTTCACTCCCCACTGATTTCCACGGAAGTGCTTAATTAATTAATTAAAGTGTGATAGCTGCTGGGCTTCACGATACCAACAGTGAATCAACAGCAGGTGGGTGGCAAGGAGAAGGGGGACAAGAACCAGGAGAGCTCCAGGGTTTGGGGCAAACACTGCCCAGATAGGAGCAGTGCCACCGGGAGAGCAGCCACACACCTGAGGACAGGAGCTCAGGACCCACTCCTTCTGTGCCCACCAGTGCCATGTCCCCCAGGCTGGCTGGGTCAGGATGGAGATGGCTTTTGCTCTGCACATCCCTGGGCTCAGGTGATACCTTTGGATTGTCCCAAGTGACCCTTCAGAGAGGCAGAGACAGCAATGCTGACCCAGCTGGTGCAATCCCAGACTAGACTAACCCTGCTCCTCAGATGCACCTCCCATCCTGAAGCATCCACGGGGTGCAGAGGTCAGAGTCCTCCCATGAATGGCACAGCCAGAGCCTCCTGCCTCAGTCCCCAGCAGCTACGAGGCCAGAGAGCCCCTCATGCCATGGGAAGGTGCTCCAGCCCTCCCGGGACACGGCCCCCAGCCTTTCCTGGGAGAGATTTTAGAGTTAAAGCAACACCGGTAGTGGGATTGTCAGCAGCACAAATGCACAATCAGGAGGGGAAGATGTGGGGGGAAAGCATCCAACTGGCAAATATAATACTTGGAAGGAAAAGCAGATTTTTAAAAAAATTAAAAATGAGGGGGTGGCAAAAAAAAAAAATCTCAGGAAGTCATCTAGTCATTCCTGCTCTTTGCAGAAACAATAGACTCGGGATGCTGGCTAAGTTATAAATAATCCTGCTGGCTACACAACACAAATCCAAGACAGGAGCAGGGTAACTATCAGCTCCATGGAAAGTGAGTCACTACCTTCTTACAGCATTCCCAAAAAGGGAAAACACCACGGTCCCACTCCTGCTCTGCTCCGCTGGCCAGGACCCCATCCCTGGGGCAGGAGAGCTCGGTGACACAACATGGCTGGGACATGGACACCCTGAGCCACAGCGAGCTCCAGCAGTGGCAAGGCTGATCCCAAAGAGCAGGACACACAACCTGACACTCAGAATCACAGAATCCTGAAATACCCTGAGCTGGAAGGGACCCACAAGGATCATCAGCCCAGCTCCTGCATTAACCAGGAGACCCCAACAACCCCACCCTGGGCATCCCTGGCAGCTCCTGCAGCTCTGGGACCATTCCCTGGGCAGCCTGGGCAGTGCCCAGCACCCTCAGGGGGAAGAACCTTTCCCTGAGCTCCGTGCCAAGGCCTGGCACAGCTCCAGCCCTTCCTGGGCTCCTGTCCCTGTCCCAGAGCAGAGCTCAGCCCCTGCCCCTCCGCCTCCCCTCGGGAGGAGCTGCAGCCCCCGAGGAGCCTCCCCTCAGTCTCCTATGCTCCAGCTGAACGAGCCAAGTGCCCTCAGCCGCTCCTCAGACCCTTCCCCAGCCCCGTGCCCCTCCTTTGGGCAGCCTCCAACAGCTTTGGGTCCTTCTGATACTGCAGACACTGCGGGATCAGTGGCAAGAAAGCTCAAATTGGGGAAAATAATGGGAAGCCACCAACTCCACAATATCCTTCTCTTTTTAGAAAGGAAGTTGCCACTGAGAGATGCTTTGGCTGAGCTGTTTTCCAGATCCCTCCTCTGAACCTGAGAGCAAGCACAGAGATGAGCAAAGCCAACATCCCTCCAGATGCTGCTGAAACTGCCCCAGGAGGGGTGGGTGTGCCAGGGCCTCAGCCCCAAGCAGAGCCCTGCAGAGGGACACAGCCCCTCTGGCCTGGCAGCTCTCAGGGCAAAAGGAAATTGCATCTTTCTGGGCACCCAGAACATCTTTGTCACTTCTCTGTGTTTGTGGCCAACCAGGACATGGAGCACAAAGTGCAGCACCCAGGACTGGGGTGTCCCTGCACGGCCACAGCCCCCAGGAGCCCTCGTATAAAGAGCACAACATGGAATCATGGCACGGTTTGGGTGGAAAGGGACTTCAATGCCCACCTCATTCCACCCCCTGCCATGGGCAGGGACACCTTCCACCATCCCAGGGTTCTCCAAGCCCTGTCCAACCTGGCACTGGACACTCCCAGGGATGCAGAGCCCCCAGCCTCTCTGAGTACTGATAAAGGGAAAGAGCTTCCCAACTGGAGACTTGGAAGTGACATAAGTCCTCCTTTTTTTTCTTAAAAAAAAAAAAAAAAGCTTCCTGACTTGTTATTCCATTACCCAAATCTGGAAATGTAATCATATTAGTTCAGCTGCATTAACACAACAAAAAACCCCAACAAAAACTGTCCTAAAGATTTAATTGATCTCCAAGGAGTGAAGAGAAAAGAGAACAAAAGTCAGAAAGCCGGAGCAAGCAGCTCTCCCTGTGAGTACCATGACCAGCCCGGCACCCAAGCCACTCTCCAATGACAGATTCACAGAGGATGTGAAATATTCAGGATGTGATTTTTAAGAGCTTTTTTTGCCAGGTAGGTGAGGTAAAAGGTCAGTAAGAGCCATATGAGCACACCCAGCTCAGCAACATAATACTGAGTTTGTCACAGAGCTTAACTCAGCTTAAACAGACCTCAGTCAAGGGGAAAAATCCAGCCTTGAGCCATGTAGGAAGTCCAGGCAGCCCTGAGGGACTGTGGGGATGTGCACTGTTGGCTCCGCAATCCTACAGCTCCCAAAACCTTTAGCAGCCCGAAGCCCCTGCTCTGTTCTCTGGTACCTGGAAGCACTGCCCAAACCACGGCCTTGTGTGGGAAGGGGCTCGGAGCAGCCGCTGCTTCAACTGAAGTGAAAAACCAAAAAGCCTCAATTCCCAGCCTGGGAGCTGCAGCCGGGGCCCTTTCAGGGAACACCGGGAGCAGTGAGGGGCTCCTGCACAAACCTGCCTGATGGGCTGGGAAAGGCAGGGAATGGCACCTGCTTTGAGCTGAAAGGGACCTCAAAACCCATCCAGTGCCACCCCTGCAACGAGCAGGGACACCTCCCACTCCCAGCTGGCTGCTCCCAGCCCTGTCCATCCTGGCCTTGGGCACTGCCAGGGCTCCAGGGGCAGCCACAGCTGCTCTGGGCACCCTGTGCCAGGGCCTCACACCCTCCCAGGGAACAATTCCTGCCCAATATCCCATCCAGCCCTGCCCTCTGCCAGTGGGAGCCATTCCCTGTGTCCTGTCCCTCCAGCCCTTGTCCCCAGTCCCTCTCCAGCTCTCCTGGAGCCCCTTCAAGCCCTGCAAGGGGCTCTGAGCTCTCCCTGGAGCCTTCTCTTCTCCAGGTGAGCACCCCCAGCTCTCCCAGCCTGGCTCCAGAGCAGAGGGGCTCCAGCCCTGGCAGCATCTCCGTGGCCTCCTCTGCACTGGCTGCAGCAGCTCCACGTCCTCCTGATGTTGTTGCCAGGGCTGGGGCAGCTCTGCAGGTGGGGTCTCACCTGAGCGGGGCAGAGGGGCAGAATCCCCCCCTCCCCTGCTGCCCACGCTGGGGGCTCAGCCCAGGGCACAGCCCAAAGTGAAGCTGCCACCAGAAACAGGTTGTTAAATCAAATCCTTCTCCTTTGTCGGGCTGGAGCTCCAGCACCTCACAGGCCTTGGAATGACCACCCAGCCAGACAAATCCAGTCTGGGAGGAAAGGTGTGAAAACTTTGAACCACAGGACAAGTAATGAAGGAACTCTGCTTTAAATTTTTTTATTCAAAAAGAGAAAAAAAACCAACCAACCAACCATATGTGATGGGGAGGCATATCCACCTTCCCACAGCTTTTCGGGCCATTCATCATTTGGATAAAATCCAGTTTCACATTGAAATTCAGCTGGACTTTCAAATGCAAATCCGAGGAGAAGAGCAACATATGGTAGAGGTTAGTTCGTATTTTTCCTAATTAGATGGCAAACTGCTGCTTTGTATAACAATGTTAACGGGGCAGGAGGAGCCTTTGCATGGGAGACCACATCACTTCAGAATAAAATGTCCCAGAAAGCAGAAGGGGCCCAGGCCACCCCTGCTCTCAGGGAAGGTCATGCACTCACTGCCACTGGGATGGGTTTTGTCACTTGGCAAAAGTGAGATTTGTCCCCCCAGCTTGGGAAGGACAAGGCAGAAAGGTAAGAGAGGGGATTGGCAATACCAGTGACCCCAAGGCTTGTCCTGAAGGACTTTGGCTTCTTCCAGGTCAGGTTGTCCTCGGATGTGGCAGCCCTGGATGCCACATACACACCTGGGAGGGCTTTTGGGGGCAGAAAATGTTACTAATTCCTCACTCCAAGGGGCAAGGATGAAGGAAGGATGGGCAGAAGATGCCTCAGAACTCCCTGAGAAGGGGAGGAACAGCTCTGCTCTGAGCGGTGCCCAGCAGCCACCACCAAACCTGCCCCAGGAGAGGCTGGTGCCACCACCAGAGGTGACCCCAGAGCTTGCTGGCCACATCCAGTGCCCTCAGACAGGACACAGGGAACATCACCCACTTTCCTGGAAGGTTATTCCCAGCTAGGACAAGTCAAGGTTTATAGATGACTGTCCCTTGCCTTGCTTGGTCCAAAAAAAGCCAGCTCCTCAATATCCCTGTGTGCTGGAGGCTGCCTTCCCTCCCAGCCTTGGCCCCAGAGGCTCTGATATGAAGCTCCTTTATTTATTTTCAGTCCCTGTCTAACCAGGCAAACTCCCCTGCTAGAAAAAGCTTATGCCACATTAACTTCACCTCCTTCTTACTCCTGACGCAATCCCAGCTAAATTTAGAGGAAGACGTTGCCTGAGGTCACTTTGGAGGTGGGGATGTGCTTCCCAGGGTTCACAGGCAGATGGACAGTGTTTTTTAGATTTTTCTCCCTGCTGGCTTTGGAGCTGGGCTACCTGGCGAGTTAATTGAAAAATTCAGGATTAAAAAAGGAGGGCAGATGTCCCGGACTGCCTCTTTCCCTTCTTTACTGGGGGAGAGAGGCACTGGAGGCAACTTCCCTCCAGAAACATTAATTAGGGCAGGGAGAAGAGCATCCAAACAGCCACTGCAGAAACTCTCAAAAGCTGAACCAAGAAATCTCCTCTCATGGCTCAGATTTTCCCTTTCTGATGTTTGTTCAGATGTACTTCCATCCTGCACCACAGGGACAGACAGACCAGGATCTCTGCAACCACCTGGCAAAACTCCCACCTCCATCCTCCCTGAAACCCATGGAAAGGTGGCAAAGACAGAACGGCTACGGTGGCTGCTCTTGGAGAGGACACGCCTGGGGACCCCACCCTCAGTTTGAATCTTGCCCAGGAGTTGGATCTTCTGGCAGAAGAACCCCAAAAAGTGGCACACCTGTGGGCACAATGACATATCTGGGCACTGCTTTGCTGTGATGGGGGATTGGCCTGATTCCCACTCCCTGGGGAGCATTGTGGGGGTTCTGTCCCCAGTCTGTCCCCCCAAATGGGCTCTCTGTTGTCACACAGCCCTGTTTTGGGCCACAAGAGCTCTGTGCCTGGCTTACCTCAGGTAATCCCCAATCCTCAGCCGTGCTCCCAGGCCCCTGTACAATTACACATTCAGCACCACAATGTATTTCAAACTGTATTTCATGCCTCATTTGGCAACAAAATTAATTAAACTCTAAGTCACCACTGAAGGAGTGTGGCACCTCTTCCCTCTGTGGGTGTATAACTCAATTTGTTTAAACTAATGTGCTAATCAGGGCTTGCCAGGTATTTGGGGAGCTCCTGGCAGAGGGGGCTCTGAAGTGTGCACAGGATGGGCTCTGCTTGGAGGGGACCAGGCACCGACTGTCCCAGCACAGGACCTGCCACCAGCCTCTGAAAAAGCTCGGATTTCCTAAAATGCAATCCCTCCTCCACCAGCACCAGGCACCCACAGCCAACATATCAGCCCAGGAATTTGTGAGTCTGGAAGCTGCCAACTAGCTGGAAATCACAGAATCCTGGAATATCCTGAGCTGGAAGGAAATCATGGGGATCATCCAGCCCAGTCCCTGGCCCTGCCGAGACACCCCAACAACCCCACCCTGGGCATCCCTGGCAGCTCCTGCAGCTCTGGGACCATTCCCTGGGCAGCCTGGGCAGTGCCCAGCACCCTCGGGGGGAAGAACCTTTCCCTGAGCTCCGTGCCAAGGCCTGGCACAGCTCCAGCCCTTCCTGGGCTCCTGTCCCTGTCCCAGAGCAGAGCTCAGCTCCCTCGGGTGAAGGGGCACCAAGAGGATCACTGCCATCCTGGCTTCCCAAGCTGATGAGGTTGAGGCCACTGCACGGATCCAGCTGGGCTTGGGGATGTGCCAGAGAAAGCCCAGACCTGGTTCTGACACTGGCCAGGTCCCTTGTCCTGGCCACACAAGGACAGGTGCCTGCAGGTGCTGGGAGAGGGCAGGACAGCCCAGCCCAGGTAACCCAATAGGCAGACAGAATCATTGCATGATTAGAGTCAGAAGGGACCTTAAATCTCATTCCCACCCCCTGCAGGAGCACCTTCCACTGTCCCAGCTGCTCCCAGCCCTGTCCAACCCAGCCTGGGGCACTGCCAGGGATCCAGGGGCAGCCACAGCTGCTCTGGGCACCCTGTGCCAGGGCCTCACACCCTCCCAGGGAACAATTCCTGCCCAATATCCCATCCAGCCCTGCCCTCTGCCAGTGGGAGCCATTCCCTGTGTCCTGTCCCTCCAGCCCTTGTCCCCAGTCCCTCTCCAGCTCTCCTGGAGCCCCTTTTTCCTGGCTGGGACAGACAGGAAGATGCTCTGAGGTCTCTCTGGAGCCTTCACTTCTCCAGGTAACTCTCCCAGCCTGGCTCCAGAGCAGAGGGGCTCCAGCCCTTGGAGCATCTCCATGGCCTCCTCTGGACTTGTTCTTGATGTGGGTAAACTTGTTGACATCTCTGAGACAGCTCTATTGTCCCTACATCCACCACTGGGTCACCCTCAGCTCCCTCCCTTCCCAGGATGGAAATGGCTCTGGGTGAACCCCTCCATCCTGTACCTGGAGCAGGGAACACAGGCTGGGCAGAAGTGAAGAGTATCCTCTCCAGGCCACCAAAACAACAGAGACAACAGCCATGAACCAGGTATTTATAGAGTCCTTCAGTTGTGTGCACTGGGGAATGTAGTACCAGGTGAGACATGAGGCCCTCCAGAGTAACAAAATAGCACTTTGCATTAAATCCACCCCCTTAAGACAGCCATTTGCTGTCTCTAAAAATAATACTACTACTAATTGCAGTTTGAGTGTCACTGCACACAGCCATCGACAATGGAGATGCACAGGGCCGAGGAGCTGGGCACACGTGGGACACGTGCTGCAGCAGGGCACCCCACAGGCACAAGGAATTGCAAATTAGCAGCAGCAAGGTCCAGCAGCAACACTTGCCAGACCTGCTGGGCCCCTTCCAAACCCATCTCTCCCCTTTGGAAAGGGCACAACAAGTGTGGAGGCCTTGAGCTGCGAGGCTGAGCCAACGTGTGCTGCATGGGCAGCCCTGGGTTGGGGCAGGGTTAGAGGTGAACTCGGGCAGAGCTGCACCAAACCCCAGGGTCCTGCCTTCCAGAGACAATCTAAAAGCTCAGAATGGAGATGGGAGCCCTGAGAAACAGGGCAATGACAGAGGGAATTCACAGAATCCCAGAATGGTTTGGATTAGAAGAGATCTTACAGCCCATCCAGTGCCACCCCCTCTCATGGGCAAGGACACCTCCCACTGTCCCAGGCTGCTCCCAGCCCTGTCCATCCCGGCCTTGGGCACTGCCAGGGATCCAGGGGCAGCCACAGCTGCTCTGGGCACCCTGTGCCAGGGCCTCACACCCTCACAGGGCACAATTTCTTCCCAATATCTAAGCCGAACTTACTCTCTTTACTTAATCGCTGCCCACCAGCTCCTCCTGTTGAAGACAAGGCACTTCTGGAGCTTGTACCTGTTCTTTTAGCAGGTGCACACCAAGCCCAGCTTCCCCTCAGATTTTGACACAGGACACACTGATCCCACCAGAGCCCCTCGAGCAGGCACAGCCTCACGGGTACAGAACTGACCCATCCAGGGGAGGAAAGAGCTCTGCCAGGAAGAGAGCCCTGCACTGCTTCAGCAATTCTGGCAAACCTAAAACTGTGCTTAAACAAGGTCTGTGGCAAACTGTCGGTTTCTAAACAAAAGCTGTCACTTATCTCAGTACAGCTTCAGCTCTGGCACCCTCAGCATTCTCTGTACTCTTTCCCAGTTAAAGATCTTAAATCCAGTCAGGAGTATTCTTCTCCAGATGGGAGATGAACAAAAGAACCATAAAAGAACCCCCCAAAACCTTCCCTTGAAAACATGCACCTTTCACCCCTCAAGGTAAACACACACTGAGCCAGGGGCTGGGTTATATTTGCCTCTCCCCAACGGCTAGAGGAGCCCATAGCTGCTGCCAGAGCATCCCCACACCACTGTCACCATGTCTCTGCTCTTCCCAGGCTCGCTCCTCGTGTATCCAGTAGAAACCAGCAGTGCCTCTGGCAGGACAGGACACCCTCGCTCACATCAGTGAAATAAATTCAAGAGGAAAAAATTAATTGCAAGAAAGAGAGAGCCCTTCATATTGTAAGGCCAGGTTGGACAGGGCTTGGAGCAACCCGGGACAGTGGAAGGTGCCCCTGACCATGGCAGGAGATGGAATGAGATGGGCCCAAATCATTCTGGGATTCTGTTTCAACCTCACTGCAAAGGCACAGGAGAAGCCTCTGTGCAGGTGGGGAAGCCCTGGGAGCAGGAACACACATGCCGGGACACAAGGATCAGAGATGGGCGGTGACCTTGGATTAAGGCACACAGGTGTGAAGACCTTCCCCTGCCATTTGTTGCCCCAAACATGTTATTTCCTGCCGACCTGCCCCCAGGTTTTGGGTGCTCCAACTCTTTTCTTCCAGACCTTGTTTTCTATATCCTGGTAAATGGGATGTGCCCCACAGGAAAAAAAGGGAAGCAGAACGGGGAGAGGGAGGAGAACAGGAGCTTCCCAAGGGCAAACACAAAAGCAGAGCAGAAAGCCCAACTCACACAGAGGAGATGAACCTCACGGAGTGTCCAGGCTTTGTTACCAGCAGGGTGGGGACTGCAGCACACAAGTGTGTCCCTGCCATACCTGGAGCATCTTCCTGCATCCCATGGGCTCTGCCTGCAGCACGAATGGAAGGGCCCCAGCGCTGTGGAGAGCAGGGACATGAAGGGACTGTACCTGGAGGCAATGAGACTGCACAGCTTTGGAGGCTGGATCCGGCCATGGCAATGCTTTTCCACAGAATCCCAGAATGCTTTTTGGGTTGGAAGAGACCTTAAAGCACATCTGCCTCCAAACATCTGCTGTGTGCAGGTTCAACTTGCCCTGTCCCAGCTGCTCCCAGCCCCAATGTCCATCCCGGCCTTGGGCACTGCCAGGGATCCAGGGGCAGCCACAGCTGCTCTGGGCACCCTGTGCCAGGGCCTCACACCCTCCCAGGGAACAATTCCTGCCCAATATCCCATCCAGCCCTGCCCTCTGCCAGTGGGAGCCATTCCCTGTGTCCTGTCCCTCCAGCCCTTGTCCCCAGTCCCTCTCCAGCTCTCCTGGAGCCCCTTCAGGCCCTGCAAGGGGCTCTGAGCTCTCCCTGGAGCCTTCTCTTCTCCAGGTGAGCACCCCCAGCTCTCCTTTGATTTCCTTTGATAATGGCTAAACAGTAACATTTACTTTGAAACAAATGGTCACACCAACGGCCTGGAAAGTGAATTTTTCTGCTTTGCCTTTTTCTGTTGTGGTGGCTTTGTGTTTGGTATGTTTGGTGACAGTTTGCACAGGCATGTCACAAAAACACGCAGCCTGGATCCCAAACTTGAACGGGAAGTGCCAGTTCTAAATATCAAGTCCCATATTGCACACCTCATGTCTGCCTTTCATCATCCATCAAAATAGCAAGCGGAGCCCAGCACTCCCACTTCAGCACAAGCAAAACATGTGGGAACTCGAGGCAGTTAGTAGGAAAACGTGATACAGCCTTGCTAATAAAAGCTCCTGCTTTCCTCACTATGGAAAACAGTTGCAAATGGGTTTCTGCTGCCTGGGATTCAACTGCTGACAGTACGGTGACAGAAATGCTGTGCTTGGCTCTTCCCAGCCCTGCTGCCATGGTGTCCCTGCAAATCACCCAGCTCCAGGAGCAGAGGGGAGCCCAGCACCATCCTGCTGCACCAGACCCTGCCCATCCCGCACGGAGCTTCCCAACACAGGGCTGCCTGCCTGCACACTCGAAATAATTAAACCTTCAAACAGCTCCCCCATAGCACCAATTAAAGACACAACCCCGGCTTTCAGAGAATTTATGACTCTCGGTGCTGTTGCCACAGGTATCCAAGTTTGTGCGTTGTTTAAAGTGAGTTTCAAAGGGGATCCGGGCTCGCCTCCCTCCAGGGAGAATCCATTTGCTTTGTTCACCAGACTCTAACTTAAAATTTGTTACATGCACCAGCTTGTAACCCTTTGAAAAACTCCCTGCTTCACCAGCTTCAAATGAACTTGATGAACTTCTCCCGATCAAAGCAATTCCCTCACAGGGAGCCTCAGCTCAGGAGAAAGGAAGCACCCAACGAATTTTGGGGGTGGGAATCACAGCCAGGAGGGGACTTTCCCCCCCAAACCCACCCCAGAGCCAAAGCAAAGAGCTTAACCCACTTTGGCACAAAGCATGAAGGAAAAGGCACTTAATGCTGATTGGGCTTATTTAAAAGGGGAGGAGAAGAAAAAAAAATTAGCAGAGGTTTTTCTTGTTGAGAGCAGAATATCTGTCAGCAGGAGACCCCATGGCTCCCATGCCATCAGGACCCAGTCCTGGCAGCCCACACCATTTGGGATGGGAAGGGAGATGGTTGCACACCCTCCACATGAGCCACAGGTGGAAGTGCTACTTGTGTTCTGCTCCAGGAGATGTTTTAACTCACACAACCACGTGCCTTGGGTTTATTTCCCTGCTATGCAGTGCCCAAACCCCTTTGCTGGAGCAAAGGTGCAGCCAGCACGCACCAACCCCGCTGAAAACTCAGCAGCTAGGAGGCCACAGCACAACTCTGCTGCCTGCGGCCACTCCCACTGCCTCGATGTCAATTAAAATGGTCATTTCCATGTGAAATTCAGCCCCGGTGGTTTCCTGCTTGAGGCAGGGCTCAGTGAAGTGCTGGGAGGGAGCCTGCTGCAGCTCAGATTAGTCATTTATGAACTTGATACAATGGGGGACAGGCTTTGAGATGTTTTGCTACTGCAAATAGCAAACACTTTTTGGGGAGGGGATGGCAAACCCCTTTGAGGAGCAGGACAACAGGCAAGGGCTGAGCGCCCTGGCTAAAATAAAACGCCGGCAGCAAACAGCCCATGCTGGAAATCACTGGTTGCAGCTCCCAGCCCCAGGAAGACCAACTTCCCGCGGTGACCTATACGTGCTATAAATGCTGCAGCCACGGGCTGGGTGACGTCAGCTCCATCCTTGTGGCAATTGTTGGGTCTCTCCTTGCCAAGAAAAGGCAAAGCGGAGGTGCTGAATTGTCCATGCGGCGGGGGAGCGAAACCAGTTCCTCCCCGGAGCATTTGAGGACAGAAATGAGGGAAACAGTGGCAGGGCTTAAAATAAAAGCGGGAGGCAAATAGGAAAACAAAGGGATCTCAAAGCTGGAGGGTTTGCATGAACACTTTGAATTTTTCTGGCCTGGGGGAGAAAAAGAGGTTCCCTTAGTAAAGGGGCCACCAGCAGCTTGGCCAGGGCAGTTATTAGAACCATGGAATTGTTAAGGTTGGAAAAGATCTTTCGGATGTTCAAGTCCAACTGTGAGCCCAGCACCATGATCACACTAAAGCATGTCCTCAAGTGCTACATCAACACCTGTTCTGAACACCTCCAGGGATGCTGATTCCATCACTGCCCTGGGCAGCCTGTGCCAAAGGATAAAAACACTTCTAGTAAAGAAATTTTGAATTTGAAAACAATTTAAATTTGGAAGAATTTTATCATTGTGATTCACTGTTTCAAATGCTTTTGCTCCTTTATTTACCAGCTGGACTTTGGAAGCAAGAATCTGATTTTGGCCAGGACTGATCAGTCAGTGCTTTGCTCTCTTCCCTCCTTCCCTCCTCATTTCCCTGGGGAGGAAAGAGCCTGGAGATAACAGCTCCTCCGGAGGAGGAAAAGAAGAAAAACTGCACACTGCCCCAGCAATCACACAAGGAGATGGGATGAGATGAAGGAGATCACAAAATCCCATGTCCAACCCAATTACACCAACCCAGTGATGGGCTCGCATCCTTGGTGGGTAGGATAAAACACCAATATTTCTGGAACAAGAGACAACATCAGTTTGTTATCTTGAGGTTACCACAAGAAGCCCAAATAAAGAGATCCTGGCACTGTGGTGCACAGACAAATCAGAGTTTGCTTCTCCTTTGCAGGCAGAGGGGAAATGCTGCACTGCCTTCACTGCTGGTCCAGGTCCCTGACTGAGAAGTGCTTGGAGCACATGTGGCACATGAACAGTGAAGCCCAGGCCTTCCTGCATGGCAAGATTTAGGGTGACCACCTCCAGGCCCAGGTTATGGTGTGGCTGTGAGGGGCTCTGCTCTCCCTGCAAGTCCAGATCCCCAAATCCAAGAACCATCTGCTCTCTATCCTCTAACCACATCAAGGTCAATGATGACTCCACTTCAAACCAAATTTTGAGCTGGATGACTGCCTATGTCTTGGGGGATGAACTACCTTGGGGGATGACCAAGGCCAGGCTGGAAGGGGCTTTGAGCAACCTGGTCTAGTGGAAGCTGGCTCTGCCCATGGCAGGGGGTGGCAAAAGAAGAGCTTTAAGGTCCCTTATAATCCAAAGCCTTCCAGAATTCTGCAATTCTAACTAGTACTGGATTGCATCATCGAGTAAAACTAAACCAACAAACCAAGAATCTGTGGGAACAACCTCTTGCCATTTTCTAGGGCATTGTTTAGATGCCTTGGATCCTTCTAACAGGCAGAGCACAGCCTTCTGCACGGCACAACTCACTGATGTCTTACTGCAGTTATTCACCCACCAGCAAAAAGCAGAAGATGCGGGAGCAGAGAGAAGTCCCAAAGCTGACATTCAGATGAAATTTGTCCCCTGATCTCCAGGTGAGGCCAAGGACAGCTGACTCTGGTGCTGGAGCAAAGCTCTTGCCCTACACCCAACCCTGAGCTGCATTCCCAAGCCAGGATGCCCGTGGCAGGATGAGGCCACATCCGAGGCTGGGACAGCAGGGATTTTGCAACGTCCCTCACTGCAGTTGTATAATATCAATGCTCTGCTTCTATGAACTGCTCCCAGTCAGGCTCAGAGAGCAGCAGCCCAGAGGAAGGGTGGTGTCAACATCACCTTTCACTCACCCGAAAGAAAAGAAGGGGTGGGGGGAGAATCACAGATTTGGTGTGTTTTGGGGCCAGAGGGGGTCTGGCTGTGCCACAGGGCCCCGCTCCAGCCTCTGCTCCTGGCCAACACCATGGACCTGGCAGCCAAGGCAGGCTCTGAGCAGGGAACAGATTCATGGGAGCTCCTGCACTGTTCTTCTCCCCGCAGCGTGTAGCATGTCTTTTGTGGATTATTTTAACAGCACAAGGCGCACAAGGAACACTTTCTGGAGATCAGCTTCCATCTGGGTTAACCCGAGAGTTTTCTCCCCTCCAATTTCCTCCAGCGCCCACTCAACAGCTTCCCTCGCTGCAAAAGTGTTTGCTCAAAATCATCTTCACACGCAGCTAAACAGCTCAGTCTGAGAGCATCACATTTACCTGGTCCAGGAGGGCAGGGCAGAACCCCCACCCCCCTGCTGCAGGTTCCCCAGCACCCCACTGGGGCATCAAAGCTGCTCTCCAGAAATCCCAACCCAGTCTCTGGAATGCCTCCCAGTGTCACAGCACAGTCAGGAGCTTCCCTGCACAGCTGGAGCCAGCCCAGGACAGGGAAGGTCGATTTTTAACCATCCATAAAGTGTTCAGCAAGAAGGGCAAATTAGCTGAACTTCCCTCATGCCAGGGGCTGTGTGAGCCCTACACAGAGCAGCTTCCCTGGCAGTTAAAACCCTGGCCCAGCACTGTCCAAGAATCCTCCACCTGAGCCTCAAACCAACCAGCACATTTTCAGTCTCCAACTGCAGCCACTTCTCCAGCCCACTCCTCCCCGCTGCCCTGCTCCCAAAGACCTTGGATGTCAGCACCCCTGGTCCCCTCTTGGCTCCCTGGAGGGCTTTGCAAGATCCCTTTGGGAATGCTGAGATCCCAGCCAACAGCAGGGAGCTGCTGGAGGGGCTGCATGGAGTGCACCCCCAAAGCACACCAGGAACGAGCCACCACCACCCTGTCTTCAGAGGGGAACAGCAAAAGTCTTCCTGGGCAGTGCAGACACCTCTAAGCAGCTTAGAGACCAGCCCTGTCTGTTCCCAGGCTCCTGGAGCAGTGGGACAACAACCTCCAGCCCAGGCAGCAACATCTTAATGGGACACAGCTCAGCAAGAGCAGCTTTGTCCACCCAGAGACATGTGAAACAACAAGGAAGCCATCCAGAGAAACAGCAGCAAAGCATCACCAGAAAAACACATCACCAAAATACAGAACTCCCTCCCCTATGGTGTCTTTGGAACCAAACACAAATTTATTGCAAGAAACATTATGGTATAAGGGAAAAAAAAAGTAAGATGACAGTACCTGATCCTCCAAACTGAGTGCTCGCAAGGGTCGTAGGTCTGTTTTTGCCATTAGCCACTGGCAAGGGAAACATCTAGAAAAACAAAGAGATGAGAGAGAAGGGAAAAGAGATTTCAGTACGTTGGTTTCACTGTGCTGCTGCAAAGGGGTCACACTGGGGGAGGGGAGGGGGAAAGGCAGCCTGTTATTGATGCAAAAACCTTTCCTCGTGTCCCTGCTCCATTGCTCAGGAAGGAGGCACAACCCTGCTCTCACACACACAACCCCACATGCACAACCCCTGGTTCCACAGGGGCAGCTGGAAACCAGCCAAGGAGCCTCCCTGCTGTGATCCAAACCAACAGTTTCATCCCAAAATTGCTCACTCTGGCTAGAGGTGAGCCCTGGGGAAAGGCCAACTCCATTTATAAAAAGCCAGCAGGACAATGACAGCAAAGCTATTTCATCCCTCAGTATCCCAGCTCCCACAGGAGCCCTGGTCCCATCCCACACCTCCAGCCACATGCAGTGCCTGGGCAGGACCAGGAGCTCACGGATGAGCTCCAGCCTCGTGGAGCAGCTCCCACCGCACTGCTCTGGGGGCTCCAGCAGCACCAGGACCTGACACAGCCCTGGGGCCTGGGGGGAGGAAGCTGCTCCAAAGGCACATACAGTTACTCATTATTTAAAAAATTAATATATTTCACAGGATTGTGCACTCTGGGGACTTGTTTGCTCTATTGCTGCAGCTTCATTATCACAACTGAGCCTCTCCTGCCAGGAGCTTCCTCAAAAATACTGCACACCTCGTCACCTAACCTGTATAAATATTTTTAATAAAAGTTGGGAGAGTTTCAGAGGCTGCTATTTAATAATTTACATGCACCTGTGTGCAGCAGAAAACTAATTCTCCTCCACACAAATGGAGCTCCAGCCAATAAAACAACTGGTGGGAAAACGCTTAGTGAATTAACATTTTAATATCCTTTTTCTACTCAAGATACTTTCACCACCAAGTCATTTGAATTTTTATTATTTTTAGCTTTGTAATGTCTGAGTAATTCAAAAGTTTAATGCTTTGAAGATTAAACAATGTAATGGCACAAGAGCCTACAGAAAGGCAGCATTTCATGCCCTGACATAGCTGATGTCTGGCTGTGGTCAGAAACATTCCTTTGTACAGAACCGTCTGCCCAGCTTTGTTTTCACAAATGCTGGGGAGGAGAAAAAGCCCAACAAAAAACAGTTAAATGTGGTAGAGATGCAAAGAGAGCAGTTAAGGAACCAACTGCCATTCATAAAGAGCACAAATTTGGGATCATATATATGCATGTGCAGGGTGTAGATGTTTTATACAGGGATTTAAATGAAGGTGTAAACAGTGTTGAGTGTTCTCCCCGGCTGCCTGCACACACCTGCCCTCACCTGCCTGCCCACGGCCCCTTGGCCCCCTCGGATGTGCCCTGAGGCTGCTGCTCAGCCCAGGGGCTCCCGAGGTGTTTGGGGCTCAGCAGCCCCACCATCGGATGAGCTTTGTTTCCTCAGGAAGTTGGGCTAGAAAAATAAAAACAAACCCCAAAGATTGCAGCTCACCTTCCTCTGCACTGCTGCAGGGCTTCCCTGAGCCTCCCTTCCCCCTTGCAGGGCAGGAAGGGGGTTCTGCAAACATCTCCAAAAGTACTGAAAATGGAACTTAGGTGGCTGATCCCACCCTGCCTGTGCTCACTCCCTCTTCTCAAGGTAGGGAAGAAGATTGAGATCAAGCTCCCTTTTTTGCCAAGTGGCAAGGGGCTGGTCTGCATGTGCGAGCAGGGGGGAAGGGATGCACCATGAGCCAACCAGCAAAAAGCACAATCACGTACAAAAAAATTTAAAAAACCCAACCCCCCTCCAAAAACAAAAACTAACAAAAAAACGACAACAAAAACCAAACAAATAAACAAAACCCCAAACAAATAAAAAAACAAACAAAAAAAACACCACCCAAAAACCCCCCAAACAAACAAACAAAAAAATCCAGCACTGCCATCTCTTTTCCTGAACGTTTCAGCTCAGCACTTGCTGAGGCTGAAAAACCCAAGGTTTGAGCAGCAAACACAAGTGGAGGAAAGGAACAGTCTTGTTCCATTGTGCACCAGCACTTTCTGCAGAACAGGAGGAAGATTCCCCAGGACAGCGACACCCAGCACCCCCAAACACCCCCACACCCCCCCGCAGCCCGGGGAACCCCTCCCCTCCTCCACCTGCCTGGAGGGAGATTTTGAGGCTGATGCAACACCTTCCCCTCCCCAGTGGATTTAGGAGTCATGGACCCCTTCCTGCAGCAGGGCAAGTGGAGATGCTAAAGCACAAAATCCTGGAATATCCTGAGTGGGAACAGACCCACAAAGAACATCCAGTCCAGCTCCTGCATTAACCAGGACACCCCAACAACCCCACCCTGGGCAGCCCTGGCAGCTCCTGCAGCTCTGGGACCATTCCCTGGGCAGCCTGGGCAGTGCCCAGCACCCTCGGGGGAAGAACCTTTCCCTGAGCTCCATCTCAACTCTCTGACACTGCCTCATGCTGTCAAAGAAGGGTGACAGGGAGCAGGGAACCCCGGGTTGCCCCTCCACACTTATCACTTGCCAACCCCAGGAGGTGTTTCAGGCTTTTTTCTTGCTCCCAGCCTCTTTTTCCACCGTGGTGTGGGCTGAAGCCGCCCAGAGGAGCCCGGCACAAGTCATACATGAAGTGCCTTCGCTGGCGTGTGTCGCTCAGAGGCAAAGTTCATCCACCCACTGCAAATTTCCTTTCTGCTTTTAAATGCTGCTTTAAAAATAAACTGGGGGGGAGGGAGGAGATGAACCGGAGCTGGCACCTACCAAGGGACCCAGGCACTGAGGAGGGACCTAGGCATGAGCTCTCAAGAGTTGTAATTGGGTCATTACATGGCCTTTGTTAGATTTGAATAATGTAGATTTAAACGGTTATGTAAAATCCCCTATCTTAAGTAGCTGTATTTGGTTTTTCAAGTCCTATCTCCAGTCTCCCTGAGAGATGACAACAACTTCTGCATTCCCTCCTAGCTTAATTTCCACCCCTCCCAAAGAATTTATCCTCCCTCCGTTTCACCCTGGGTAAAAGAGGCAAATCCAGAGCATGGGAAGATCCAAATGCCTGCACCCTCCCCTGAGGAGGTTATAGCCAAGAGACTCCACACTTCATATAGCAAACTCCTAGGGAAGAAAGGGAATTTGTCAGAAACGAGGAGCATTAAGCAGAATTATATTTATTGTACACATCTAGAAGCACATCTCTTTCCAAATTAAGTCAGTGCTCACTCTCTCTTCTCTCCCACTTGATGAACTCCAGGCTGAACCAACCTCAGGCCTGAGCTCCAAACCTGAAATCTGTTTTGCAGCATGGGAAGTATCCAGCTGTTAATTCAGGGAGAAGAGGGAATTTGACTCAAAATACATTGACAGCAGGACATTTAATACATGTTCATTTAGAGCAGACCTTCCTGACTACAGCCCCAAACGCCCACTGTGAGTGAAGTCAAGTTTTAAACTCCACAACTGCTTTGCTCTGACCAAAATGCAGGGTTTTATCATGGAAATGCAGATGCTGGGCCTTGGCCGGAGCAGGTCACAGTTTCAGCATCCTCCAGCGGAGCAGCAGGAGTTGCTCCAGCCCTGCTTGCTGCCAACAGTTTGGCTCCCACCCCCGGATCCGGGGTTGGAGCCACGAGAGCCACGGCGCAGCGGGAGCAGTGGGGAGCGGAAGGTCCTGTGTGACTGCTCAAGCCCCTGCCCACCCTGTGCTGAGCCAGAAACCCCCTCTCTGCCAGGCAGCTCCCCGCAGCATATGGTTAATACTCTGCTAATAATCATGGCTGTTAACAGCACCTCGCTCCTGCCAGAGCCCCCGGCTGGCACTGGCACACGGCCGCTCCCAGCTCGGCTGGCGCTCGGTGGCACCGACACACCCGCGGCGGCTCTGCTCTCCTGTCCCCTGCCTGCGGTGTCCCTGTCCTTCAGAGCAGCCCAGCCCAGCCAGGCAGGTGTGTGGCACCTTCCCACAGCACACCAGCACAGGTGAGACACTGCCTGGGATAACCAGTAACCACAAAAGGTCCTGGAATCCTGGAATACCCTGAGCTGGAATGGAACCACAGAGGTAATTGAGTGCAGCCCCTGGCCCTGCCCAGACCCCCCAACAACCCCACCCTGGGCATCCCTGGCAGCTCCTGCAGCTCTGGGACCATTCCCTGGGCAGCCTGGGCAGTGCCAGCACCCTTTTCCTCATATCCAAGTCCTTGTGGTTGAGCAGCTCCCCCCCCCCACATCCTGTGCCTATCAGGCTGAGCTGCAAAGCCTGGCAGCCGCCCACCAAAGCCCAGCCTAATCAATAGGCTGAGCTGCTCACTCGGGTCTATAGGCAGGATGCTTTCTCGAAAGCTCCTCTCCAGATCTGCCAGCCCATCTGGGCCTGCTGCCAGGGAGCAGTGGTGAAGGCAGGCTTACAAATTACCTGCACTTTGGGGCAATTAGAAAAGGCAATTTATCCAGGGTTAGAGGAAAGTGTGCTGCCATGCACACCCCAAAGCATCACTGGTCCTTTCCTTTGACTCCTGCTCACTTACAGATTCCTTCGATTTTTGCCCTTCTTGGCAAATTACAGCAGCACAAAGCTTTTGGTGAGTGCTTTGGAGTTCAATATCTACCCAATGGATTTATTAATTAAAGAGACAAGTCTCTTCTTTCAGGATTGCAGCCCCAGTGTGCAGCATCTCACACAAGCCTGTCATTTACTGACCCCAGGAACGCATGGCAGGCCATGCCACCCTCTTAGGGCCTTAAAATTCTCTCCCTGCACAGAAAAACACAGCGCAGGGCTGGACCACAGAATGCTGGGGCTGAACACATTTCCCTAGAAGAAAGGAATCAAAATACTGATCTGAAGCAAATGCTTCCAGCTGCTCTGAGTATCTCTACTTTTCCGTCCCCTCTACTCTTCGGGAGAGGATTACTGAATCAATGCTCCACTCGTGTTTATTCAAAGAAAAAATATAAATACACTTGAAAGAGCAAGCTTTTTGTGGTCAAAAATCCTGTATCCCAAGGACACAGGGAGAGCAAACCATGGAGCGCCTCTTCAACAGACCCATCTACTGTCTAGGAAGCTTTTCCATTTCAGCTCCTCATCCTTGAGGAGAGATGTTAATATTCCCTTTATGCAAAGTGAGGAGAAGGGTGTGTGGAGATGAGGGTTTGTGAAACAGAGCTGGCAGCGCTCCAGGCTGCACTGGAGCCCATCAGCCAACGGATCCTGCAGGGATCATCTTTGAGTCTTTTGCTGGCAAATGCCATTTGCAGGCCCCGATGCTATGAGCAGCTACCCCCAGCACCTCTACACCAGCCTTGGAGTAACACAGGATGAGTTCTGGTCCTTCTCAGAATTACGCCAGTGGAAAAGCATTGAATGCAAACCGAAATTTAACCTTTTTGGTGTGGATTCACTTTCAAGGACAGAAACATTTATGTACAGAGGGACCAGGTCAAGACTCCTCCCAGGAATACAGCTCTAGGCATGCAAATGAGGATGGTTGGTTAAAATGGAAAAGAAGGTCTTGTATGTTTTTTAAAGCTCTAAATGGTGAATGGGATTTGATTTTTTTTTTTCCCAAGGAGGAGAAAAGCAAAGAGGGAGCTGCTACAGCCCCCATCAGGGAACAGATTCTGGGTTACTGACCCAAAGCGCAGTTGACAGAAAGCCCCAGGGCTCCTGCCAACCTGCAGGACCTCTGAAAGGGACAAATAACCACAGGAAGCCCCGAACAGATTCCTGGTTTTACAGGGATACCATCACTGCAGTCCCTGTACTCACTTTAAAACATTCTACCAGAAAAGCTCATTAAAGCAATTTAACAGAACTAGCCTCCCAGTAGAAGTAAGAACACTGGGAGAACAGGGCCTTTCCTGCAGGACAATTGCTCTTGGGGGGCTGAAAGGACCCCCACCCCACCCCCCTCCAGCCCAGAGCCCTGTCAGGACAGGTACATCCCTCAGCTGTAGAGAAAGGTTTATTTCCCGGGGCTGAACCTCGGCGTGCGGATGCAGAAAAGCGGATGAGCCTCAGCACATTCCCAGTGTCACAGCCACCGGGACAGCAGGTGACCATAGCTTTGCCACCACTTTTTGTCCCTCCTCCTACAAGGGGCAGGAACATCAGCCCAGCAGGGCTGTGGGCTGGGTGACCCAGGCTAAGGTGATTCTCATGGCCATTCCCCCCCCTGCAGCTGTTGTTTCTATCTCTGCAGCACGTTTTGCTTATCTCAACAGCAAGACACACGCTTCGAGTGCCATGAGGGTGCAGCACACAACAGAGGAACCCAACAGACAGTTATTTGCCTTTGAACACCAGCTCTGCCCTCCACGAGTCACCTGCCAAGGAGCGGCAGCACCGCTGGCAGTGCCACAGCGGGATGTGCCAGGGACTAACCCCCTCTGCTGTGACTAAAGGGACTTCTCCTCCCTCCGAGCTGTGCACACCCTTCAGGGGGAACTCTTAGGTCCTGTTTCTCTGAAAATAAACAGCTCCTAAATGCAGTTCAAGGTTTCCAGGATACAGAAGAGCAGAGCATGGGGAGCACAAGTGTCCAACTCCTGCAAAAATAACGCACTGGAGAGCTTGGACACGTTTCAAACTGTGACAAAATAACCTGTGGGAGCAAAAGTTTAATAATCTGGATCTAGAGAGAGGAAAAAAGCTTGATTAATCAGCTACTGAAGTTACATCCCTGCATGGCTGCAGAAACAGCCACCCAGTGAGCATTTAAACAGAGAACACACAACTCTGTTAATTCCCCCAAAATTTCCCATCCAGAAAAGAAACCTCTCTGCCTTCCCTGCGAGGGAACAACACACGTTTGAGGGGAAGAGGGGGAGAGGAGGGGCAGAGGCTTTGCTTTAACTTGAAAATAAACAAGTTGCAGCACATGTGCACGCACACAAACACGGCACATCTGAAAGCCATCATGTCCAATTTACAGGCTCACATTTCCTCCCCTGTGCAGCTCCCAGCCCCGGGGCTGCGCAGCCCCCCGGCCGCGCTCGCTCACCATACTGAAGTCCAGCAGGTCACTGAGCTCTTTGTCTGTCCCAACTGCAGCCATTCTCTGCTGCTGCTGATTCATATTCCCACAGACTCAACAGTGGCAGTCCTGGAGAAAGCGAGGGGGAGGGGAGAGAGATATTTTAATGACTACAGCAAACTACCCACCCCATTGATGAATATTTTAAAAAGACAGAGTGGAGGGGCGAGAAAAGAAAAACCCTGAGCGTGTCTGCAGCGTCCAACTCCGGGGCCAGAGCACAGTCGGAGTCCTCACACAGCACCCAGCGGCAGGAACAAGCCTTCTATTGACCAGACACACTTGTATGTTAGTTTTTTGCTGCCAATTCCACTAGTTCAGGCCAATTCTGTTCCTGGCGTGTGGCAAATGAAGGGAGAGAAAAGAAAAAAAAAAAAAAGGGAAAAAAAAGAGTCAACTCATTTATCAAAGGGTTCAGGCAAGTTATCACTCAGGCGCTTGTCTGGCTCGGCTCGCCCCCTTGCCTTCCCCCACACTTGCTCCCCGCAGGAGGCTCTCTT
>VXBU01003201.1:0-11231 GCA_013400315.1 Bombycilla garrulus | reverse complement strand
GAAAAAAAAATCTAAAGATAATCTTATTGCTAATATTACTGCTACATTACTATTAATAGAAAGTCCTCTTATTAATCCACTTTCCTCTAGACTCAGCTTGTTTCCCTAATCAATATGGCTTGTTACTAGAAGATGAGCTAAATGACATATAGTCTTAGTGTTATTCTAAGATAAGGATTATTAGTTCTAATAGTTTCTTATTTCAAAGAATATATAGATATCCACATACTTCAGAGATTATTCTTTTTCATCAAGAGGAAAATATTTCAGATGTAATTCTCTGTTTTAATTCAGAAACAATTAAATTTTCAATTACAGCAACCAAAAAAATTCACGCCCATGAACAGGGTTTATCACAGGGTTTTGCACTAGTTTTGGAATTTTACATGTTGTTTATAATAGTTTTTGTTACAAAATAACAGCATTATTTCAAACTGGTTTTGTCTTAAAGGCTTTAAAAAAGCTTTTTTAAACTGTTTCAAACCAATTCTCAATTTTCATTTTTTCCCCCATAAAAATGCATTTAGAAAAGGTGAAACACACTGAAATCAATGAATTCTTACAGGACTATTAGATTTTGAATAATCTGTATGTTCCAAGTAAAAAAAAAAAAAGGCAAAACACAACCCATTCTTAATTAGTCACAAATATAATTCCAACAATTATTCACTAAACCTCTTAGAGGTCTGTCATTCAAGTTTTATGTCAACATTCACAGTGACTAGTGCTACAGCAAAGTTCCTTGCCGTAATTTTTATATTTCTCCTTAACAAAGAATTAAGGTTTTTGTTTTCTTGATCTTCAAAGCCTAGGTATATCCTAGAATTTATGCTAAATTAAAAAGTTTCACTAGTATCTGGAAATCTCAGTGGTTAAATTATCAATAATATAGTCAGAGGTCCAAAAATAATCTTTCATTTGCTAGGAAGCTGAGCTGTAAGGCCTCATTAGGTTCTCTCTACAGTTTTAATTTAAAATAATAATCTCAGAAGTTAGAGCAGTAGTCTGTGAGGATGTAACTGAACAGATTTCCACATCAAAGTGTCACCAGTTAAGATACTTTATCTGAAGTATTTATAGTGCAAGATATGCAATCTCTTTCAAGTCACATAGTGCTACTCTTGTTACTAGCTAAAGCCTTATTGCAGAAATAGTCTCTCTGACATTAATTTCTCCATATAGGTTTTATATTGATAAATCAATATTTTATATGGAATTTAGCAATATAGGTAGCTGGGTCACACTTTTATAGATTGAGGCTACCATGGCCCCTTGATTCAGATGAGTTGCTCAGACTAATTGGTTTACAGATCCTTGCTTGTAAACTGACTGGAAAATTATGAAATTGAATGAAGTGCAGAGAAAAGATGCAAACCTTTCAGGTTAACAGACTGACTCAAGAGAGGTGGGTTTATACCAATCATGGGAAAACTGAAGATAAATGTTAGATGGCAATAGGTTCAAAATGAGTGGTAAATGAAGGCGCTTTTGAATGGGTAGGGTATATTTTTAAGTGCAGAGTATGAGAGAGATGATAGATATAAAGAGGCCAAAGTTTCATCAAACTTAAAGACAACAATGAAGAAATGAATGGCAAAATATTACATACCTCTGTCTAGTCTACCAGAACTTCTTGTCTAACTAAATATACAATTATCTGTTCTCCACACACCATGTGTGTGTCACTGTCCAATACCGGAACTGGACTGAGATTACTTACAGGAAGGGGGTTTGGGTATGGTGTGTTCATTTATGAGAACATTTCAGACAATGAGTCATTGGGAGCTCTGAGAAGCAGCCTCATCGGCAAAATCCTTTACTGCATTGCTGCTGGGAAGGGTGCATTAATGACGCTTATAATGTCAATGAATTGACAGTGTAAAGATTACTTTAGACTAAAAAGTATCTGAAGAAAGTTGGTCACATAGAAGTTGCTCACATCCAAATCATGTAGCCACTCTCATCCTTAATTTTAAATTATGTTGCCTTTTATGGGGCAGTTGGGTTTAGCATTTTTTTCATTTGATAATCTGAGAGAAAGGTTTGATTTTTTTCAACATAGTAATGAATTCAGCTACAGCAAATAGCAAATGTGTCTCCTTCCTGAGCAGATTCTGGATCAGGCTCTTCTTTGATTTCAGTGACACAGTTCTACTGTTGAAGGTCTCCCTCAGGACACTGAGGAAGCATTTGGGCATCTCCCTTAATGCTATATTTGGGAATGTGACTCTTATGAAGGACAATTGCATAAGAGGCATGTATCATAGGTCTTCATGGCTTATTTTAACCTGTTTTCTTTGACATAAGTGTAGAGGCTTATGAGCCACAGAATGTTATTCCATACTCAGGAAACCTGACGTATGCAAAGATATATCCGAAGCTCCTGTATCAGGATGATAACTCTCTCAGTGTCTGAGAGATGGTTTTTTTGCTAGCATATCAATGGTACAGGACCTCCAGATTTATTATAATTTGGTTGTAAAAGGGGCAAATCCTGAAAGCATTTGAACCTCACAAATCATATAATTTCACTGGTGTTACTTCAGGTTTTCACTAGTCCAGAGCAGAACCTGGCCAAGCTTATTAAAAGACTTGACAGTTGGTGATACAATGAAATATGCCCCAAGACATTGAGCAAAAATTCACTACAACAGATGCAGAAAGTCAGTTCCATTGTACTAGAAAAAGAAAAGGCAGCTTCCTTAGTTTCAGAGGGAATTTCCTGTCATTATAGAAAGTTGATTCAAATACAAAAGGTGGTGGTCCTACGTGTTCAGATAGGAATTTTCTGTCCTCACTCAGCAGAAATCACTGGTTATTCAATCATCATTTTTTCATGCTCTGTTTAGCCATTTTAAGGTGATGTTCTACAGGGATGATGATGGGTATTCTTGCTTTAATTTACCACAACAGTACAGTAAACAAAAAGTAGATCAAACCTCACCAACACGAGCTGAAATGGAAGAAAGAAAAGCAATATGAAATAATAAAGCAGAAACATAGGGAGTGACATTAAACTAATCACCAGCATTAATCAATTAAAACTCTGCTTCAAGATCACCTCAAATAAGGCAATTTCTACAGATATGTACAATCCACCTGTGTACATGCCACCCTAATAATTGATTTTGCCTTCTTGAGATGGCAACAGTAATTGCAGGATTGTTGCAAATGTTTAATCTACAGGAAGAAGATAAAAATGGTGTAAATTAGCTGAGACTCATGGGTGGCAGCAGATATGTGCAAGAATAAGGGCAGAAACAGGAAACTATAAACAGGAAACAAATTCAATATGCCTAATTTCAACTGTTTTAGAAGTGCTTGTCTACCAGATCTCACACAAGAGGAACTCTTATTTCCATGGCCTTTCTGCCCAGAGTCATCATTAACAAAATCTTTTAGCGATTCACCTAGATCCAAGTCCAGAAAAGATGCTTCCGCAATACTAACAAACAGTCTTTCTTCGACAGTTCTTAAGTGAATTCAACTATAATTTGCTGAGAATATCTCCCAGATAGTCCTACTCCAAACAGGAGGGTTGTCATGCTTTGGAGGTATCTGATGAGTATGTAACAGTTATACAAATACAAAGGAAATATGATTTATACCAGTATAGAACTGACAAATTTACTTCAATTAGATAATTTGTGGTAACTTGGTTTATACTTCACTAATAGCTTTCCTAATTGCAGACAGGGCTGTAATTCAGCACACTAACTGAAGATTCACTGAGAACTGAAAACACATTTGCAAATTTTCCTTGGGGATTAAATGAGCAGAAGTTGACTTTTTTTTTTGGTCTGTGATTGAAACCAGTAAAGCTTTGAATCCAAATCCTAAGGAGAAAGTCAATTCAAACTAGTAAATAACACACAGAGAGAAATATGGTTTGTTCCTAGCTCAGCAAAAATAGAGTATTTATGTCCAGCAAAAGTCTTATACAGACTTCTATCTTTACATTTACTGACAGGAAAAACAATACAAATTATTTAGGGGTTCCATCTGAACAAGTGCAATAACTTTCACTCAGTTTACTGATGGTGGGAATTACAGGGAAGAAATTAATGGAAAAATAGACAGGTACTCCTTACACAGCATTATTGCCTCTTGGATTCTACTGATCAGCTAGCAGTGCCACCTTGCAAGAAAGGACACTTCCTCTCTAACAGACCTTTCTTTGGCAAATACTGCAGCAGTGTCATGAGCTGTGATTTCTGCTGATATGTTTTCAGATTGCTTTATGTTTCGTCTTGAATAGAAAAGTGTGGTAACCCAGCTTTCCTACAAATTATAATGGACATAAATTGGACTCAGACTGCATCTCATGTTTACATCTACCATGTGTCTCACTACCACTAAAAGGAGAAAAGCGTTACTCCCATCCCTTCCTGTTTCTTTACTCCCTCACTCTTCATACCCATTCCAAGTGATATTGTCTCTTGAGCCAGCTAAGGGTCTGACTACATCCTTCTGCAGAAGAAGAAGCAGAACCCACCTCAGCAGAAGACTACACTCTTTTGCTTGATTATTTTTCTGCCAAATTTGTGAAAAGCCATGGGGTGGATGAGTGTGCACTAGAGCAGTCACAAGTGGCCATAGCACATAACAGACACAGGCAGAAAATTTATGGGGAAAAGAACAGAGAGACAAGAAAGCCATGACAATGATGGGATGCATCCACAAGTGCTGAGAGAGCTGGTAGACATCATAGCGGGGCTGCTCATGATTATGTTTGAATGGATACCTGAGAACTGGAAGAAAGAAAATGTCACTTCAGTCTTTAAAAAAGTACAAGAGGGACCCAGAGAACTACAGGCCAAACTCCCCTGGAGAGGTGATGGAGTGCCCTATTATGGAGGACACTTGGCCTCCATTATGGAGGACACACAAGACAAGAAGGTGATCATGAGTAGTCAAGCATTAAAGGTAAGTCATACCTGACCAACCTGATTGCCTTGTATGGTGAAAAAATTACCTGGATTGTGGAAGAATGTCTATGGGATCAGGGTCACTTAGACTTTAGAGAATTCTGCTGAGGTTTGCAACAAGCTAGCTGTGCAAAAGCTGAAGGTGCAAAACTAATATAAATTTAACATGTCTTTAAGCTTGCTGTAATACAATGGCAGGATGCCTGTGGTTAGAAGACATGAGGAAGTAGCCATAACTTAGAGGAACTTATACTAATATAACTTTTAGGGGATAAGCCAATGAAAATTGTATACAAATGTGCTTACTAATAAGCTATGTGGATAAAAGAGTGCTGGAAACTGCCAATAAATGGAGAAGTTTGCTTATCAATTATATTGGTTATGCGAGTCTTCCCTCCAGCCATTTGCGACACTGGATGAATGAGGGGAGAGCAGCGGATATTGTCTACCTTGACTTCAGCAAGGCTTTTGACACTGCCTCACATTATCTTCGTATATAATGTGGACTGGATGAAGGAACAGCTAGGTGGATTGAGAACTGGCTGAACAGCAGAACCCAGAGCATTATAATCAGTGGCACAGGATCTAGTTGGAGGCCTGTCACTAGTGGTGCCCCCCCGGATCAGTACAGGGCCCAGTATTGTTTAACCTCATCAATGGCTTGGAGGAAGGTCAGATGCCTTCTCTGCTCATTCGCTGTTGACACAAAGCTGGGAGGAGTGTCTGATACCCCAGAGAGCTGTGCAGCCCTTCAGAGGTACCTCAACAGGTTTGAGAAATGGGCAGAGAAAACAATCTGAAATTCAGGGAAAGTCCAGAGCCCTGCACCAGAGGACGAATGATCCCAGGCATCTGTACAAGCTGGGGGCTGGCCTGCTGGGAAGCAGCTTGGTGGAGAAGGACCTGGGGGTCCTGGTGCATAACAAGCTGACCATGAGCCAGCAGTGTGCCCTTGTGGCCAAGAAGTACAATGGTAGCCTTGGGTGCATTAGGAAGAGCAGGGAGAAGGAGGTGATTCTGCCCCTCTTCTCAGCCCTGGTGAGGCACATCTGCAAAGCTGCACTGAGTTCTGTGCTCTTCAGTATAATAGAGACATGGAAGTCCCCACTGGAGTGGGTCCAGTGGAGAGCAATAAGATCAAGGGATTGGAGTGTCAATCTTATGGGAGAGTTGGGCCTGTTCAGCCTGGAGAAGAGACATTGAGAGGGGACCTCATCATTGTCTGTCAGTGTCTACAGGGAGGGGTCAGAGGCAGGACCAGACTCTGCTTGGTGGTGCTGAGCAGCAGGACAAGAGACAATGGATAGGAACTAACGCACAGGAAATTCCACCTGAACATGCAGAAGAAATTCTTTACCGGGTGAGTGGCCATGGACTGGAACAGATGGCCCAAAAATATTGTGGAGTTGCCCACTNCAGCCCTGGTGAGGCACATCTGCAAAGCTGCACTGAGTTCTGTGCTCTTCAGTATAATAGAGACATGGAAGTCCCCACTGGAGTGGGTCCAGTGGAGAGCAATAAGATCAAGGGATTGGAGTGTCAATCTTATGGGAGAGTTGGGCCTGTTCAGCCTGGAGAAGAGACATTGAGAGGGGACCTCATNACTCTGCTTGGTGGTGCTGAGCAGCAGGACAAGAGACAATGGATAGGAACTAACGCACAGGAAATTCCACCTGAACATGCAGAAGAAATTCTTTACCGGGTGAGTGGCCATGGACTGGAACAGATGGCCCAAAAATATTGTGGAGTTGCCCACTCTGGAGATTTTCAAGAACCATCTGGACACAGTCCTGTGCCCTCTCCTCTGAGATGGCCCTGCCTGGGCAGGGAAGCTATGTCAGACCACTGTGGGCGCCTCCAACCTGACTCATTCTGTGATTCTGTACTTCTGTGGAAAGGAGATAACCTACTGCTTAACATGACAGTGGCCTATCAGATCATCTTTCCACATCTTGGCAAGGCAATCTGGAAATTTGTCTAAAAATCTCACTTTGGAAATCATCCCCTTTTTCTCCTCTGATCATCTGCCGTTTTTACCTGCGTTTACCAGCAGGAGAGCATACTGGTCTCTTTCCATGATCAGCTTGTTCTCTCGTTTTCTCAATTCTCTCTTCCAGCCCTTCAGCTCTTACATTGAATCTTGTTTCCCTTGCCATATCCTCATTTCTCATTTACCCCATATTTTTAAATCTACTTTTAAAAAATTTAGAAAATCTCCAACAATCAGTAGCCATTTTTATCTGATGCATATAAGTAAATACACCCTCTGTAATGTGCAGATGCCTCAAATCAAACTTTCTTACTGACAAGTTTCATGACAATAGAGAAAACAGCTGTATGCTAAATTCTAATATTTGAGATTTCAGACTGTGTTGACCTTTCTCTTATATGGTAATTTTAAGATCTGTGTCTCACTTGATTCAATTCCTATGAAAATGTTTTTACAAGATGGTTTTGAAAGAATTAGAGCTGCCCATGCACCTTAGCAACCAAGACACTAATCTAATCTAAGCACAAATCTCTGACATGTCCCATGTAGTGAAAATCATCACGGAGTACTTATGAGCGTGAAGCAGTTCTTGATGAAACCAACACAGCTCAGCCTTCAGCACGGACTCATCACAACAGATGAGGAATCTTAATTTCTGCTCTGCAAGCGCTCCTCTCAGCGGGAGGGTTTTTAGCATCACTGGAGACATAAAGCTCACCCAAATCCTGCACAAAGAAACAGGAGGATGTAGGAACCGGCCCTGCTTCAGTACCCAACAAAGGAAAACAGCCTGCAGGATAATTTAACACACACTTCCACAGATGTAAGGAGTGAAATACACACATCTGTACCGTCAGATGCTGCATGGCGACCCTGGGTGATATGGAAAATCAGCTCAGGGAAAGGAGTGAGCGATACTGAGAGGAGAAGCCAGAGACCAAGCTGGGAGCTAATCTGGATCTGCTCTGTTTCTAGGTCATTTTACCGAGGCAGTCAAATGCTGCCTTTTACTGGAGATAGACTGTGGGATGCTGTTCCAGCCCAGTGATAGCTGAGTCTTAAAAATGAGGTTGGGTCAGATTAGATATTTCCTCTATTTCCTTAGAAAGGGGAGAAAGCAGTCAGATGCATCATTAAAGTCAGTGTTTCAATAGCATTACCAGCTAATCACACTTTTTGTTTTTCACATTTGACAGCCTTGATTGTGTACAGTATTTTCTATTTTCTGAAGTGTCAGAGTGCCTCAAATTGCATTTTCTGAAACTGGATCATGACTTCTGAAACTTGAAGACACTGTTGGAGTTCCTGATTAAATATTGATTCTTGCATTCAACACTGTAAATGCCTGTTATAGAACACAGAACAAACAAATCTCCCTATCATAGATACAGATGTTTCATTTTGCATCTAGTATAGCCAACAGGATTAAGTTGTTGCCCAAAAGCATGTCATATATTTTGCTAGTTATGCTGGAACTATTTGGAGTTAAATAACTCTCTTATTTATTACTAAATACCTCTCTTATTTACAACTATTTTCATTTTGATTATCTGGATCAACAGGCTATTTTTGAAGCGTACACTTTCCACTCTCACTGCCAAAACTATATTCTGAGCCCTTTGTACCAGCACAGTGAGCAGATTTTTTTTCCTTCTAACTATGCTTGAAGGATATTAAACCCATTATCTTTTTTTTCCTCATCTTTTCATAAGCTTCTTTTAAATGATATAAGTTTTTGCTGCTACCATAGGATCTTCTCAACTCCCAATTACTGATCTCTCACTTAAGAAGTTGCCAAGTGACTATTCAAGCAGCAAAAGATATGTATCTATAGAATTGTAAATTATTTATTGCTTATAGATAGCTGAAAAATAGCCTAACCAGTCCTATGAAATAGAAAAATAAATGCTAACTCCTTAATTAGTTGGAGTGCTTGGCAACACTAAACCAAAAGTTTCAAGGCACTGTGAAGACAAAAGCATAATTGCAGAGGTGCTATTCCTGATCTTACTTGTCTGCTTTGAGAATTCACAGATATCTGCTCCCTACCTGCCTTCCCTAACCCTGTGATGCTTGCATGGTCACCAGCTTTTTCTATCCAGTCTGCTCTGATAGGAAGTGTGATATTTCAGATCCTGTACACTGATACCATCCTTGAGGAGAGTGACTCTCAACACGGGGAGGAAATAAGATGGGCACACGGGTTCCAGCCTGGGAGTAGAGAATCATCTGTGGATGACTGCAGGTTCTTTGTATGACAGAACATTTATTGACTTCATAGTGGTGTTCTGACCTTCTTCAGAGATCCTACCAGACCTATTAGTGGAATCCAACAAACCTTGCCTTTCAAGCAAGCATTTTTAATTCCCCATTCACTGGGGAATATTTTGGTTTATTAAAAAAAAAATAAAAGGATGTCACTTTGGACTCCTAAGCAAGTATGATAAAGTGCACTACTCATGTGAAGCTCTTTTTAAAGTAGTATATCAGAAAACCAAATTAAGTTCTCTCTTCAGCCTAAAAAATACACATCTACTATAAAGAATCTTTAAATGCAACCTTCAAGACTTCTACTTAATTTCGCCAGTGAACAGCAGCAAATGTAACCTTTTGGAAGTAGTTCAAGCACAAAGCAGTAAAGATACGAGGGCTCATTCAGACCGAAATTGGCCAGTTTTGGCCAGTTATATTAGCCCAATTACTAATATACTTAAAAATTATGGAGTTAGCACTATTCTCTGATGCATGACTAGTTACTATCTAGACATTTTCTTCTCTTTGTTTTCCCTCCTTTTGTCAGACTGGCAACCATTCATGCAAATTTGGCAAATGTTAGAAACCAATTCTCCCTATGAACTTGGCCAGCCTATCTTTTGGAGAAAGAACAATTCACTCCCCACCTGGTGACTTGGACTCACACCCATGTATTGCTTAGCTGACAATTGAGGGTCATAGGGGGAAATGGCTATAAGCAGCAGGGGAAGAGGGAGGAAAAGGAGGTCCTGCTGGATCTCTTGCCTTAACATTTGGCACTACTCCATATGTCTGGAGTCAGCACTTTTTCATTTCTTGCTTTACATTGCCTTGGCTTCAAAAAAACCCAAAAATGTAAATGGAAAGAGGTTTTCAATTAGAAAAGCTGATGAAATGGTGGACAAAATGCATTTTTCTAGACAAAACAAAATTTGCACACTGGTGTTTGGTAGGTCAGCAAAAAGATAGAAAAATAATTATGCTTAACACACTCAACTCCATTTTAAAAGCTGAGAACAGTCACTATGAGAAATTATTGCATTCTGTAGAGCATATGAGGCTTAACAGGACTTTAGAGGCCAGCATTGACTGATCATTTCCCATTAGGCACTCTTTAAAAAGCAGAAAAAGTGTTAGTTTATCTAGACACTACTGTAGAGTATTGAATACAACACAGTTCTTACCTCAATTACTTCCCTTGTCACAGCATTCCTTCATATATAAGTCATTCAAGTATTTTAAAGACATTGGAAATATTTATTTTTAAATTTTTTTTAAAAAAGCTCACATACACTTTTGTCAAGATTTCCTAGGCTGCATATTTGGTTTTATCTCCTCTGACTCAAACAAAGTCAAATTCTACTTATCCTGTTCAAGAGTGAAAATGGATGAGAGTGTCAAATTAATTAAGTTACAGTTTTCACCCAGCAGATATTAAGGGTATGAGAGGACAGTGGAAGTTATGAACTGTAACCCTGACTTGCATAGTTCAGTTTAAAAAGTACTGTCAGCTCTTTATTCTGATAAGATTCTTCTGTGAAAGACACAGACTGACAGTAGCAGATAACAATTTTAATGGAACAATATTTATAGCTGATTTAGAATGAACTGTAATGTATCATCACAAAGAAATGCCTAACTGGCTTGCGTTCTCTCTGACAAATATTCCCACAAGTGTAATTGTATTAGGGAAGGTTTGCGTTAATTTTGAAAGAAAACCACATTTTATGCTTGAAATTATATAGCTAGCAGCATTATTTCATGATTTTGATAACACTTTCATTTGAATAACAATCTCTGCTCTGAATTAGGAATACCCAGATATGATATCTCTAGGGAACCAGATGAAAAGTTCTCTGTAGCATTTTGGAAACTTCTATATAAAATTAAAATTACATTGAATTGTGCAAAAATTTATATTCAAAATTATGAGCAATGGCTGAGAACAGTCTTCCTGGAAAGCACTGGAGTATGCTGGAATGTGGGAATCCCAGAATCACTGGGAAACATATAATGAGGGTGAGCAGTCCAACATCTTGTGTCACAATCCACTTTAACAT
>VXBU01003200.1:8389-18530 GCA_013400315.1 Bombycilla garrulus | reverse complement strand
TGTGTGTGTGTGTGTGTGTGTGAAAAGTTACAACAGGGATCATGCTTGATAGAGTTTCTAATAAATTTTGTATCGATGTTTTTGATAGAAAATATTGAGAATTAAAAGAAGGACATTTCAACCTGTTTGTCCTCCTCTTCCCCTGTCACAAGCAGAACTCATTTGGAAACAGGAGAATGGGATCAGCAGCTTAAAACAAGTTCTTCAATTCCAAAATGGGAAATTTCACCTTTTCTCTTTCTTCTACAGTTCAGAGGAAAAACAAACAACAAAACAAAAACCAAGCACACAACCCACCATATATTAAATAGATTAGTTTTTATTATAGAAAATGCAGTATTTATTAAAAAAATGATAGTTATGTCAGTTTATACTGTTTGTTCACATCCAAGAATTCTCTCTTACCCCTTTAGGACTGTAGAACTTCAGTTTCAGATTGCTAAAGCATTTTTAGGTGTCTCTTTAAATGATAAATGTACTTCCTTATTCCGAGTCTTGTACCTTATTCTGATTAATTTGCAGATCAGGATGAAGTATACTTCAATTACTGTGCTCAGTAGGTTTGTTTGTTTGTTTGTTTGCTTATTATTATAATAATAAAACTAAAATGGTGCTCTACATTGTAGAATTCTCATTTGCAAACCCATTCATATTTAAAGAACAATGTTTCATTCCAAAGCTGATCAATGATTTTCACTTGGGTCCTACTCTCCCATTTAGGCCAATATTTAGAACATGTTTCTACAGTGAAGTATTCCCAGTAGAAAACTGCAAGTCTAGAAGAGTGCAATTTATTTCAGTTTAACTAGGCCATAACAATGTCCTCAAGTGCATACATGTCTGTAATTTCTAGCTGTTCATCAGAGCACTGTGTTTTCAAACAGAGAGCTGAGTTCTCTAAGTTGAGTAGTGGAGAGCAGAAACACATCCAAAATTTTGTCCTCTAGCCGAGAAACATTCTGTGAACATCCTGTGGTGTGCTCTAAAGAAGGAAAACCACTCAGACAGTGGCTGAAGTAACTCACATGGGTTTGAAGACTTCTGGGGATGAACAGGGCAGTGGTCAGGAATCCAATATGTCAGGGGAAAGATCAAGGCTACAAAAAGGCATCTCTCATCAAAGATGATGACAGACAAACCTCAGTGTTTGAAATCCCAGTGATGATAGAGGGTGATGTTTCATGATTACAGAACTTATGTTGCAGGTAAATAATCAAAAATAGTATCGCAGAGGTTTCGGAAGAACCTATGCATGTTCCCGGTGCAAATCTTTCCAGTGCTCCAGGCAACACAAACAAAATGCTGAAGAGTTTGCTGTGAGTTCGAATTCATGCTGGATTTAGAGCCACAATGTTTAGGGAATGATATCTCAGGAGCAGGTCAGGTGCCAACTAGCTCCCATCCCATGAATCTCTCTTGAATAAAACTCATTATCTTTTCTTTATGTAGAAATTGACATAGTCTCTTTGACATTTTCAATTTCTCTCTGCCCTTTACAACTGTTCTTTTTGCCCTGTGATTTTCACTGAAATACTACCCAGCTTTTCCTGTTATGAGCAGTACTCATAACTTCTTAGTCTCTGGACTCTTTTTTTTCAGATATTGAGTTCATTCTACTGACATTGTCCACTTCTACGTCTGTATTTTATAATCCTATTTTCTCTTGGCAGTAAAATGGTCTGCCTAAAACTTTTTTCCATTTTCATAGCTCACTTTGACCTAAATTTTCACATTCTTAACCACGTCTTTTTTCCCCATGACTTCTCCAAATTGCGTAGTAGAAAACCTTGGGTATTTTTCTTTTTCCAGTGAGCATCTATCAATTTTATTCTCATCTTTTCAGCCATAACTGAAGCTAATGCAAAATTTCTCAGACTTTTCATAGAAGTTTAGTGATTTGCCTAGGTAACCAGTCTTCTGACTGGCATGAGAATGCCCCAGTGCATTGCAACATCCTGCAGAGCAGAGTGGACCAGGTACAGCCCCATGTTTCAGAGATTTCAAAGGAAGTTAGTGGTTGGTGGTAACACAGCAGTGGCAAAGGAAATATGCTCCTTTCTATAAATGCTGCAGCAAAGACACAGGCAAACGATTGAAGCAGTAACAGCGTTGGAAACAAAAAGGTTCTCTAACAGATCCTGAATCATCCATTATTTCTGCATGTTTTATATTATGGCCCCATGCACCCTACATATCAGCAGCAAGATGACCCCATCACAGAGATGGAAGGGAGAGTTTAAGGGCCATTGAACACTGTGATTTTTCTCACTGTATCACAATTACAGAAAACCTGTGCTTAAATAACGTGAGGTTGGTTTGCTGTGAAAATTCACAGTATTTGTGTGCTAGCCACACTTCTTGCTGTCATTGCCCCTTGGAGCCTATGGTTTATCACCATCTTTGCCTTGTGGCACATGGCTGTGTACAACGAGGGCCAGACTTACAGACTGAAGACTCCTGACATGCACCAATTCTGCATTATTCTCTTTCACATTGCACTAGAAATGGGCCCAGAGCAACTCCACAGACACAAGCCTCCTTGAATACCTGGCAACTTAATATCCAGAACCAAATATGAACTTCATGGTTGACTGACCATGCACTGAATTAAGCCTCTGTATCTAAATGTGATAGATGTTATCGTGGCCAAGACACTGACGTCCGAACCAGGAACTTCCAGTTCCCAATAAAAGAAAAAGATGTTTCGGCTTAAGCAAAAAAAATGGGTTTTTTCCCCTATATTGTGTCTTGTAACACACAGATGGATGGCAGATACCTCCAAAATTAAATGGCAGTAAGCTCCAGTTTATCTCTGTTTTATCTTCATTTCACAAACATTTTAACTTGTTTATCATCTAAAAATCATATTAGACTTTACAGCAGAAAATACTGCTGTATTCTCACTGAAGTGAGAACTTCTGACTTCAGAAAATTGCTGTTAGAAGTCTTTACTATGGCTGGAGGTGACAGAATACTCTTTCAGTTCTCTCATTCCAGTGGCCCAGCACTCATGTAAAAATTTTAAAGTGGCTACTTGGAAAGTTGGGATTTTAAAATTCTTAAACTTCAGTATATTCTGAAAGAACTTAGAAACTAATGTATCAATGGTGGACAGACAAAAAGAGAAGCAAAACTCATTGATGTGAGATGCATATAGATTTATAAGAACAGAAAATAATATCACCATGATGTAGTTTAACCGATGAATTTTGCTCATTACCCTGTACAGCAACTCCTTATCTCGTGGATGAATTATCGCACGACCTTCATAGGATGGGGGGAAATGAAATTTTGATGAAATGACATTAGGTAATTGTGAGTCCATCACAACTGAAAGTTATTCTAGCTTTAATGTTAGAAATGTGCTTTATACCAGGAAGGTCTTCCAGCCCCTGAAGCTTTCATGCAATGATTTCTAGCTAACAAAAGTCTTTGTGAGAAATTTTCCACATGTATTGACTACAATCAAATCACATCTTAGCCTTTTCTTTCATAAGCGAGGTAGTCAGAGCTGCCTATGAGCCATGTTTAGAAGGCATGACTTATCCTTTTAGCCCTTTTTCTGAACCCCTTCCAATTTTCTCTCAATCTATATAGCAGGAATAATAACACTTTCCATATCACGTAAAATCAGGCCCTATTATTTCCTCCTAATTGCTAATCTCTAGGATTATGTTCAAACAGAAACATAAAAAGTATATTGTTATTGACAAGCATTAAAAAAAAAAAAAAGGCAAATGGCAAATGTCCCATTTGTTAGATTTAATTCAGTCAGCTATTTATTTTCCCTCTTAGGGAATCTTCTGATGGGTGAGATGGGAGAAGCTGTAAGGATGGCTTCAGTGGTAAAAAACTTTTGTCGGTGCCCTCTGGATGACAACCAAATGTGCCCCAACAAGCATTGCTATCTCGGCAGTTAAACTGATCCGTCTCCTCCCATTCCAGGGTCATTTGTTGTGACTCAGCAGGCACTTTGGGGACTCTTTACAGCCAGCATGCAGGTGTAGGACATTACACGAATGAAGTGAGGGCAGTTTGCGTGATGATCACAGCTGCAACACTGACAGTCATTGACCCTGGCTGTTGAGAGTTATTTGCTTTGCATTAATCGGTAAAGCACTTCAGCTATTTATTTTTCTCCACTTTGCAATCCAAAGACATTAACACCAGCTTTGGAATGATTGCCAGGACAGGCCATTTCACTTGTCTTTTCCACCTTCTCTCTGGGATATTATTCTAAGTTAAATATATCTTTTGCTGTGAGCTGAATGGAAGTGTCAGTGTCACAGCTCTACTGCAGGAGTGGGCTAGCAACCAGCTGCAATTTGAAAACTGCCGATGACACAGCCTTCTGCCAGCATATCTCTGTCAGGGAAGGAGAGTCAGAGATGCTGTTTTACTGACAAAAAGGGGGAAAAGAAGGGAAATACACTTTTAACAGCAAAA
Organism: Bombycilla garrulus; assembly: GCA_013400315.1. Taxonomy (NCBI): domain Eukaryota; kingdom Metazoa; phylum Chordata; class Aves; order Passeriformes; family Bombycillidae; genus Bombycilla; species Bombycilla garrulus. The sequence goes on along the minus strand of VXBU01003200.1, from coordinate 14,084 downwards.
AGCATTTCACCCCTGAGGCTTCACCTCTCACACTGCTGCAAGGACCAGTTTTGTTAGAACCGGTCCATCTGAACTTGTCTGGTCAATGACTATGCAAGGAAAATACCCTAGATGAGGCACAGTTAGAAAGTCAAAAATTGAAACAGGCAGTTTTAACCCCTATAAATTTTGCTCCTCTCCTGTGACGAAGTTGAGAGTGACTCCTGGCTAGGGAAGAAGGATGTGCTACAGTGCAGTTGTGTTATGGGTGTCTGTGGGTCAATATGCAGGGTTGTGGTTATATTGAACCTTTACCAAAGTTTCACAGAATCTCATGAATAATTGGAAAGCACCTTAAAGATCATCCTGTTCCGAACTCTCCCTCCTGAGGGAACCCCTTCCACTAGACTAGATCGGTCAGAGCTCCATCCAATCAGAAGGGGAATTCTTCCAGGGATGGGGCACCTACAGCTTCTTTGGGTACCCATTGCAATGTCTCACTCGCTTTCACTTATCTTTTTATTTATATTTAAGAACTCCAGATAATATTCAGGTGTCTAAACAAGCTGGTGAAAACTAGTAAGCTTCCTACCACACCAAAAAAATCCCACCCAACCCAAACAAGATCCTGTCTAAATATTCTCTGTCGCAATACTAAGGTATACTTTTTTCAAAAACACCAAAATTAAGTTAAGCTTGGCTACTGCTCCATTTTTTTTAAGAGACAACTAACAACAGAACTTAATACACACAGAGTGCATTCTTAATCGAATTCAAGTTACTCCATATTTATTGGAAAATTTTTTATCAACATGAAAATATTTTTTAAATAATTGCAATGGAAATGTGAAATTATTGGAATGAGTTTACACAGCTAGACACAAAGTCTTCCCAGGCTGCCAGTGACTGGTTGACTTCAGACACAGTCCTGGTCCTTGCAGCAATCCAAGAGGATGAAACCCTGGGGGTGAAATGATTTATATTAGTATAAATGTATTTCCTTTTCTGTTCCAGAGAGAACAGGTCATCCTTTTTTCCACAGCAAGCATCTTCTTTGGCTGGAAACCACCTGAAATCAGCTTTTTCTAACATCTATATCTATCTATCTGTCTGTCTAATGGTGATTTTGTGACATTTTGTCAAATTTGGGATAGAAATTGCTGGCCAGAAACAAGAACATGAGAAACATAAATGGCACAAATTCATTTGCAATTACCAGTGTGATAACAGTCTCCCAATCTAATGCATTTTCAGAGGTCAATTTCATCCCTGCATCTCATCCTCTTTCTTTATTTTCTCCTCAAAACCCAATAAAAAAATCTTCTCAAGATAGAAATACAAGAAAAATCCTGAGAATTTCTTCTTATGTGATGAAATAATGGTTTGTTTTCCAGGCAGAATCATACTGAACTACAATTGTGTTAAATGGGAACCAGAGAAAAAGATCCTGGTACAAAAGGAACCCTTCCCAAATGCATAACCTAGATCTCCAGGGTTTTAATTATTGTTAAAGAATGAGCACAAAGCACAGTTCTGCTGAAATCTCACCCAAATCTCCTAAAAATCTTGGAAGAGCAATAATAGATTGCTGGTACTGCCACAGTTTCATGCACACCATGTTTTCTGCTGAACTGATGTAATATGAGCAAGAAATTAACTTCACAGGAATGGTATTTCATATCTGCTCTTTTGTATCTTGCAATATCCTCTCTGATCAAGTGCCCTATCTCTGGAGCGAGTATTGATTTTCACAGCTGAAATACAATGTCTCAGCATGCTAACCCCCATTCACATACACTTCCCTGTTCCAACACTTTCTGTCTGTCTTATAATTATAAAATGTTAAAGGTACAGCTGCACACTTTCTTTAACATGAAGACATTTGTTCAAAAAAATCCCTCAAAACACAAAAAAACCCAAAACCTCTTAACCTTCAAAGCGTACAAGATAATTGGTAAATTCCAGATACTAACACAACAATTTTATACCTTAGCAGTGGTCTTTTTTTTTCCCTACTTTAAGGTGAGATGATTTTTTTCTAATTTTTTTCCATGTCTCATCTTTCAGGTATTTTAATTTCTTCTGCAATTTTGTATGTAGTTGTATATTGATATATATACACCTTTCACAAATAGTTAGGGATGGGAAGTAGACAGTTGTGTTCAATGTGAACTGTACATATTCCTTCTACTTGTGCCATTAAAGAAACTGATTGGAACTTTCTCCTCTAGAGAGGTAACTAATTTGTACCTGTAATGGTAGAATGACTATGTGAATGTGTTCCATGTTTTGAATGTGTATGAAATCTTCAGCCCTGTTTCTTCAACTGTAAGTAAATGTGTGGAATTGAGGAATGTTGCTCATCTGTCTTAAGACTGTAAATCCTTCTGAGAAAGAACTTGACTCTCAGTTGTCTTTTATAATACATTTAGCAGGTGGATATGTTTAAAACTGGATCTTTTCAACCAACTCTGTTTAAAGACAAGAAAAAACATACTTATATCTTTAAAAGTACTTCACTAAGCATCCACAATTAACGGCTCACAGGATAAGGCTCATTGAATTAATCCTGATTCAGTTAAAGCTGTGAGTACTCAATAGTGGTGTGTTTTCATCTATTCTTTGAAGAGGATCATATTCTGACCCCCATTACATCCAAAGGGACACCATAAAAGTCACAACTTTTAGTCTGTTTCTGGGTGAAAAAAAATAAAGGAAGTGACATAGACTTCATCATTATAGAGCTAAGGTGGCCCAGTAGTACCTAATGGCCTTCCAGAATGGACAGAGTGCCTAAAATTAATCTTCTGTAAACCAAGTAATGAAGCGTTAAGGTACACGTCAATCCGACCTTAATTCTTCCCTCCTTGAGCAATGACCCAATACTCTCATAGCACACAGACTTATTCTCTGCCTTTTTAGATAGTGAAGAACTTTGAGGGAACAGGCTATGAGTAGGAGAGGGCAGGATATGAAATCGTTCTGCTAGGAATATCTGGCACTTCTGTGTAAGGTCTGAAAACAAGTTTTCCCCACTTGTTCTGCCCAAAGCTCTGCACAAATCCCCAGGATTCAACAACTCCTCTTGTGTCTGGCATGGTGAGTCTGTATGGACATCATGAAACCTCTGCATGAATCCTGTTTCCCCTTTCACTGCTGACTTTCCCTGCAGGAAGGAAAGACTTAAAATTTTTGGCTGTGGCATGACTCAGCAGACCGCATCCTTTCAAGTACAGGTTTAGCATGCTCATGGGGTGTAGGAAAAGCTGGGATTCACAGATCCCCAGATTACAAAAGCAAATCAGCTTTTCTTCTCCAGCTAATCTCTCCTCCACTTAATACAGCTTTACTGAATTCAGCTGGAAAACAGATAATTCCCAGAGGCTGTCAACAGCACCCAGGAACTGCAGTTGTGTTTCATGATTTCAGCCTAACTCTTCTTTTCTTCCTCCTCTTTTCCTCCCTCCTTCCCTAGTCTCTCTCTCCTCTAATTTTACAGCAATGCTTCTGCATGCCCTTAATTTATCCAACCACCCTTATTCCATTATATTCTTCTTCAAAACCGGTATAATGACAATGTTACTCCATCCAAAAATGTTGTGAGTTTTTCTTATTAAGGGACTGCATATTAGCAATGCTTGACCTTAAGCACATTTGGGTCCACTGTTCAGCAAATACGATTATATTATCCTCACTGTCTTTCATCTTCCCCTCTAGTTAATCAGAGCTGGCGCTCTGTTATAATAATTCCCCATGTGGAAAGGAGAGGCATGTCCAGCAGCCTTTCTTGTACATCTGCCTCAAGAATGTGTAATTTATTATCTTTCAAAAATGGTTAGAGTCCCTTCTAAATTAGCTCTGCAAAATTAGCAAAGCACCTTTCTAAAAGTCTGTGTTGTGTTAAGTTTAGTGGATTTTAGTTTTTGTTGTGGTTTGGATTGCTTGGTTTTTTTTTCTGATTTTTTTTGGAAACAGAATCCAGCTCCTGTGAGACAGATAAGATCAAGGGGATAAGGTGTCAGATGTCCATCCTTAGAGGTCTCTAAGAATGTTTTAGGAGTAGTTAAGAGGGCTAGGTGATTGATTAGAGGTGACTTTGCCATGAGGGGCAGGATGACTTCATTATATTAACATAGAATTACAGAATAGTTTGGGTTGGAAGGGATCTTTAAGATCACCATGTTCCAAGACCCTGCCTTGGGCAGGGACACCTTCCACTACACCAGATTGCTCACTCATGCCTGTGGGTGGTTCTTTACCAAGGAACACTTTAAGATTTTAATGTTTAAGGTCATCTCATATCTTAAGCCAAGTAGACGCTTGTTCTGTGCAATAAATTGCAAGGAATAGTGGGAAAAAAACCTATGGTTTTCCCGCTGCTTTTGGCAGGAGTATGAGTATAATTTGGTTTCTATGACTTCAGCTTGAGTCTAGTTGCCACCTATTTGGCGCCACCACAAATGCTAGCAAACCTGCTACTTAGTTTCTTCCTATTTCTGCACATTCTTTTGCAGAGAACTAAACACATCTTTTGATAACTTACTTCTCCATAACTCCTTTTCTTCCTACAAGTAGGAGGAGTTGTAATTCAGGTGAGGTAAATGGGAAAGCAGTCAAAAATGGAGTAACCATTTTGAGTTTTAAATATGCAGAGAAAAAAACACATAAAACAACCCAAACCAAAAGACTGCTCTGAGAGGCAGCAGATCTAAATGCCAGGGTGCAATCCCACCTCTAAAATATCAAGTGTCAGAGAATTGAAATGTTTCATTGGAGTCACAGCAAATCTCAGCCTGACAAAGCATATGGATTTCATATAGATACAAAATCTGGTAGGATTCCAGGAAGGAGAAGGATCTGAGGAGAACATATTCAGCCACATGTTCCACTTGATGGTCCATGATGCTTTTAACAAGAAAATAGGTCTCAGACATGAACTCAGGACATCTGAGCTTTCTTCAATTTAACAAGAGAATAGTTTTCTCCTAGTAATTTTATTTCGCATTTAATTTTGTCATACAGCTACACATTTTGTTTTCAGTTGTTTGTACAAGGGCATTTTTGAACACTTATGAAGAGGTTTAGATGGACAGTGCTCTCAGCTTTATTTAATTTTGAATAGGTTAGATTTCATCACATTAAGAGAGATATAAAAACAGTTTACCCTTAAACCATAAAAATTTCAATAGACAAAACAAAGTAATACAACCAAATCTTTAATGATTTTTCAAAAAAGAAATAGAAATACATCTGAAACTAGAGAAATATTAACAGGAAACTTAGCTACTCATTCTCTCACTGCACTTTGCGTTTTTCTGGTTATATCTTCCATCCTCAGGAGAAAAAATATGTAAAAACAACCCACAAGTCAAACAAACAAAGACAAAATAGAATGGGAAAATAAAAAAAAAAAAAGAAAGGCAGGAAAAAATGTGAAGAGAGAGAGAAAAAGAAAAGGAAAAAAGACCTTTTAATATCATTCCCATCGCAGAATCAATATCAGCCTGGATGAGAGTACTGTATTCTTCTCTGTCTCATGCATCATCAAGAAAATTGTCAGTAGCTGAGCTTGCTTTGCAAGATCCTCTTCGCTGGCAATGGCTCAATGACAGAAGAACATGGCTTGATTTTCATATCCCAACTTGCAGCCCTACTACTGGCAGTCAAGGGAAAAAAAAAAAGTGTTTTGGTATGAATCAGGCACTTGATCTGAAAA
>VXBU01003196.1:2022-13724 GCA_013400315.1 Bombycilla garrulus | reverse complement strand
GACAGAGAGATTAGAGACTTTATCTAGGAAATATATCTGTGTCTAGCTGCTGAACATGGTGCCCACATTTATAAACCCTCAAAACCACTTCTCAAAAACATTTAAATTTCTTAAGAATTAATGAAATTGATTAATGACCAAGATTCCATCTTGGAGTATGAGCAGAATTATACTAAGTGTGAGCAGCTCTGCATTCAAACTTGTGAAGATTCTCACTTCTCACTATTTATGCCTATTCTGAAAGAAAATCTTGTATCAAAACTATTAGCATAAACCTTCCTCAATGCACTGCTGACAGATTACATGTTTTTATTTGATAATTTCCTGGTACATATGGTCCTGAGAGGCAAATCTCTGTTCAGTTAAACTTCAGAGAATTATTTCATCCGGATGCTCCATTTTCCCTGAGTGAATACTGCAAGTTTTGTTATACAGCTTATAGGTTACTGTGTAAGTGATATTTCAAAAATTGTACTCTAAGCAGAATATCCAAAACAGACTGGGTGAAGGAAAAATCTTTAAAGAGTTAATGCTTAGAATTTGGTGTACTGGTGAACTCAGCTGAGTCTCTGATCAATTTTCTCACTTTCAATGCTCACATTTTTTTTGGTGACTATTTCTTTGCTCAGCCATAATGAAATTATCTTGCTATCGAATTCAAACTGGAGCTTTCACTGAATTCAATAGGTTTCATATAAAGAATCAGTCTTGTTCAACAGCACTTAAGAAGTCTATGGATCAACCAAAACCCAAAATATTTTTTCCTGGTGATATTTCTTTCAGGGCTAGAAATGAAAATCCAGACACGTGTTTATTCATGATTTAGTTCATATGAATCCACTGCATGTGGGTTGTGGTCTTTTTAGAAGTTTACACTTGAGATCTCTAGTGGGGTTCACCATATGCCAGATATGCAGTAAAAATAGCTTCCTTCTGCCATTATGAAAACGTTGTTGTGTGGAGAAGTCAGTGCACTCTGGACTTGTCCATGTACATAAGATAAAATATAAATGATTTTCAATACAGAAACATAAAAAAAAAATCATCTTACCATATTTAGGTTTTGATTAAGCCAGAGGGAAAAAAAAAAAAAGAACCAAACATCTGACAATAAACTTACTGGTTTGTCACATCCCCATAACAAAGGAGGCACAGATGCCCAGAAAAAATAAAATAAGTTTAATAAAAAAGAACTGAAAAGTATTTTCACTTCATGGTTTTTCACTTCTGGAGAGTTCAAAATAACCCTTCACAGGCCCTGCTCTGAACCACAGCTAAAACAAATATGCATATCTGTGCTGGGGCTGGCTGGGATAGAGTTCATTTTCTGGCTGCTCCTTTCATGGTTGAGCACCTGCCCACCTATAGGAAGTAGTGAACAAATTGCTTTTTTCTTTGCTTGTGTATGCTGCTTTTGTTCTACCAGTTAAACTGTCTTTATTTAACCCTCAAGATTCCTCACTTTTCCAGTTCTCTGCCCCAAGCCCATCACAGTGGGAGTGAGAGCAGCTGCATGGCAATGAGCTGGTAGCTAGGGTTAAATCATGGCAACATCCCTCTGTATTTTGCAACTGAGTTTTCATTTATTACAGTGTATTGCTGCACTAACTGACCGTTAGTGAAATGAACACATTGCTGAAGAGGTAAAGAACATCAGTTTAAACCTTAATCTTCAGGTCTATGTTAATGTATAAACCTTGTTTTTGGTGCAGGATGTGAAGAAGTAAATGGTGATTTACTGTGACTCATTTAAAAAACAAGCCAAGCTAACTTGAACATGTGTTTACATACACAGCTATTAAAGGATTGATCATCTAAGCAAGATTCGTACAACAAAAATCTGGGATTGTTAAGTAACTTTATATATTTCAACTGTTTGTTCTTCCTCTAGGGCAAATGGGGAAGAATCCAGGAGTGTAAAAGAAACTTATCTAATTTACACAAATCTCATCGGTAGCTTCTATATAAAATAACTATTAAATGACATAACTTTGCAATATGGGAAAGATCTCAAGTCACTTTGCTCATTTGCTTGTTTAGGTCAATGTATTCCTATTCAAATAGTGTACCTGTTATTATTAAATATCTATTTCACATATAAGAATTTCTTAATGCTTTCAGGTAAATTTTCTTTCCTGAAGTGCATCAGGGGAAAAGGAGAAATTCTTACAGAATCATAGAGGCATTTATGTTGAGAAAGACTTTTAAGATCAAGATCCAACATAAAACTAATCGTTCCAAGCCTACTACCAAAACCTGCCAAATCTTGCCCCTATGTGCCCCATCTACGCATCTCAGGTACCTCCAGCATTGTGATTGCACCACTTTCCTGGGCAGCCTGTTCCAATGTTAAATAAACCTTTTGGTGAAATAATTATTCCTCAAATCCAATCTAAACCTCTCCCGGTACAACTTGGGGCTATTTCCAGTCGTTGTATCACTTGCTATTTGCAAGAAGATTCTGAATCCCATCTTGCTAAAAGCTCCTTTCAGGGAGTTTTGCAGAGCTGGAAGGGCCCCCTGAGCCTCTTTTTGTCCAGGCTGAGCTCCCTCAGCTGCTCCTCATCAAGCTTGTGCTCCAGAGCCTGTACCAGCTTCATTACTCTTGTGGTAAACACTCCATCCCTTCAACGTATTGGATAGCAGAGATTGATGCAGGTAATATGAAGAATAAAGAGACTAAAAATTATGTCTAAAGGAAAACAGAGAAAAGTGCAATGCCACGTTTAAAACGTGCACACACCCATACCTATCTCTATATTTGCTATCCTAAAAGCTTTTTCCCTTTCTTGTGCCAGAATGCAGCATCTCCTGAGTTTTAAGAAATGCCTTTATATGCCTAAAGGATCTTGGAAAGTGAATAACTGAAATGGTTTGCCTGGATATACTTAGGGAGGGAGAACAAAAAAAAAGAAAATGATACATGTCTGATGCATAGTTGGTATCTGCAGAACAATGATACTAGTTTATTTGTTTTAATGAAACATTTTGCCCTCCTCCAACACAGGCTTTCCACGGGGTTGCAGTCTCCATTTTGCATCTCCTGCTCCAGCATGGGGTCCTCCAGTGAATCTCTGTTGTCCTGTGGATCTCCATGGGCTACAGGGTCACAGCTGCCATACAGATTTTCCCCCTTTTTTCCCCCCTTTTTTTTCACCCAGAGGTGCTTCCAGCATGATGATGGGCTTGGCCTTGGCCAATGTCTGGTCTGCCTTGGAGTTGACTGGCATTGGCTCTGTCAGACATGGGGAAGTTTGTTATAGCTCCTCACATAATTCACCTCTCTAATCCCACGCTGCTCCTTAAACTTCAACACACAAACCTCCTACAGGCATGCACATATAAAAAAAAAAATCTTAAGATATAAGCCAGATATAAGATAATACAGAGATATAACCTATATCCATGGAGGGCAGATCCAGCTCACAGGATGTGGATCTAGGACATCAGAGGTGCTCTCAAATGAGTGCGTGAATTGCTCCCTGTATGAAATGGAAAGTTCAGATTTGTCTCCCTCCTTACTGAAAAGAAAATCCCAAACTATTCTATGCATGTCAGGCACAAAAAAACTTGGAAGTTTGGGGAGAGTCACAGGAAATAATAAGGGCAGAAAGATATATTGCAACTTGAGATTGAAAAGTAAAGATTGTGAGAGGGGTGATAGGAAATAATGGCTTAAAACGCAGAATGATTAAGATTATACTGTGATATTCAGAGTGGCAGAGGAGATGAAAACAGAAGCATTAGGTGTATTTTCTTTGAAGTACAGTGTTTCACAAAAACCAGAATATTTCTTGCAGGCTTCTTGATTTTTAGAAATCTTTCAGTGGGGGAAGTCTAGAGGTTCAGGCTAGCTAGTTACATCTGACAAGAGAGAGAGAATGAGAAACAGAAAATAAGGGTGATGAAGACCTAGAAATATTTGCAAGGTTTTATATTTTCTATTTAGAAAAACACAGAAACCTCAGAAATTTGTTGCAAATTAGCACTGTTGTCCCTTCTATAGCTTTAACTCGCTTTGAGAAACAAAGATTTCTCTCTCTCTTTATGGGAAAATTAAATCTTCCTCATCCCCCTACTCCACTTCTGAATATTTGTTTTAGATAATTCATTGATGGGATGTTGAAGAGGGTCTTTGAATGTAAATCAGGTTTCTCTTCAGATCTCTCATAGATTCATAGATCTAATGACCAGAGAAGACCATTCTGATCTTTGAGTCTGACCTAATGCAAAATACTACCATAGGTTTTTCTCAAATCAATTCTGATGCAAACCCAGCAGATTTGCTTGAATGAGAGGGTTATCTTCAGAAACAAAAAAAACCTGAGTTTTAAATACAAGTCTAAAAATGTGAAGAGATTTTACTTTTTCAAAACAGTTTTTCCCCAACATATTTTTTTGTCCTAATAAAACAAACTATGTCTTAACGTAGAAATATTTAACATATTTCAACTATGCAATACTGGGATGGCTAATTCATCAAACCCAAGACTTTTGAAATGTATGGAACAACATAAAAGAGATCATTAGTAAAAGAACCATAAGTGGTTACCTCTCTAAAGCTCAGCTTCTTTACAGTTCTGTTACACTGGGAGATGCCTGTAGAGAACAAAGCTTTCCAAAATTTCTCTGTAACACTTTTAAGACAATGGGCCTCTACAGTAAACCTGAGCTGTCAGCCAGGAATCAGTGGACCGTTTCAAGTGCTTTGCTTCCATTCTGCCTCTGCTGCTCAAAAATGCGCACTGTCAAGCAGTCCTGTGTGTTCCCAGCACACAAAGACACACCAAAAAAAAAGGTTATATGCTTAGTCACAGGGTAGGAAGAAAGAAATATACCCTGTTGATCGTTCAACTGGAACTGCTCAGAGCCTGTAATTTCACTTTTCAGTTTTACAAAAAGCTCATATGCAAACTTTGGCCAGCCAGTAGTATTTCCAGATTAATTATTTGTCCTCAGTTTCTGAGGACTTAGCTGGAAGGGGGAAATTCCAAAAGAACACCCCAGTCACTGAACTAAGTGTCACAGAGACAAGTGCTGTGACTTCCCAACGTGTACTCGACATGAGATAGATCCTCGATTTACTGTTTAACCACTTAGCTCTGATGGAAACAACGGGAAATTTTAATCCCAGAAAGTTGGTCAGGATATTTGGAAGGCTGAAGACCTGGACAAGATGTTTCAGCAGTAGTCTTTAAGTGGAGCAGAAATATGAAGAGGAACAAATGCCTATTTAATGCCTTGCTCAGACAGGTTAGTCAAGAAATGGTCTAAGCCCAAGCCTTTTGTAGTGCTATTTGCTAATGTTCAGGAACAAATAGTGACAGGGTTTCAGAAATGCATTTTCTTTGACCTTATGTAAAGCCAATTTGCTAAGCTGAGTAGTTCTTTTGGTATTTATTAGTGCTTCTTTTATTTCAATTTTATGCTGTGTAGAAAGCAAATGACAGTACAAGTGAGTCAGAGCTGTTCAGGTGGAAAAGCAATGAAGGAAGGAAAAAAAGAAAAAACACTTAGGTAGAGGTATCATAAAAGACAGAATTTGGGTTTTCCTTCTCAGTCATTGTTTTTTCTGAAGGTCATAATTCCTGTGTCAACCTACAAGTCCTTTGACACATGAAGAGGGAGAGCAAGGCAAAACTTTTGTGAAGTTTCAAGTAACAGACATTTCCTCTGATGGAGGACACCTTTGACTCAAAACAGGGACAAACTTTCAAGTTAGAGACAACTTCAGAGTTGGATAAGGTTGTTCAGGGTCATACCCAGTCACATTTCGAATACCTCTGAAGACGGAGATTCTATGGCTTCTCTTGACAACCTCTTCCAGTGTTGAGTTAACTTCTTGATTTAAACATTTCCAGTGATGAAAAATCCAACATAACCCTTGACATGTCATTCCTACACATTGTTCATTACATTTCCCATTAAAGCTTAGTTTTATTTATAGTTCAAATTTCTCTAGCTTCAACTTACACACACTCAATCTTATTTTTATTTTGTCTGCTAAACTCTTTTATTCAAATTTTTTTCTTACATTTAGAAGAAACATATTTATAACCTATGGTTGTGTCACCTCTATTTATAAGCCAAATAGATCAGGTACCTTGAACGTCTCATGACGAGGCATATTTAATCCATTTGTCATCTGTAAAGCTTTTCTTTGAAACCTATCTTGGTTTTGCACATTGTTTTAAAGTTGGCCATGAAAAGTAGATACACTATTCAAATGAGAACTGTAACTATTTCAAATAAAGTAATAATGCAGGTACACAGCTTTTTTAGATTTTAAATCAAGTGCTTCTTAATTTCAGTTTTAGAGTCCAGATGCATTTCTTTTCAGGGGTTGAATCTGCTAGATGACAAATACCAGCAAAAAGGGCTGATCAATTCCCTAGACACATTCTATGTATATTGTACTTTTCAAGAACACATTTGACTTTTTATGCAGTAGGGGGTACTTGTCATAGCATTTTGCAATCTGGCTTTCAATATGATAGATCAAAAATTCATACAAGGTCACTATAACAACAACAACAATAATAAATTTCATCAATGTATAAATCAGGGACCTCTGTGGTGAGGTAGTGACATTCAATACACAGAGAAGTGATTTTAGAAACATTCTCTAAATTTCATAAGCTTGTGATTAGAGCAAGGGACCCAGAGCATTCCTTTGAGATTCCAGGGAAAAGACTGGCACAGCAAACTGCAGTCAAGTCAGTGGTTACTTTTTTTAACACACAAGCAGACAACTTTCTGAACAAAGTTCACTGATGTTCACAGTAATTTCTGGGGGCTGATTTGTACCCTCAAACTGAATTAAGCACAGCTGACAAGACTGATAGTTAACCTAGGGCTAGTAGCAGCCACAAGATGCTATGGTGTTCTTGCAGCCATGTCCTTTGGATCTGTGGCATGATGACACAAGGATGCAAGGATGTGCCAGTATTTCCCTGTGCCAGGCAAGAAAATATTCATAATTTCCTGGGTCTGGGCTATTTTCTTTAGGGGATATACTATACCATGTTCAATATTGATTTAGTATTACCATATATTCCTGTACCTTATCAGGAACAGAGAGACTTTGTAGGCTGAATCTCATCTGAAAACTATTCACAGTTACCTCTGAATTAAAACATTATTTGGGAAAAAAAAAAAAAAAAAGTGCCTAATGGGTTAAAATCTTCCTTGTGTCAGGAAGCCCACGTCTTCAATGTATGTCTGAAAAGTGCATATGTATTCTGAATATTTTTCCCAAGCCCCATCTGAGATATTTGAAGAGTCAAATTTTCTTTACTGCTGACTGTGTTCACTTCCACCATAAGCCTGGAGAGCCCAGCAGCGCAGAAAATTGAGCCTCAACCAGACTCTGAGGAACTGACGCAATCAGGCCACCAGCTCCTTTTTCAGCAAGGCTTAGCAATGACCCATAAAAGGAGATCCCTTGTCTTTGAAATACAGCCTCAGCAAATTCTCTGTCAATTAAAATGTATTAAAATAAAAATTATTTTTAAAAAAAGGATGGCTTTATTTTTTTTTTTCTAGAATGACTGTAGCATACAGAGAAAACTTCTCTAATTTTGAAAGCTTAACCCTGGTTCCTTGCTTATACCCTCCCCTGAAACATACACATATTTGAATTTAATTGAGTTCCAGAGAGTTCAATACAGCAGATAAACTTCTTCTTGCAAAGTATTGCATGCTGACATTATTTTTTTTAGTAGCAGAGTAATGATCTAATTTTGTACATAGGTTTATGTACAAAAAGTTAAGGGGAATGTGACTGTTGGACACAATAAAAGCCCAGTTTAGTACATACACTCTTTTACACAGGTTGCTATTTGTTTGAAAAGCTTCTGGCATTCTGTAGACAACAAGAAGGTCATAAAATCCCTTTGTTTCTAAAAATCATCCAGTTTAAGACTTTCTGTGTGAGAGAAGCAAAAATCTTCCACATCTCTACCTAATCTTCCCCAGAGGACAAGTGTATTGTTATTTCAAGCCTACTAGTGGGCACTTTCAGTGCAGATGGGGAGTGCTGGGAGACAGCCAGCCTGACTACACACAGCCTCTTTCAGCCAAAATAAACCCTCTCGACCCTGAGAACACCTCACAGTGGACAGAGTGTGAAAGGGGTCTGATACAATCCAATCTCTACTACCAAACAGTTCTTAAAGATTTGTGGTTTTGAATCTTGAGAGCTACTAACATTTCTGGAATTGGAGTTTAGCATACAGCTACAAAAATCTGCAAAAGCAGCCGTGTTAATAAATTGTTTTAAATCTTGACACATGTGTATAGATTTATTTTCTACTAAGCAGTTCAACAGATTTCCATGAGCTAATCCATAATTCAGCATACTGGAGAGTAATTCCATATAGTGTTTTATATTTTCCATACCTAATGACAAGAGGTGAATCCAAATCACAGGCTTCCAGGGTATCTATAGTGGTATAGTTAAAGTCCATAAAGACCATACTGATTTGTTCTGCTTTGGTTTGGTGTGTTTTTTTTTTTTTTTTTTTTCAGCGCAATTCAGCTTATATCTGTATGTTGAACTAGAAGCCTCTCTACAACAAGTCCTCTCATTTTTTGATGCTTCTAGTTCTTGGTAGCTCAGGCATAGCTTAATTCACTCCAGCAGAGTTACATTCTCTTATGCAAGCAGCAAATTTGGTCCACCAGCTGCAAGATCAGCTGTAATGTATCAGCATCCTCTATCTAAAAGATTTGTTGGCTAGATGTTTATGCTGTGGAAAAAAATTAGTTAGAAAAGATGCCTATATGATTAATCTTTAGTTCATTTTATGAAATGAGGGAAATTCTCAATCATTTTAATTTAAAAATAAACAAATATTGAGCATCTTTTCTTGTAAATGTGTTATTTTTCAGTGAGAACTGCTGAGCATGAAGTATTAAATATGATATTGAAGTTCTATAGCCTATCGCACTTTCAAAATAGATGATCTTAGTAGAAACAGCTCTTAAAATATGTGAAGCTATGAATTAATTATGTAATTTTGCATCAAAAGCATATACAGTTACCATCACTTTTGATTTAGCATCAGTTGTTGGGGCTTTGTTCTTTCTGTTTGTCTAAAAGCTTGTGGACTCATAAGCATCTCTGGAAAGCTCAGCCTTTACAAAGAAAACTTGTTCTGGATTAAAGGTGGGGAAAGTGGAGCAAATCTATACATATTGCAAATTTGGAGCTACACACACCAAAAACTGTTACCCATAACTGTCCATGGCACAGGCTGGTTTCTAACAAGATTGTTCTAAGACTGAGTTTTATCTCAGAAGGGGCAGACTTTTGAGTCCAGCACCCCACCTACACATGTATTCATATGAAGTGAACGAGATTTTAGCACCTTTTTGCAGCATAAAATCCTTTTATGAAACTTGTTTGGGAGGTTATCAGGCAAGAGAGGAGGCAAGAAACCACTAGAAGAGACTTATTAATACTTTACTTTAGAAAAATAATTTAAAAAAAGCAAACAAAAAACAACCTGAAGAATAACAATTCTCTGACAGAATTTTCAGAATTTTTCATAATTTTGCAAAGACACAATTTTTCAGGAGTAAACATAAATAACTTCACCCATATCACAGTAAACATTGGTGCTTGTACGCCACATTTTTTTTCTTTTCTCCCCAAGGGTATTCTGCTTCGATTGTGTTACACACAGTTTTACAAAAAACCCTGTAAAACCTAACAGAGCATGATAAACTTGCTACAGGATTTTCAAAACCAATATATATTGCAAGGATGCAATTTTCTGCAAAATTCTGTATAATGGCTTAACAATTCCACAGAAATGTGTCCTTCTTTACTGCATTATGCTGTTTCTCAGAATATCTTTTATATAACTCTACTCTTGTCCTCCTTTTAAATCCTGTTGTGCCAGAACAAAATAAAAGAAGATTACATTTATATGCCATCTTACATCTGGATAAGTCAAAAATCATGTTAGGAGGTACCTAGCACCATGAATGTAACCATATCTGGTGTGAAGGGTGTGCAGGATCACCTTGTGTGAAAGTGCACAAATAAATACCCTGCAAATGTCAATGAACAGAGGCAGCTTTAGATAAAGAAGATTATACTAACACAGCATTTGGCAAGATGTCCTTCAGGATCCATAGAAACCACAGAATGAAGGAATTAGTTACAAAAAAACATTATTCAGCAATTACTTGGGTGTGATGGATTCTGCCCTGGGGTAGGAGAGAGAGTAGATTACTTGGTGCAGTTGTTAGTTGCTTCAGTTTTATGCAGTAATTGAACATAGAACAAGAGACAAATTTGCAAAATATTATGGCCAGGACAGATTTGCAATGAAAGACTTTCCATACTACCGTTTAGCCAGGATAAAAACCAGGTTCCATGTATGTTATGGAATAGTCTGGCCTGACTTTGATCCTGAAACAAGAATTAGTCAGGCTGTGCTTATGCCAGCATTTAACTTGATATGAAGATTGCACTTTTGAAATCAATCTTTTTCTCACTCTCATGTACCCATCTCCAGTTTGGTGTCTCCAAGCAGTTCAGAGCACATGGATGAGATTTCTTAAGGGGGAAAACAAAACCAAACCAAACCAAACCAAACCAAACCAAACCAAACCAAACCAAACCAAACCAACCCCAAGAATATGCAGCATCTATATGCATCAAGCTTAAACAACAACAGTTCAATCTACAGGATACAACTGGTCCTGGAATGATGGAATTGCCCATAATGCATATGGCCATATGGTCACCCATACCAACTATTTTTCCTTGCAGATATACTCCTATTGTACTACTTTTTAATGTAAATAGAGCTTCTGGAAAGTTTCTGTATAGTCTAATGGCTTTTTGATGCAAGTAGGATAGATCTGAAAAGCAATAGATCCTCAGGCAGGATAATGGGCCTGTTCTTCTGGACTCAAAATTAGTGCAATGCAGTGATCAAGGACCTCAGAGGAAGCAGAATGTGACTACATAAATTGCATTTATTTCCTTGGCCTTGGCAGAAGCTGATCTGCGAGATATTTGTATTTTAACCTCCAAATAAGTATTAAAGGAAAAAAAGACTCATTATTAATGATGTAACCTACCAGTCAGAGCTCAAAGTAATTGTGCTCCTTTTAGAATAAGCATATTTTAATTACAGAAAATTGAAATTAATGTTATATATTTTTGCCAGGAATTTTTATTAGATATGCTGCACAGCTTTTAAAGCAGCACAAAATAAATATTGCTATGCTACAGTATTTTTTCTAAGTATGTAGAATTCTAATGAATCATTACATTTTGTGATAACCAATCAGTGGTTTACAATTATGACATCTTTTTCCTATTTTTTTCTAATTATGATTATATTTTTAGCATTAGTCTTTCAAAAACCTCAATGAAATACCTGTCACTGCTCTTGAATAAATTAAAAAAATTATCCAATATGAAACTATATCATCAGTGGTTATCTGTGGTTATATCTTGGTCACACATTATTAAACAATGCTAAATCATTGCCAGCTGTGAATTTAAGCAGAGATTGTGTTTTTAAACTATTAGCTTCTCCTTTCCCTTCCCTTCCCTTCCCTTCCCTTCCCTTTCCGTCACCCTCAGGTTTATTTGCTCATCAGAAACAATAAGTTTTTCTCTTTCAGCTAGGAATGGGAGTAGTGATGCTTGTGACAGGTTAAGAATCCTGCTGGAG
>VXBU01003194.1:0-12455 GCA_013400315.1 Bombycilla garrulus | reverse complement strand
CCCCCCAACACACACAGAAGAAATAGATACGTTGTGTTCTTACAGACACATTACAGAGCAGGTCAGTGTGGGAGTATGTTGTTTTTGGCTGAGGTGGAGTTAATTTTCCTCACAGTGACTGGTGTGCACCTGTGTTTTGGATTTGTGCTGAACACAGAGTGGATAACATATGTTTTGTTATTGCTGACCAGGGCTTACACAGAACCAAGGCCTCTTCTGCTTTTCATACAGCCATGCTGGTGAGGGTACTGGGGGTGGGAGGCTGGGAGGAGACACTACCAGGACAGGTGACCCAAACTGACCAAGGGGATATTCCAGACCATGTGATGTCATGCTCACTGTATAAAGTAGGGGGAAGGAGGAGGAAGGGAGGACATTTGCAGTTATGGCACTTTTCTTCCCAGGGAACCATGGTCTTTATCTTAACCCAGAAGCTCCCTAGCTTTACTCTTCCAGTTCCTTCACTGATCCTGCAGGTGGGGGAGTGAGCAAGCAGCTGCGTGGGGCTTGGTGACCAGCTGGGGTTAAACACAAGTCAGACACCCATTACAGAGCCCAGAACTGAGTTTCCCCACTTTGGGTCAGTAGAGAAGAAAGCCTCTGAAGAGCAAATTCTCCAGTACCTCTTTATACAAGTCAAGTTCTTAATTTTGTAAATAAATAGTTAAATAGTTTGGTTAGCATTTATCACATGTGACTTAAGTCCTTCTGCTAGATTCTGCTGTATTTATCTCATGGAGTAAATTCTGAGGAGCTCTGTATTGTGGCTTAAATTCATTGTTGTTTCCTGTGAAATTTTCAGAAAGATACTTCTAAAAAAGTGTCTGCTAAAGACATTTTGGATTCTGCTACAGCAGAAACACTACTAGATGGCATTGTTGAAGAAGAACCAAAAAAAGAGGTGAAAAAGCAGAAAGTAAAACGATGTAGACGTAAGGTTACTGCTAGTGATAGTAAGCCAAAAGCTGGAAAGCTCCTTCACCGCCAAACTGGAGCTAATGTTAAGGCTGAAGTTCCTGTGTCTAAAGCAGCCAGTAAGAAACAAGAAAAGCATGTGTCCCGAAAAAAGGCAGCCAGTAACACAACACAGAAGACTGTGCACTGAAAAAAAGCAGCCAGTAACTTACCACAAAAGAAAGTGCACTGGAAAAAAGTAGTCAGTAACTACATCTAAAGCAGTCAGTAATGTATCCATGCCCAAAGCAGTCAGTAATACACAGCAGAAGAATGTGCCCTGAACAGATAGCCATGTGAAGCTGAAGAAATCTGTGAACCCTGATTCACATACAGCCCCACTGAAAGTGCCAAAACCCACATCTCAACTGTCACCTCTGGGCAAGGCGTATGAGAGAAAGACACCTGCTCAAAAGGCACGTGCAGAACAGAACAGGGTTGTACTGAAGCCCCCGACAATCACTTTGCCTCCACTGATAACACCATATGAAAGGTTGTAATGAAACAAACTCAGGGTACCAAGTTAACATTGCTTTCATGGCCAGACTGGAGCACAGGGCCCAAGTGGTTGGATATTTCCACTACCCTGGTGAAAAATGGTCAAGCCAACTTGGCAGTATGAACCTTCAGACTCTGTCCTCCCTTTGTAAAGGTAAAGATTCCGTATATTAATCAATACACTTAAATTACAGTAAAACTTTATACAAGGATAATCTGGCCTTGGGAAAGATATATTATGGGCTATTTATGTAGAAATATCCATGTTAGATAGTAACTTTTAATCCAGTAATCACACTTTAAAGTGGAGCTTATCTGCCTAAGGCTGATAGACTATTGGGGGAAGTGAGGTAAAAAAACTATAGCTCTTGCTGTACACTTTAAAGTGATAAGTTGTCATACACCCAACCCCCTACTGTGATCAAAACCTGCACAAGTAATCAGTTTCAAATTGATGTTTTTAAAGTGAGACTGAATTTTTTTTACGTGGCTTTTCTTTACAAGTGCCAGATACCATTTTTGTGAGTTTCCACTTAAGACTGATAAATGGAAAATAAGCCTTGTATTTCTAAAACTAGATGTGAACTTTTGTACAGTAAAATGGCCAAGTACTTTAAAGCCCATGCATATAGGCTTTCTATTATGTGTTCCCTTGTTTTCTTCTTAAGTGTGCATTGAAATACTAACAGTGAAAAATGGATCAAATATTCTCATGTTAAAAACACTGAATTGTCATAATGTCATACCAGACTATATCATAGTTCATAACTGTTCTTGATCAATTTCTTAACATAAACAGTTCTTAGTTGAAAAGAGCTGCTACTGTCAAAGTAACATTTTTATAAATGTTACCACTAGTCAGCTGAATAATGACTGGACAAGACTAGCTGCCTGTCTTTGGAAACAGCTGTGGGCTTCTAAGCTGCTCTCTTTTGCTAGCAAAGATAAATTAACAGTAAAATGTCTACAATTGTCTTGTAATCTGAGTAGAGGATAAAGGGAGGCACAGAGATACTTTTAACAATAAATCTGATTTGTATTTAGAACTTGTAAAAATGCAATAGAGACAGCACAGCAATACAGAAAGGCAAAGGTAGCTGTGGCCCAGAAATTTTCTTCTAAGCAACCATTTCAGATACTTGGCAAGAGTGTTGCCAGGAACATCACCAGTATAGTGTGGAACTTAACTGATTTGACATACGGGTCTGGATTTAGACCCATCCAAAGAAAATGTTATAGCATCTCTATTTTGTCTTCACCCACACAAGTCAGTGTCACTGCATCAGCAGTACCTTTTTAGGAAAGGGTGTGAGTGATATACACCAGCAGTGTAGACAGCTGGCTCTTGTTCATATGATAAATATCCTTGCTTCACTGAATCAGTGAAAATTTCTTTCAACATTGTAATCTGAGCCAAAATTAATCTGTCCTATACAAAGACATCGCTCACCTTGTGCATATTCCTGTCAGCAATCCATGCTTCTTACCTGCTCCAGTAACACAGTGAACTCTACTCTTCTGAACAAACTTGTTAGGATAGATTTAGACCTGTACACACGCCATGTGTAGAACTAGAAAAAAATAAATTTTTATTTTATTTCAAAACCATCTAGGAGGAGGAGAAATTCTACATGTTGGACATAAGGAATGGACACTACGGAGATACTTTTTTTCCAATATGGTTGTTAAATGCTTAAAATAAACTTAAGAGATTCTGCAGTTAAAGAATGATTTTTAAAGAAAATCCAGATCTGTATCATTCATTATTAAAGTTAAAATTACTTGTAAAACGACATACAGAATAATAGAATTTCTGGGCTACTTACCTAATATGTGTTATGATGTCCCATACTTTGCCTCATCTTGCTTCCAGGAATTTGCATTTTTGACACAGTATGGAGGTTAAACGAGTTAGAATCTTGATGTCTTATCAAGAATATCAGACAGTGAATATTTCAGCTGCAGGTCAGCAGCTTACTTTGTAAGCATGGAACATCACATGGTGGCAGCATCTGGGACTGACTTCAGATGGCTTGTAGGCCTATTACACTCAATGACTTTTTAGAGTAAAACTGTATCTTATGTAACTATTTTTCTGTGATCCAGTTGTCTGTTTGTAATTTTTAGCTAGAAACCGTTGATTCAGCTTTGCAGATACAAAACTCTTCATTGTACTGCTATTGCCTCTAAACCACCAGTATGATTTTCCCTTCCCTCAACCACCATTTTGAACAAAATAATTTCACAGTTTCATGGAGCAGTAACAGTTGAGACAATCACTTTATGCAGCTAAATTTATTCTCAGAACAGATTACATTTAAATGTGGAGGAGTGGTCAATAGCAGGGAAAATTGTCCTTTTTTTGTTGTCAGTCATGTACTTTTATGTAAGACTGGGCTCTGCTAATAAACAGTGGTGTGTTTCCTTCTTTCTTACTGCTGTTAAATCAGACCTACATTGGCTGATGGGACAGCACATGTTTGTGGCAATGTGTTAATTAATGTGCCCAAGAAAGGAGTAATACATTTGGGGGTAGTGCTGAAATGCTGAGCCTATACTAGCTCTTGAAATGAGAATGTTCTCTTTTCCATGGGTACTAACACTTTTAGATTCCATGGTAAATGATCCATGAAATGCTTGATAAAATTAAGAAACATAGAACCCTTAGTGACAGAGAACTGGTGTGTGCTATTAGATACTCCACAGTTTTTGTTCCTCTGCCACTAAAGGGCATAATATTTCTGTTAGGTACAGGTGACTCCTGCACAGGAAGTGTATTACTAAACCTCGCTTTCCTGTTGAATGGATTCTGTGCAATTCCTATGCTATTTTTGTTATTCCCAGTTAACCACCCTGTAGGTGGCTTCCATAGCCTTGCATCTCCAACACCTCCTTGCTCTTCTGTAAATGAAACAGTAAGTGGCTTAAATAAAACCTACAGCCAGCACTACAGATTTCAAAGAAAGACTTTGTCTGTTAGTCATTGACTGTGAATATAAATCTCCTTGCTTCTGCAAGAGAGCATGTTAATGACATGACTGACTCACACGTGATACCTCTAACTTACTACTTGCATTGAAAAAAAATGAAGAAGTTAGCTTTGCTTTATATGATTCTTCTACAGACTTCAATAAAAATATGACTACAAATAATTACAAAGCCTGCCTTTTTTTAGGAATCTATAGTATACAGAGTGGAGAATGTTACAAGAGCACATCCAGTAAAGACAATACATCAACAAAATAAAGCAGGATATTTCAGTAAAATAGAATAAATAAAATTAAAATATTTTAAACTGTATTTAACAGGTTAAGTTAGAATATGGCATCAGATATACAAGGCATAGGGAACATGGCTGCCGGTCTGCAGAATCACTAGGTATTATAAAAAATGCATAGATAACTGAAGGGTTGCTATAACATCAACTAGAACAGTTGCAGTTGCTCAAATATACAAACACACATCCCATACATACTTTTTTTGGCCATGGTAAAAAGAGTGTCTGAGTATATTGTGAAACAAAAGATAATAGGCTAATATTAGGTTCTGATTCTGCAAACACCTGGGTGTATATTAAATATTTTGGAGAATAAGGAGCTCTAAAGAAGTAAAAAGGCCACATATAGTCAAATCATCAAGCACACTACTTAAATATTTGCAAAATCAACAGTGTTTTGTTAACAGACATAAAAAACCACACACTGGCAAGTGATGTACAGCTTCTCAAATACCTTTCGGTTTCCTCCTCAGCCCGGCCTGCAGTTGCACATATTGCTAATGAAAGCTAACCAGATGTTCCTAGCTTTGACAACACGGATGTAGAACCTTTACACTCCTGTTTGCTAAGTGTTGGTTTAGTTAAAGAGAGTCTGGATCTCTCTTGGGGAGAATCAGCACTGTGCAAATGAAATGACAAAATTTAATCATACTGTTTAAAATTAATTCACTGCTGTACAACAGTTGCCAATTCCAAATCACAACACTGTCAGCAAGAACTTTAAAAAGACACTGTTAAATATTAATTTAAAATAAAATAAAATGTGAATCACTAGCACAATGACGAATAAGGAAAACTTTTATCTCTTAACTTCACAATCCTACCTAAGGGTATGGTGTCAGCCGCCACAGTTTGAGAGCAGTCATCTCTGGAAATGTTCAAGACCAGGTTGGATGGCCAACTTCGTCTGGTGAAAAGTGCCCTCCTGATGGGTGTTTGGAACTGGACAATCTTTGAGGTCTCTTCCAAACCAAACAGTTCTGTGATTCTCTGATAGGAAGTAACTTTTACACTGCTCCTAGCCGAGGTGACTGACATCAGAATTGCAAACTACAGTAGCTATATGCAAGCTGCCATTCCCATGCTTTGTGATCTGGCTCCGTGGTCAGTTCAGCCACAGGTACTGCTAAAGGGGGTGGGTTTGTTTGCACCCCCTCCTCTCCAGCTCTCCTTGTGTACTCAGCATAAGCAGCTTCTCCAGCTGGACAGGCAACAGAGGTGGTGCAAAGGAGGTGACAAGAGCATGAGCCTTGAGAAGGGAAACAATTGCTTCAGTGCCTGAGGGGCAGAATTGTGGTCCTGAAGAGATCTGAGATCTGTAGAGGATCAGCTCTTAAGAGGGTATTATAGAAAGCTAAATTTAATTACAATAGTTGCATAGCCAACCTTCACCTGACACTTGCTCATTCATCACACTGAATTTAGTAATGATGTTCCTGCATTTTTCAATGCAGAAATTTCTTGAATCATCATTCTTTTCCTGTTGTGTTCCTAAGTTACTTTGCCAGGTGTGGTCATTAATTTCTTCAAACTAGGAAATAAAAAAGAAAGTATTTTTTTAAACAGTCTCTTGCACAGTAAAATAAAAAAAGAGTTACTGCAACAAGAACTTTGCCAGTGCTCCTTTATCACTGGAGTATGACAATATCTGCAGACTTGAGTTAGTTACAGTTTGGAACCTAGCTATAAATTGAGGCAAAACATTTGTAACACTAGTTAAACATACTTAATGTTCCATTTCCAAAATCTGTACCAACCTGAAGGTTTAGACAGAAGATTACAAAGGGAGAGACTGAAGATGCATTTCAAAATTAGCCTGAGGTACAGTTTCTGGGGCAATGCTGAGCTGATTTATGAGGGTCTGCAGGTGTGTAAAGCAAATAAATTAGATGAAGTCTTTGGAGCAAAAGCATTGAAATCCAATTGTACTACCTGAAATGCTATCCTATTAAAAAACAACTCTCTTCTTATTTTGTTACAAAAACATTAAAAGTAAAATAAATTTCATGAACTTTTGTAAATAATAAGAAATGTAATTGTTCTTCTGGCATGCTAAGTATCCAGCAACAAACTCTGACGGGAAGGGAGAATTACGTAACCAGACACTGAACTGAATATTTCATCAAACGCCCATACAGAAAAGGTATGGAATAGTTTAGTCTCTATAACAGTTGTAAGAGAATAAAATCACTAACTACTTCTTTCTTATTCCTGATTGGTTTGAGCTCTCCACAAAACAAACAGTATCTTTGATGAATTAATGATAGATTTAGGAGAATAAATTTAACAGCCAGCAGTTGAATTTGTAGGTTTAAAGCTGAAAAGCTTTGGGGGATCACTTTGCAACTCAATTACTGAAAACACTTCTGAACTTTTCATTGTTGGTTTGGTTTTAAACAAAATTCTTCTGTAAGACCATATTGTGTAATCAGAGGATGACATAATGACACTATGATTCAAAAACATGTCAGGGAGATGTTAAAGTAGTTGCTAGACCAATGCTGAAAAACAATTTAAAACTAACAGGTGCAGTTCTGTAAAAAATAAACCTTGGTATTTAATCTACAGTAATTCAATGGTAGCTAACACTTGATACCTATTCCAGTGTTGAAAACAGAGCAAAGTGCTGTAGAACTTAAGATTGGTTTGTGACAAATCCAGCTCAAGAAGGTGAAACTTTTAACTCAGGCATCATTCACTCCAAGGACTTTAGCATGAGTTCACTGGGAAGGATGTGACTATGCTCTCTTTTTTTGTGTGAGTTTAGGTAATGTTCATGTATTTACAATCAAACAGACCTTCCATTGCCCTTGATGTAACATACTGACAGCAAAAAAAATTATTCATGCTTCTTTTCAAATCACACGATGGTGGCAAGAAGGAGAAAACATGCTTGTTTAACATTGCTTCAATAGGGGTAAATTCTCTGAAGAGAAAGCATCAGCAACTGAAATGGAAGGTCAGACATGGTCCGTTCATATTCCTTAGTGTAGCTACTGTTATCTTCAGTCAAATGGTGGGAGAAATCTTTTCTCTCATGCAGCTATGGCATCTCAGTGACTGGACGTTTCTGTTTCAAAGTGTCAATGAGAGACAAGACTCCTCTTTTCACGTTTGTTGTAACTCTTCTGGTCACTGAGTCTACAGGAGGTGGGGGCGGCCGAACTTTCTGTGAAGGAGGTCTGGCTACCAAGCACTTCTGATACCGTAACTGCAACAGAGCAAAGCCATTCTGTAATCATTACTGGATCAAACAACTTCAAAGACCATTTTAAATACACTTACAGTATTTTCTCATTAAATATAGTCAAACCTCTGTTTTGGCTGTGACAAAAAGCTCAGCTGAAGTTAATGGGAAATTGATCTGCCAATGTTTGGGCAGAAACTATCCAATAGTACACAACAGTTACTAAATCAAATATATATCCATTTGAAAACTGAAAAATAAGTTTTCTGGGTTCAGTTACTCTTGAAAAAGGAGTATTTTCACTATATTACCACTGGACTTCCTAACACGCAAAATATTTTTCCGGCATTAGGTAACTTGTGCAGTGAAAGAAAAGATTTCTAATTTACATAGATGTTGCAGAGGTTAGGAGAGAAAATAATTAAAGGGGTATTGTCCACTGTGCTCACACTTCAAATATTAAAATGTTTGTATTTTAATTGATTAAATATATCATAATATTAGTTCCTATTTTTATCTTTCTTTTCTTTGTCTTGAAATTAATATAATTGCAAATTTGAAAAAAAATATAATTTCTAGAGGCAGTGAAAACCTAAATGGTCTTAGATGCTTTTGAAGCAGGTTACTTACCATACAAGCAGCCTGAACAGCCTCCGATACATTGCCTGCATTTGGTTCACACCAAAACACGTGGCACTCAAAGTGCTGGTTTCCTGTGTCCATAATGAAGGCAAACGTGTGGATGTCTTTGCCTACTCCCATGAAGGACAGGAACCGCACACGACACTCCACCATGACTTCCTCTTCGTTCTGGTCATGGATCAAAAGATTTATTGTTACTACGGATAATCTGTGGCACTTTAAGTTTTGATTAAATGGGTGGATAACCCGATACAGTATTGTAATTCCCTCTTATCTATCTGTAGAAGCCAAGCATGCTCAGGCCTGGGCTGGATCTCCCCTTCTAGGATGTCACTAGAAAACCAAGGCTTTGAGCACTACCACAAAATTTTAAAATGTTGTACATTTTAAAAGCTGCTTGTTTTGCGAAGAAACAAATAAACATGGCTATAATGACTCCAAAACATGCTTCCCCTCCCACTGGTATGTTATACAGATGTTGATTTAGTACCTCATCAAAAGACATAAAAAATACTGTATTAGTAAGTCTCACTGTATTAAACTCCATGAAAATTTTCTTCTGTAACACAGATTTTTATATTACTCTTAGCTTCCATACCAAGAGTAAGGCAAATGCAGCTCGGATGGGTTTTAGGTTTGCTACCACTTTGGGCTTAACCTACAACATTTTAGGCTGAAAATTCCTAGAAAGAAAAACACTGAATTTAAGTATCTAATGAATAGTTATAATAATTTATTTTTGAAAACATGCTTGGAATTATAAAGAAAACTGAAGCTGATATGAACAGTAATAGCCTCTGCAGATTCTGGAAAGAAATAAAATGCAAAATAAGCAAATGAATTTTAGTTTAAATTAATCCTATTAGCATTTCTGTGTTCCTGGTTTTCAACGCTCATATTATTTTAACTGTGTTTTAAACAACACAGTCTGCCTTACTCTTTCATTGATGACTGTGACAGTAGCATCAGCAACGTTCATAGCAACTGGCAACCAATCATCTTTGCTAGAGGAAGCCATTAGACTTTCAATGGCAGTGTTCAGAGTATCCATTCCTAAAAGAGAATAGTGAAAAATAATATAAATAAAAATAACAGATTTTTTTTTTAATCTTCACACAGTAGTATAGAAAACAGATTGTTTTGGATTCCTTATTAAAATTAATTTGATCATGGAAGAAAGTATTGTGAAGTAGTATTTCTCCATCTGGAAAAGGAAAATAGGTGCCTCTGGCTTACAAAAAACAGGATAGCATCTTGTTTAGGTTTTGTGCCATTTCAGTTCTTTAGGGCCCTTCTCATTAGTAGCAGAGCTTATGTTCAGAGAAAGCTGTAGAAAGAAACTCCACCTTCTTGGCAGCTCCCAGAACACCCTGTTTGCAAAACACATATTCATATGATGCCCTGAATATTAGATGTCTTCATGCCTGATTCATGTGACTGAAACAGAAGAGTTGCTACCCTTCAAAACTCATGCACTGGCAGTTGACAAGTGTGCTGGTTTGAGATTGGCATTTTGGTGGGCAGGAAAATAGCCACCCCTGGAAGTGAGGTGTGCCTGTGGATTTTCCATGAGCCCAGTGCAACACCAATTGTGGGCCAAATTTAAAGACAGACAGGGAAATGAGCCAATCAAAAGTAAAATTCATCTCAGTAGGATATACATTTGCACAGGACTGCCTGGGAATTGCTCTCTTTTGTTTCTGGCCTTGAACAGGTACAGACGTGGGCTGTGCCCTCGGCCCGGCTCTCTCCTTCAAGGCCACAGAGGCCTACTGGAGGGGAAAGGCTGGGCCGGGCCGTGCTGGGAGCCCCTCCTGAGGGAGCTGTCCCAGCAGGGAGTGAGGAGGATGGAAAGGAAGAGCGATGCGATGCCCCATGCCCTGGCCCAGTTTCCCCCCAGTGTCCTGTGGGGGGAGATTGGGTCGTGCCAGGCCAGGCCAGGAGAGAGCCGCTCCCCTGCCCTCCCCGAGGGAACTGTCCCGGTAGGGGGCGGGAACGACGACAACAGAGGACAGGCTCGCCCCAGGCTGGCAGAGAATAATTTCTTCCCCTCTTCCCAGCGTGGAGAATCTCCTGTTTCTCCCAGCCGCGGCTCCGAGGACATCTTATCAGAAGAGCCGAGTTTACTGGCCGAAGTCCCAGAAAATGAGGTTTTAACTGCTTCTTGCCCAGATGGACCTTTTTAAGGCATGCATCACACTCAACTGAAAGGGGAGCAGCTTGAAGGAGATGAAGAAACAGGGCTTGAGACCTGATGTCAAGGAAAAGACAGGAAAGAATCCAAAGTGGTAAGGAAGAATGAAGGAGTGGGTCAGGTTTGGCATGGACTTCTCTTGCAAAGCCATAGAACTGGACTGGATTGCTTCTATAACATGTAGAATGCTTTTTAGGGGGATGTCCTAGTCCTGTGGGGGGATGCTAATGAAGCACTGAATTTTGTCGTCCTCAGCCCCAGGGATGACCAGAGATGGGGAATGCTGGAGCATTGATTGTTGACGTCCTCGGCCCCAGGGACAGCCAGAAATGGGGAATNGGCGAGCCATTTGTGAACTGTGTGGCCACAAGAGGACTGGTATTCTTGTGGGGGATCTATGGCAAAGCAGGAGGGACTCTGCTCTTCCTGTTGGGTTGGGGAAATGATTGTTCAAGGGGTGGATTGACTGAAAATCCTAGGTTTTGTCTTTTCATGTGGTTTGGTGGAAGAGTGAACAGTAGGTGGGGGAAGGATGGATGTTTTGAAAGTTTCCTTCGGGTTTCTGGGTTTCTTTTTCTTTCTTTTTAGCGTTAGTTAATAAAGTTTCTTCTCTATGCTTTAAGTTGGGTGATTGTGCTCCTTTTTTGGTCCTACCTCACAGCAGAAATTGAGAAAAATATATTGTCATGGGTGCACTGGCCCTTGGCCGGTGTCAAACCATGACATTCTTGGTTCCCTGACTGGGAATCGAAATTTCATAAATAAACCCATGACAACAAGCCATTAGAGTTTAAGCAAGGTACTTTGGAATTCACTGAAGTGTTACATACCCACAGATTTAGCTACAGGTAGCATGCCCAGGTACTGGACGTGAAACTTCTGAACCAGTTCTGTCTTTGGTGTTGGGAAATCTACTACATGGGAACAAAAGTCAATTTCTTTTAATCAGCATTCACAGCAGGAAAAAGCATTTCTATTTCATCAAAAACATAAAACTGTTTACTCATTAATTGTACTCTGAAGGTGTTGAGTTGATTTAAAGAAATTTTTATTCCTTCAAACAAGAACAAGCCTGAATAATTTCTAAAGAAATTTTTGGTCTATACTAGGAATAAAATCACATTATATTGTTGGCATATTAAAACACAGAAAATATAGATGAATGGGTTTCTGAGATGTATAGACCAAAGTTTCACTGCAGTAACTATGTAAAATCTGTAATCTGCTTTTTAATACTATCCTTGCTAATACATTAAACACAGTCTCCAAGTAATCAATACTACTGCCTGAACAGTAGACATTAGACCATTGCACAAGCTGATGTATGGAGTAAGAGTAAGATACTCAGTAAAAACTGGTGGGTCTGGAACAATATAATTTGCTGTAAAGCTAATGCAAAGTATGTATGTTCTCCTGGAATAGTTTCAAAACAGCAGCTACTAAGATATGACAAATAATGGCAAGCAAAGGCAACCTCCTTCTACTATGCAGTAAAGTGTGCAAAAGCTGGATAACAGCCTACTTGCACCCTTGCCTCAGAAGTTGCTAAAATAGATGCTGAAACGTAGGAGGAGTACTCCTATGGCTTTTCTGAATCCAAGTGAGTAACTTGAGTAAATTCTGGTTTGGCCAACTGGTACAGTGTCAAGTCAGGAGGTATTTTGATTTGAAGAAAACAATATCCTGATGTCCTAGGTTACAAT
>VXBU01003193.1:7940-23498 GCA_013400315.1 Bombycilla garrulus | reverse complement strand
AATTTCTTTTTCCCAAACATGCCATTGGCAGAGAAGCAGTCTTATGTTTTAGAAGAATATTTTTCCTGATCTATAGCTCTCATATCCCATAAGGTAACCTTAGGCTGATTGCTTCCCCTTCCTTCTTTCTTGGGGTTTTACATTTAGTTTAATAGCCACACAAATTTCAGGTGAATTAGTAAGTATTTGAGTCAGGAATCAGCGATTGACCATACCTGCCTTTATCTTGGTACTTTTTATGTTTTTCTTTTTTACTGATTAATCTACTCTGTACTTTAACTTATAAGTTATTACTAACAGCAAGAAGTGCATTGTATAGGGCTGGCAGATAATCCCCAAAAGAACATGATCTCTGAGATTTCCTATGCTTCTTGCTTAAATCAGCAAGAGGAGACTCTTGACGTCTTCCCAGGCTACTGCTAAAGCTGACAGCCAAAGATCTGGATCACAGTTCCCATGGCTCTTGTGTTCTTAAGTCCTTGATGGCAGCTATTTAGTGAACATACCTCACCCAAGCCCCTCTCATTCTCCTAACAGCCTCTCTGATACCCCTTCTAGAGGCTCCCATGAAGCCCAGAACTCCATGATGTGTGCCCTGCTCATGGGGCAAACTGATGTCAAATGAAGGCAGATGGTGTTTCTGACACATGATTCAGAGCTCATTGAGCAAGCAGCCTCAGAGCAGACCTTCAGGCCTTTCCATGAGAACTGTGGAGGATGAACAGATCCCTTTGATCTACAGTTGAAATTAGAACACCCTCTGATGACCCTCCTTTCCTTCTTTCTTCAGAAGGAGAAATCCCTGTCTGAAACATAAATAACTCCTTCTGCTGCTGAACTCCTTCTGCTCCAATGCTGCTGAACATCCCACACACCCATTGAAAGGTTTTTCTTATAGTATCCTCCAAAGTATACACTCAAAGTTGTACATCCATTGCTGCAAACAAGTTTCTCATTTCATACAGTGATGCTGCAGTAGAAAGCTGGCAGCTTCAGGGGCACAGGAAGGGGAGGACTGGTGATTGAAGGGCAGCTGTGTTGGCTATTGTCAATGGACAAGCAATGGCAGCTTGTTTTTCTGGACTTCCATGTTCTTAGTTCAAGTATTTTGGTCAGCTGGATTATCACAGGACTCAGATAAAGGAAATACATTTGTCCAGGCTGATGCAAGATCCTGGGAAAGAGAAACCTGTTGAGACTCTGGGCTGGACAGAGGTAAAGCTTCCATAAGCATAAAACATGAAGTTTCTGAGCTTAGTCTTTTTACATCTCAGTCATGGGTTTGGTCCCTGTATGAGCCATTTACTTATAAGTTGCACTTGATAATCCTTTTGATCACAAAATATTCTGTGATTCTGTGATCTCACAGAACTTTGTGGTGGAGGAACAATTGCTCCTCTCTTTCCAAGTGTCTCCTTCCAGTGAAGTGTTCCTGGACAGGAACACCTAGGAGTGGGAAGATCAACTCCTCAGTTGCTGGAGGACCAGGAGAGTGTTTGGTGAAGGGCCATGCATCTTCTAGGCTTTACATCTATAATATTCAGCGACAGGCTGCTGGCTTATGGTGTTCCTGTGCAGGAGTCTTCAAAGTGGGGTGCAACATGATGCACTGAGGTGTGAGATGAAAGCGTTAAAACTTCAGTGTTACATGTATCTAATTATCAGCTACGACATGTACATATACTGGGTGTATGTGTTTAAAAATACTTTAGTGATAGGTATGTACAATGAAGAATTTTTGGAGAACACTGTTCTAGTACTGTCAAAAAATTTCATATGGAGTTTCTTACATTTTGCTATAGTATCCAATGTCCAACAGTGTCCAATTCTGCAGAGCCTTCATGTCCTCTCTGATTTCTTCACCATTTTGCAGCCATTCACATTTTTGTCAATTTTTGGGGGAGTGAAGAAGGAAAGTTATTCTTTCAGAGTGTCTGAGCTCAGGAACTGGGAAGGGATTCTGGATGACTGTGGCCAGAGGCACTGAGGGAATAAAAAGTAAGAAAAGAGCATGGCACTAGGAAGAAGGGTAGGAAAATCCTAAGAATGGGGGGTCCCACATTGAGCCAGATGTGAATATATAGCCTCAGCCTTTGAGGTGGGAAACAGATTGTGTCCCAGTAATCTTCAGCAAATGGCTGGACCAGAAAGGAAGGGCCTTCAAAGGACATAGCAGACATCTGATTTGAAGGTATTTATTTAATCAATCTCATCCAGCTAATTATCTGCAAGAGAATGGCCTGAAGAACCTTCCCTGGAGGGTCTGTGTACCCCAAGCCTATAAAAGTGGGCAATTTTAACATCTCCAAGCATAGAAGCTGACTCTTTGCAATAAAAATATGGGATGGGGAGTTTGGGAAACAAAAAGGAAGAGAAAGAAGGACTGGGAAAAATGTAAAGGTAGTGATGTGGAAAGGCAGATGGTCTGGAAAACTTGGGAAGAAGTTTAGAGGTGGCAGCCAGCAAGGCTGGCACAGTGAAATAGAATGGATGAGGAAGAGGAACTTTCACCCAACAAGCAGACAAGCTGCTTCCATTAGAAATAGAATTCAACTGAACTGATTGGAGGTGAGAGCTGCAAAGGAGCAGCATGGGTCTGACAGGGCAAGGGATGACAAGCCTGAGGAGGAAGGATTTCTCTAAGAATTGTCTGCAAAAATTTGGCCTTGGAGAACCTTCCTGTACTAGTGTAGACTACTGAAAGGAACTGGCCTGAGATGCCTTAGATACCCTAAAACTAAATAGCCATCTGATGCTCACAGTCACCACTGACTTGGATACAGTCCTAGTCCAGACCTTACACACTAAGCCTACATGTAGGTCAGATAATGGCTGTCAGTGCCAACCTTGCATTGCAACAGGCATTTTTCTCTATCATTTGGGACAGGGAAGACCACCTTTGCCTGATGCTCTGTTTCATGACATTCGTTTCCAAATCCAGCACAAACTCCCTGGGAACTTATCGTTCCCAGTTTATGTTCAACACTCTTTGGCAGGAATCTTTTCCTCATTCTCTTGGTTCTCTTCCACGTGGGCAGCATGAGCCCATTCCTCATTATCGTAACTCTTCTACAATCTCTTTTACCCCTAGGGAGGAGATCTCACAGTTTTTCCCCAAGGCTCACTGTTAGGCTGGGCTGACAGAAGTGAGGAGGCTCCAGGCCCCCCCCCCCGGCCCAGCTGGCAGTAAGAATGAGAATGTCTCCCCAGTATTTATACAGATAAATACCAAGCATACATACATGTATACATAGCTGAACACATGGATCAACACAGATGCCCCCACAGAAACAGCACCAATGGCCTCACCTTTTGTCCCTCTCTGGCTGGGGTTTACAGTGGGAAATCAGGGTTCTAGACATAGGTTCAACAGCGGAAAATATGTGTATACACATGTACAGTGTGCAAGCTTTTCACAGGTTTCCATGCTTATACACTGAGTCCAGTGGCTGTCACTGGATCCCAGTCACCACATGAGCTGGCCCTTGGACCTCTAAGCCTCCAAGTGCTGCAGCCTCACTCCAGTAACTGTTATGTCCACACACACACACACATAGCTCCCTCTCCCAAAAATGCCTGGGATTCCCCTGCTTTCTCCAGTTGCCACCTCTCCCTGTTCTTGCCATTAGAGACACACATGTGGAGTCCAGGTCACCTCACTTACTTGCCAGGTAGTCTGGCTTCACGTTCACTAGTGATCCCACACTCACACACCCTCCCAATCCCCAGCTGCCAGCATGGGGCACACATGGCCCGTCTTGCCTGTGGCCCTACTCCAGTGTCTGATGCTTAAGTTCACCCACTCTAGCCTCTCCAGCTGCTGGTGCCTGTGGTCTGATTCCAGTTCCTAGCCCTTAGACACAAAACACATGCACATAGAATAGTCAGTTCCTCCCTGTTGGAGAATAAGGGTCCTTCCTTTTGTTCTTTCTTACCTATAGAATTTTCTCACATTATTTGCGGGGAAACCTGATTGCTGGTGCTTATGGGTGCTTAACAAGACAAAGAGTTTGGCCGGGCACAGGGGGAAAGGGGGAGGGGGCAGGTAAAGAAAGACTCGGGGCAGCTGCGGGGTTGTTGCTCTCGCTCTTCCGCCGGAGAGGAGGACATACTCGGAGCCGCGGTTGGTGGAAGAGGTTCGTCTTAACCCGGACAGAGCTCCTTCTTCTTCGGCTGCTGTTCCTTCTCCTTCTTCGTGGGTCTCACCCCCTGCCCTGCTGGGACGTCCTGCTGAGACCACTACGGAGCTGCTAACCCACCCACCATCCACTGCCCCAGGACTTCTGCATTCCAGCTTGGGGTCTTTTCCTCAGAGTCCAGCTGGAGCACCCAGGATCGGCTGCANGGCAGCTGCGGGGTTGTTGCTCTCGCTCTTCCGCCGGAGAGGAGGACATACTCGGAGCCGCGGTTGGTGGAAGAGGTTCGTCTTAACCCGGACAGAGCTCCTTCTTCTTCGGCTGCTGTTCCTTCTCCTTCTTCGTGGGTCTCACCCCCTGCCCTGCTGGGACGTCCTGCTGAGACCACTACGGAGCTGCTAACCCACCCACCATCCACTGCCCCAGGACTTCTGCATTCCAGCTTGGGGTCTTTTCCTCAGAGTCCAGCTGGAGCACCCAGGATCGGCTGCACAGGGGGTTTGTGAAGCAAGCCTCCCCTCCATCCTCTTCCCGTCTCTGCTACGGGGTGGCTGATTCTGTTTCTTTGTTGTTAATACTACAATTATTGTTGTTTTGTGTACATTGTTATACACACTAGTAAAGGACTGCTATTCCTACCCCCATACCTCTGCCTGAGAGCCACTTAATTTCAAAATTATAGTAATTCGGAGGGAGGGGTTTTCCAAGGGAGGCTCCTGCCTCCCCTGGCAGATACCTGTCTTTCAACCCAAGACACTCTCTCAAGTAAATACTTAAGAATGGAATTTAGTAAAACAGGGATTACACTGAGCTAAGTCAGTACAAAGCATAGCCAGACAAGCATACTCACCAGCATCCTGTTTATCTGTGAGTGGCCCATTTTCTAACTGCATTCCTCCACTTTTCTGCATCTATTCTTCCCCAAGTACAGTAGTTCAGGGTCTTACTTGGGAAGATTGACCATACCTGCCTTTATCTTGGTACTTTTTTGTTTTCCCTTGTTTCATCCTTAATGTTAAAAGAAAATAGACTGAAAGAATTAGACATTTTGAACTGAAAAATAAAAGGGCTGCCAATTTAGCTACTATTCAAAAGGCAGTAACATATTAAGTAATTCCTGAGAGACACACTAGAGGTCCTGAGTTACATCTTCCAGATGCTTCCTTCCTTTGGAGAGTCTGCAATCATCTTTTGTTTCCTGAGACAGAAAAGCTAATCTGAATAAAAATCTTCATCCTGGAATGAGTAATGAATTCTAACATAAGTGATTAAAGAGGAAAGTGTATCCCAACTTCACTGAAATGATCTTGCCTTGTGTCAGAGTTCTTACACAGAACAATCTTAGAATTAATTCCCACAGTCTCCATAATTTCTTTCATTTTCCATCAAGTCCCTGAAACAGTTTCTTCTTCTGGGATTTAAGGTCTGATTACTACTGGGGAAAAAAAGGCTTTAAATAAGTATGGCACGACAGACAATAATCAAACTAAAAAATCCTGTATGTCATGCAAAAGGCATACATTTTGGGACATTGATCAAAGCAGCAATGTCCTATGGAACTGTCTGAGCAGGGTCCATGGAAGTGTCTAAAAGTGTCCCATCCTAGCAGTAAGGTGAAAGGGCAAAATGTCAATAAAATCAAATGGAGAACAAGTAAAATCAAAATAAAACTTAAAAAGAAGAAAAGATTGTGAGGAATAAAAGTTAAAATATGCATCAAAGAATAATCAGTATTGAAACATAAAAGGATATGGAAGTATATAAAATTTCTTCAAACTGACTTCAAAAACAGCATAAAAATTCAAAGAAAATTTTAAAACTTATGAACAGCTCATATCATCTGCAATTTCTTGATAAGTCACTGAAACTGTAATATCGCCAGCACAGGGCTCAACCTCATGACAACACAGGTAAGGAATAATTTCTCCTGAGAAAACCCAAGAACTGGCCTAACACCTCTTTCTTAGATGCAAAGCGTGCACAACACTGGAGATCATAGAAAACTTTTATACAACATATAAAATGCATCTTCTTTCCTGACTGGAAGAAGGTATAGCTTATCAGGTGATTTCTGTTAACTCCCCTTAAAAAGAAGGATTTAAAAACTGAGACAAGGAATATTCACTACCAAATTTTTGAGATTTACACTGCTCTGAATCCTTGAGGATTCAGGAATTAAATCTCAGGCTCCAAGAATGTACAATATTTCTAGGCTTATAGACAGAACATGCCATTTATATAAATGTCTAGAGGCCAAGAGAAGATACAAATCTCTGGAGAGAATCAGGCAAAAGTGGGAGAGGGGATAATAACAAAATGTGAAGAAAAAGAGAAAAAATCAGAAGTATCCAAAAGTTTTTGCAAGATGCAATATCAGATTAACTGAAGGTCATTGGAATTAAATGTGTGTGTTTATTAAAAGTACTAGGGAGAAAAGAAGCAGTTGCAATAATAGTTTTGAATCTTACATATTCAGAAAAGAATGGAGAGTGGCATAGGTTCTATATACAGAACTGTATAAAATAGAATAGAAGAGATTCTATATATAGAATAGAATAACTAGGATGTATCTGGTAGGCTAGAAACAAACAGTGTTCATGAGGTTTAACTACAGTTTTTGTTTTGAGAAAAATAACAGCTGGCAGAGATGTCTTGTTTTTTGAAAAAATGAATTAGAGCTTCCAGGAAGATAAACCAGCAGGGAATATGAATCACTGGCTGGAAAACTGAAGAAATTAAGATATGATTAAACACAATTTTTGTGCCTTTGCTGCTTTGATCGATCATCTTTGCTTCTGACTGTTATAAGTGCATGCTATATTATTGCCTTTTTGCAAGTATTAAAATATATGCTACATGTATAATGTTAAAATGGCTTTGCTGCATGGATGTAGTTGGGGTTTTTTTCTGCTAATAGCAGAAGTTAGGCATAGTGTTAATAGCGATAGTATGCTTGAACTGTCTGCTTGGTTGAGATAACAGCCAGTGAACAGATAATGGGAACTCTGCTGCTGACATGCCAATTACCAGCACACACTGTCTGTGAAAAGCATGAACCATGGCCCAAATTAAAAGGTGAATTAAAACCACAAGCCAAGAAACATGCATGCTCTAGAAAGGCAGACCCAAGGAGTGGCCATGCTAAACAGTTCCCAGAATATGTAAACTAGTTTGTGGGAAACTTTGAATATGCATGAAGGTCTATGAATATGCAACAGGCTGAAGTAATGGAAAAGGTATTTAAGTGGTACCTTCAAGATAGTAGGTGTACTCTTGGCTAAATGCCAAGCACCCGGCCGTTTAACCCTTTGCTTTGTTTCTGTCTCCTATTGTCTTTTTATTAAACCTTTTAAATTTTACCAGGAGAGCAAACTCTGTTTTTCACATGACTAACAAGTTCTAAGTTGTGAGATACTGTGCTCCAGATATTAAGAAAAACTCTTCAGAATGAAACAATACAGGTGTACTTTTGCTGGAAATCCTTCTGCAAAGATGGCCCAAGTTATATCCACTGATGTGAATGGGTCCAAAAGTCATTTATGAATCCACTGATCCTAGGTTACTGTCTGACCTTCAACACCCAGACCCTCTCAATCATGAAATGACAGCTCAGCATTCAGCCAGCAACATCCAGTCTGTGAGAAATTCCACATTTGTGTCTGGAGCTCAGAACACTGTCTTGTGGAAAAGCTAAAGCAGAACTTGGAGCTATGTGAATATTTAGCTTTGCTTTTACTGGCTCACCAAAGAAAGTATCAAAGCCGGACAGTCCCTTCTCTCTTCCTGGCCCAAGTTTGACAGAGAAATCAGAGCAAGGGGAGGGGCATAGGTCTCTCTTAACTCTTATCTCACAGTGAGCAGAAGCACACTGTCCTGGGAGAGCTGGAGGGCCATGCTGGCTGTTGTGCTTGCTCTTTTACCTGGTGAGAGACAACAGATCTGTCTGCAGCAGGGCTCTCATCCTGGCCATGCAGGGCTAATGTTTGATAGAGGACCCCTTTGGCCATCATCTGTACTCCTGCTCCTCACTCTCTCTTGTTATCTCTTATTAATGCAGGTGTTGGGGTCACATTCTACATTGCACAGTGGCCAGAGAGAATCCTTCAGGGAGTTGGAGACTCTCTGACCATCTCCTGCTACCAGAATTATAGTAAGCTTGCCTATATGTTCTGGTACCAGCAGCCTCCAAAAAATGGTCTGAAGTTAATAGTCAGCAGTAGTACGTGGAGTCAAAACACTTACGAGGATGGTTACAGTGAGGCCAAGTTTGAAGTAAGCAGAGAGAGTAGCAATTACTTTGTGATGACAATCAAGAATCTGACACTCAAAGACGAAGCCATGTATTTCTGTGCTGCGAGCGATCGCACAGTGTAGCGAGGGGGTTGAAAACTAAGATAAAATCCCCACCTTCTCTGAATGAGAGATGCAGTCTTTGAAAAAATGTGAGACAGTCAGGAGAGGGGCAAAAGAAGAGGCAAAAGAAGACAAGGTAGAAGCTGGGGCAATAGACCCTGGATGTTTTGAAGGTGAGAGAGATAGAGCAGTGCAGCAGCCTCTGTCTTCAAAGCCAAATTATTAATCATATCCCTCCTTCCAACATCATATCTTTTCAGTGCACAGATATGACCTGAAGAAGAGGTGGTGCTTAACTTTATGGTGCTGTGGTCAAAAGCATTGGATGTTTATGGAAAGCTTCCATGTGTCTCTATAAGACATCTGTAAAGCTCAGGGAGTAGTATGGCTTGCTTCTTTGCACCTGCTTCTTC
Source organism: Bombycilla garrulus (assembly GCA_013400315.1). Classification (NCBI taxonomy): domain Eukaryota; kingdom Metazoa; phylum Chordata; class Aves; order Passeriformes; family Bombycillidae; genus Bombycilla; species Bombycilla garrulus. The sequence goes on along the minus strand of VXBU01003193.1, from coordinate 14,596 downwards.
TGGAAACTGCAAAGAACGCAGGACAGGTAAAATCTAGTGCAATCTCTAGTTTCCTGTAAAAATTTTCCACTAAAATGTATGAAAATATATATTGTCAGAAAATATATCCCTAAATATTTCTTCCTTACATATTTTTGTTTTTCCTTGTCTGAAATCTTATGTAGCATAGCCCCCAAAGCCCAGAATCCTCCTATGAAAGACTTGGAAATAAAAATCAAGAATCTGTCTCCCCTTTTTCCTCTCACTCACATTTTTTTGAATTCATGGCCACCAAGACCTTTCCTTTTGACAGGTTACAAAGGAACATTAAGGTGTGACAAGACTGGTCTCTGCTGGCATGTCTTGGAAACTGCGTTTTGAACATGACCTGTGGAGCTGATAGCACAACAGACTTCTTCAAAACTAATAAAGAGGTGAGTTCTTTCTTTTTAAATGAAAGACACCTCGTGGAAGAGAGTCTGTAAGTGGCAGCAAGGACGGTAATGGAGCTCTGGACAGGAGATGAAGACGGAATAACTTTAAATTAATTTTAGTCCAATGGGTTAAGACCCTGAATAGTGTTGAGGTCACTAAGGCAGACTAAGACCAAAGCAGTAAAAATTATATACCACTATTAGTTTTCTTACTTAATCTGTGATAGACAAAAAACCAAAGAGATGTTCTGTATAAACAGACATAATTAGTGACTTAAGTGCACCATTCACTGCTGTAGAAGAGAGGACAAAACAGGGGCAGTCCAAGATGACCTTTCCGATACCTTGTTATCTGTAATCCTATCTATTGGCTTTACATGTTACAGTTTAGTCTATGTTTCCCATACCCTTCTCTAGGAAACTAACAGCTCTTCCCAGCTAAACAGGCTATATCAGAAATTATGGATTCCTTGCTGGTATCTGAAAACAACAGAAAATAATTTGTGATTTTCCTTGTAGAATGACCTTGTTTTGAAGGATTTTTTCCTGTGCTTTATAGTTTATTTTTCATATCAAGACAGACTCAAACAAAGCCGTTAAAGAGTAATATGAAAAACAAGTTTACTGCAGGTAGTTGGTTAGGTCAGTAACTGTGTGTTGACACTTTGTGAGACAAGACCACGCTTCTTATTTGTAAGGGAGGGAGATAAATGTAGCCCGTTACCTGTCCCATCAGACAATTCCTGTCCCTTCAGACAGTCTGCAAAATGAAGGCTTGCTCTTACTTCTAGATGAAGCCTTTCCATAGGCAGAATCACAAGTCCTGGGAAGACACTCTCAAGCAACACCAAGCTACAAAGAAAAACATCAGCCTTTAGTAAGCAAATTACTCTCATTGCAAACCAAAAATTGTCAACTGTAAGCTTGAAGTTTCCTTGTCATCCTGGGGGCAAAAGAGAGAAAGAGTAGGAGGAAAGCAGCATGAACACTGCCATGAAACTACCAAGTGAAAAATTACTGCGTTTAAAGCCAACCAATGAAAGTAAAAATAGTGCTACCATTTTGAATATAAGAAAAAAATCTTGAGATTATAAATTGAGGGATAATGGATACACTGAAAAGTAATTGGACTATCACATAGAAACAGCAATGGCAAAGGAAGGATGTGGTCTGTGGTTCTGTCATGGTTTAGCCCTGGCCAGGATCAAGCCCCATGCAGCTGCTTGCTCACTCCCCAGCATCAGGACTGAGGAGAGAATCAGAAAAGCACAAGGGAAAAACTCGTGCCTTGAGAAAAAGACAGTTTAATAGGTAAAGCAAAAACTGTGCACACAAGCAAAGCATAACAATGAATTCATTCACCACTTCCCATGGGTGAGCAGGTGTTCAGCCATTCTGAGGATTGCAGGGCCCCATCACACATAAGAGTGACTTGGGAAGACAAACACCATCACTCCAAATCTCTCTCTTCCTTCTTCTTTCCCCTTCTTGCCCCTTTCACATATTGAACATAATGCCATAGGGTATGGAATATCCCTTGCATCAGTTGGGATCAGCTGACCCTGCTGTCCCTCCTCCCAAGTTCCCATGCACCACCAGCCTTCTTGACAGCATGGAGGTAGCAGAAGCAGAAAAGCCCTTGAATGCTGTGTAAGCGCTGCTCAGCACTAACTAAAACATTTCTACCTTGTCAACAGTATTTGCAGAACAAGACCAAAGCACAGCTGCACCATAGCTACCGTGAAGGAAATTAACTCCACCACAGCCCAAACCAGCACAGGTACTCATGGCAATCCTTCCTGATTGACAAAAATAGGGGGTGGAGTCATGGGTGGGATTGTTTTTGTACCAGGTTGTATCATTGTGGGGACAGGGGGATCCACAATGATACATTCCCCAGGAAGCCTTTACAAAAACCCATAGGTGCATGAGCCTTGTGGCAGAGCATGTTAAAGCAGCTGTAGAGAATTCTGCCGCAGAGCAGGCAAGCTCTGCCTTGGCTTCTCTTAACAGACCTTGTATGCTGGGATTTACTTTCATCATCTGAGAACTGAGCCTGCCCTCTTTGGAAAGCAAGCTAGGAAATTCTGAGATACTGAAATTAATTTTCAGTAAACCAAACTGCCTGCAGATGCACCTAAAGCCTATCAAGCATGCAAAGCTGGAATTTTTATTTTTTTTTCCTGATGCACCAAAGCTTGCAACAGATGACCAAACAGTTCTTTCTTAATGTGATACAAGTGTTAGAAAAAGAATTCTGACCTGTAGCAGGGATCTCTCAGAGATACCACATAAAATGTGTTGGGGTTTTCTCTCTTAAATAATCCTCCAGTATCTGCTGACTGTCTCATGCCTGTGAGAACAAAGGTTGCCTCTAATCCTTCTCCTCACTGTCTCACTGCTTTTCTTTCTAATGGCTCTGAAGGGTTTGTTTGGGACTAGTCAACAGAGTCATCTGGGCTCTCCTTGTGTGCATTATTTTAACCTATCAGAAAATTGAATGGGATCCTGAAAGACTATTCAAGACAGCTGATCTGCCGTGGAAGGGACAACAAAGGGATTTGTTTCAGTTTCCTGCCAAAGGTGAAACACGTGCATTTCACTATGAAAACCACAAAGCAAGTATCATTTGATTATTAACTTCACAAGTTACAGATAAGAAGGCATCACAGTGCCTGGAATACCAGACAAACAGTGAGAAAGTTCTGTTTGTATAAGAGTTCTATTCCTATAGAGTGACAGCCTTTGTGTGTGTCTGCTTGTTCTCAAGATGTGCCAAATGAGAAATGCAGATAAAAATCAGTGATATATCATAGAGATTGGAGAAAGGTGGCAAAAATAACTGGAGGTGAAAAGTAGACAAAGTAACAAACATATCTAGGAAACACTTATGTATTCTACAGATTATATAACTGATTTCAAGCTGGTGTTCTGCCAAACCCCTTTAGATGGAGATTGAGTGTTGTTTGGAATTCAAATGCATAAATGATTTCTTATGCTTCTGCTTATAGTAAGCCAGCTGCAGTGCATCCCTTCTCTTAGCTTATGATACATCACTTTGTCACTGTGTACAACTCTGGTCTGTCTTTCGGCAGTGGCACAAAACTTACAGTAATAGGTAAGAAATTTTTGTTTCCTCTTTTAATTCACTTCTAATGCCATGTCTTCTCCTTAGAGAATTTCATTATTATCCTCCCTTTCATTATTAAACTGGTGTTCTCCTTGTGTGCTAGTAACGTGTCTACTTCAGAGAATAGAATGAGTTGGGTCCTCTAGGTAGGGGTATACCTTTCATTTTGGAGAACTAAATGAATGCCTTTTCAGCAAAGAAAAAGCTGTCTATAGAAAGAATTTGGGTATGGAATCGATTAAAAAAATGTGTGCATGACATAAAAAAACAAAAAAGTTGTCCTAATTAATCAATACATCAAAATCTTTATTCCCCAACAGTACAGCTACTCTCTGTAACACTGGTCCTGTGTGGACTACAGATGATTAAGGACAAGTCAGTGAAAAGCTGTCTAGCTGTCTGGAAAGAAATGACTTACACTTTGAAGGGGTCTTGTAAACAAAATCAAGATGATACAAGCTTAAATTTCCTTGGATGTTTCCAGGGTAAATTAAACAATGTGTTATCTTAGATAACCAGGAAAAATAAATGTGCTAGAATTTTTAATTTATAAAAATGAAGGCACAGATAAATGCTCAACTTTATAGTAAGCAATACTATAGTCTCTCTGCAGCTGTTTAAGTCTTTGCTGTTACAGAAAGTAGCTCTCCACAGCACATCCAGTTTCTTTCCACTAAACAGGTTCACCAGGATGGTGATAAAAAGATCATTAAGGACAACAGTCTTGCTATTTCAGAATAGGTGCTAAACAGCCACTGAAAACCACAGAAAACTAATATATGATTCATTTCAAAGAGAAGGATCTCTCAGGGAATGTTTCTTTCTGAGCCATGTTTATGCATTTGGACTGTCCAAATCTGGTGAAAAAAGGCTGCTGTTTTGATGCTGATAAATGATGGTGATCTCTTCTTCTCCTTGTGTTGCTCCTGCAATTCAAAGAATTGATGCCTCAGATATTTCTACCACGTGACACTACAGAATAAATTGATAACAAGTGGTAAAAATTCAATCTGCATAGGAAAAAAAAAATCAGTGTTAAGCACATTTTTTGAAACGCAAAGTTTGTCTGAGATGGCTGAGCTGAAGAAAATGAATACACTGACCCTTCATTGACCATAGTCATTTATGCAGCAAACTTGAATAATCATCACCAATGGAGCACAGAGAATAAAAGCAGAGACTTCCTGCCAAGGAAAGCCTTCCAGGGAAAGGGGGCATGTTTAGGAACTTCTACAAAGGCAGAGTGGACTAGGACATTGTGTTATATATTAAAAAATAATATTCTAACATGACATCTAGATAAATAGATAAATATCCTCTGAAGAAATGGTGGAAGCTCCAACAACTGATTGAGCATGAAGCAAAAGTGCTCTGGACAGGGTAATTCTGATGTTGATCTCAGCTGTTTAGACACAGCTAAGGTGTTCCCTTACAGACTTGTTTTTTTAGGGCACCTGAGTACTCAGTGTTTCTTCTTTTGCTGGTACCACATAAGGGGAGGGCTAGTCCACAGGCTTGGTTCAGAGGTCTGGGAATACAGAAGAGGTTTTTCTGCAGCTGTAAAATGGTGTGAATAATGAGCCATTGTTCTTTGGCAGTGGGACAAAACTTACGGTCATAGGTAAGTAAGAAGTCAGATATCTGTGATCTATGTGATACTGTTTTAGGGGACAAGAATATTCTTAATTAAAAGCTTAATAATGATAATTTTTCATGCTGCCATGAAAACAGAATTAATGCTTTTTAGATGCTTATTAAAATGAAATGTGCTACTGTGAAAGTGTAGAATTTGCAGGCACAGATTTTGAGATCCCTGTGTCTGCAGCCTTTGTCATTTATTTCTGGGAACTACATGAAGGAAGAAGGGAATAAATAACTTTGTTTCCTCCCATACTTCAAGGAAATATTATAGGGGTTGGGAATGAAAATGACCAGTGTAGAAGACCAGACACAATGGACTACCGATCAGACATTTCTTCCAGTTCTTGCTTTTGCTGGTATCCTTATTCCATTTTTAACCTGTTCATTTTTTTTTCTTTCCTGTAGTTTTATCATTATTTCTGTCTCCTGTTTTACTTTAGCTTTTTTTTTTTTTTAAGTGAGGTATTCTTTTATATTTTGTGTCTTCCTATCTGTTTCCGTCTCTTCACTCATTAGCCATTAAGGCTATGAGCCGAAGAATTTGTCAGAAATAATTTTATAACAGGAAAAAAATGTCATAATGCCAAGTGCTAGAAGGGAGAAGTAGAAGTGATCAACCTCTCTACATACCCACTGAAAGGAAAGCAGAGTAGTGCTAAATCCTCTGGGGAGTTACCTCTATTTAATATCCAGGTCATCTAAAGTCTGGACAAGCTCATACAGAAGCAGCCCAGGTATCTTTACAGAGCAAGCACCGGTGGTCACAATTAAGGCATCATTTGAAAGCAAACACAAGGGCTTAGGGCCAAGATCTCTGCAAGATAGTAATTACTGCTAATTCTGCTACCTCTCTTCCTCTGCAACGGAGAGAGTGATCAGGAAGAACATCTACAATTCATAGTGCCTTCATACAAAAAAAAAAAAAACAAACAACTGGGGGAAATAATTTTCTCTTTGGCTCCATAGTTTTCTCTGCATTTTTTTTTCCAGCATCACTCTACAGATCTCATGGGTTTCTCATGCTAGATGAATAAAAAGGGCTGACTGATATGGTATATGGAAAACCTCCTGGTTTAGGGCCACTGCTTGGCTGCTGAGTAATTCCTCATGGCTGCCTTATACATCCTTTTGACTGAAGTCTGTTCTCATTAGTCTTACAAGTAGGTATTAAACATGGTAGGACAAGGAACAATGTTTGATTTGCCAGTGTATAGAATCTTGCATCATTCTGGGAAGGCTTGTAGCCTAGGATCAGGGCTTCTCATACTTACAATAACCTAAAAACTAAATTACTTAAAGACATGTTTAATGTTCTTAAAAATGGATTGGGTAAGGTACAAGATAAAACCCATCCCTGGCAGATTCATGTTACCTGCCTCAAGTGTTTTTCACTTCAAACAGGGAGAAAGATCAGTTCCTTCCTTCCTTCCTTCCTTCCTTCCTTCCTTCCTTCCTTCCTTCCTTCCTTCCTT
>VXBU01003191.1:16576-35950 GCA_013400315.1 Bombycilla garrulus | reverse complement strand
TTAGCCTTCAGGACACAGAGAATAACTACACTTGTGATCTCTTTTCTGAGGAAACATTTGTGTGTTTTGTTCAATAAAATAAACACACAAAATCTTGCACCTTATGCTCTCCTACAGGTTCTGATATGTATTATTTTTTTTAAAAAAGTAGAAGAAACCCACTGTGTAGTAGTATCCTGAAATACAACTCAGTAATCAACATAAAGGCACTATATAATTAATTGCAGCTTTACTCAAGATCTAAGACTTTAGCCATAAATGGGATGCCTATATTGGTTTACTGGCCCTTGTTGGTTTCAATGTATAGAAAAATGTCTAGATTTACTACAAGGCAGCTTGTAATTCAACTACAGTATTTTAAAAACTTATCAGAGTATGTTTATGCTGCAGGGAGCACACACTGCAATTTACATAGAGATTTGTGAGCTAGCTTTAAATTGCTGTCCATTATTGCACCAGAGTATACTGCAAAGCCAGCAGAGGAGGGTGGATGGATAGTCTATTAGTAATGCCAGCTTTCTTTGCAAAATTCTGCACCTTTATGATGATCATGTCTTGTCATTTACTTTCAAAAAACAGATTCCCCCCAGACGAAAGACTTTTCTTCCCACTGATTTTGGTTTAAACAAAAGTTTGCAGATATCCATCTATATCTATCAAGGAAGATGTCCGAAAATTAAACTCCTGTTTTCTCACTATTGTGGATCTTTTATCAAAAAAAGGATGTAGGTAATCTTCTGTTGATATAGAGGCATCTTAAAGTGATCTGAAAGACATTAAGAGGACCTTTGCTTTGATGAATATGAGTGGAAAAAGTTTATGGTGAATTAGAAAATTCACAACATACTAGAGTGATCTGAGTGGCTCGTGCAAGGAGGACTTAATAGTATCTCAGAAGCTGAGTTTCCAAGAAATAATGACACTTGCCTCCTTGCAATTATTAACCAGTATTACCAAAAGAGTGTAGAAAGAAATAAGATTTCTGCTCAAAATAATTGCCTTTCCAAATAGCAAAAATGACCATTGGAAGAACATATCTCAGAAAAATTTAGTTAATAATCCCAGGAATATGCAGTGACAATCTTTAGCCTGTCTTTCATGAGTCCTCATTTCTACCTGCTGTCAGACTAAAGTTAAATATGTGGGAAATTAGCAACACTGTCATTTCAGGCTTTTTAGGATGAAGGAATACATGATACCCTAGAGTAGCTAGGACAAAAATCTATTCCCTGTTCAGCCTGCAGGAAAAGTAACAGATGAACAAAATGTTTGCAGCTGCAGGTTGGAAATAGGTCCTACATAAGAGTGATTTAGTGTCAAGATTGCTCAACACACTTAGTGGGGCCAAACCTGACAATTAGCACAAAAAAATTCCAGTTAATTTTTATTTTGCAAACAACAGGTATCCATAGCCTTGGCTGGCAATACAGATATGTGGGAGAGAGTTTATAGGACTCCAAGTAGCTGCAAGCTCTTCAACAGAAGGACCTCAACAAAATGTTCAGAGACAGTACAATATAGGAAGTATAATGATACGAAACAAGATATTTTGCTACTAAGCTGTGAGTTGGAGAGTTACTGTTTTATATTTCATATTAGTGTTAATTAATAATATCTAAATACCATTTCTAGACAAAAAAATATAAAAAAACATATAGGAAATTTTTTGAAACTGTATTCCTAGATCCAGGAAATCCATAGTGCTCTTTGCCTACCTGCACATAGCCTGAAATTAAATAAAATGTAGAAGAAATAGTAGTTGTTAGAAACTAAATTTAGAAGCCATGAAAGGAAATGTGCTTGTTTATGGTTAATGGTCCCTGATTAATGCCAGCTGGTGGCTACTTCCCTGCTTCAGAGTTTAGCAGTGCAATGTACCATATGCTGACATGACTCACTGCCCACAGGCGGGGCCAACCTGTTCAATGCTCAAGAAGAGCTAGCAAGAGCACTGGGGCTCTGACAAGGCACACAGAGCTGAGAGTGTCCGGTGGATACAGCCAGAATGTAAGGAAGAGGTTCCTGTGTGCAGCAACTGCAAGAGAATTAGCACAGGAAGTACATACACTCTGTTCCTTTTGCTGCCTTTCTGGTTTTATATACTTTGTGTTCTGGTATATAGCAATGGGTTGTTACTTGGCATGTTCTTAGCCTTCCATGCTTGTTGCTTTTGAGTTTTTCCATCTTTAGTTACCACTATCCCATACCCATGGGATACTAGATTGGTGCTGGATTCCCCAAGACATAGAATATACAGAACTGCGCTTTTTGAATTATCACACTCGTATATATTCATTCATAAACTCAACAGCATATAAATGACACATTTTAAGTTGTTTTGTAAATCAGCATATCTAGATACTTTCTAGAAAGTAATTAATAAAATAATTTATCTGAGAAGCCAAGAAAAGTTAAATTTTTGGGTTTTCTTAATTAAAAATACTTCATCTTCTCCCTTTTCTTAGTAATTAATAAAGACATCTGCTAGTAAGGAAAAAATCTCTGATTATATTATAATCTTAAATTATTCTTTTACCTCTAGTGTATTAGCAATAATGGTGTATATTGCCAACTTACATGAAGAGGCTAGTATTCCATTTACACATATTTATATTCCAGAGAAAGAAGGGTATACTTTCATGTTGCTGCTCCTCACAGAAGTGGGGAAACCTGGATATAGTAGTTGAGTTCTATATTGGTGTTTGGAAGAAAGTTTTCTATCAAGCTTTTAAAAGTCAATAAACACTCCTAGGAATTGTCATCTTCTCTCTGACATCTTTGGATGGAAAATACCATGCCTTTCGGTCAACTTTATCTCATTTGCATGAATCTTATATTCCCAGTGCACACTGTGAGTATGAGAATAGTGGGGGGGAAAAGGACTCAATTATTTGTTTCTCAGTCAGCTCCAGAGTTTAGAAAAACACTAAAAACTGTCATCACTTATTGCCTTTTGGACAGATTGTACTCTTGCATGCAGTACTTCCTTTCCAAACATAGTTACGGACATACCTGTTATGAAAAGATCAGCTTTTTATGCTCCTTTTGAGCATACAACAGGTCTGATTATAACTAATCACATGAAATACAAATAATTTGAGGATAATTGTGAACAAAGGCAGACTCTTCAGTAGTTCTGTACAACAAAATTTCATAGCTTGCTATATTTATCATACTATGTATAATACTAGAATTTGAGACTGATTGAAAGCAGAAAAGAAAACAAAAATCTTCCTATTTTTAGCATCTCTGAGCAAGCTTTGCATGTAGTCATTGAGAGGCATAGTTATTAATTCTTTAAGCATAAGCTAACAAAAAGGGACAAAGAACAACTACAGGATTCTGCCCCCACAGCACAAGCCAGCAAAGGTAATGGGGCATGGCATTGCTCTCATCCCTTCTCTGAAACAGTAAAGGCTTCACTACCTGACAGGAATGATCATGGGCAAATTCTTCCATTGCTTAGGTAATTGCAATAAAGGTAAAAGTAAAAAAGTTGAGCTGGTGGTTATATCCAGGCTTTTGTGAGTCCTTGACACAGATGGTGTTATTTTGGTATATGAGTCTCACATATAGTAGCTACTCTGAAATTGTTCCAGAGGTTCATCTATACAGAGGAAAGTGGAGTGATAATGGGGAGTAAAATGAGCCTTGGATTTTTGAACATAGCTTACGACACTTTATTTCTCACATCTAAGAAGCATTGTCTTGCTGGAGCAGATTCAGTGGCTCGTTCACTGCTTGTGAGGAATTTTATTCGTAAGAAAATGTCACAATAGCTATTTGTTTTGTCTAAAATAACAGAATAGAACTGGAACACAGACAATGAGACAGACTTGGTCAGACTCTTGGGTTCAAAACAGTAACTCAGGGTGAAGATCAGTTGGTGCCACTTGCTTAAAATACAGAGAATAAATAGGGTGAAAACAGGAACCAATGAAAACAGAAGACTATACATAACACAGAGTAAACTCCTTTTCAGAGAAATAGTTGTGAGACGCATGCTGCTGTGCTGGGCTGGTTAATAACCAATTGCCTTGTCATATGCTCTGGGCACAGGAAATAAGTGAGATCATCATGCTTGGATGCTTCACAGATACTGTGCATAAAATGTTAATTAACCTGAGAAAANAAAAAAAACCCGAAAAAAACAAACCTTCGTGCATCACTGATGCATTATGGAGTTTATTTCTGTCAGTGAAAAATAGCTTAAAAAAAAATTCATACTCCTGGAGGAGAAAATTAGTCCTTTGCTAGACTCAGACATTAGACAAACACTGTCTTTTGTCTTTGAAATTTAATCCTTTGTGTGAAATCTACAAAACAGACAGATCCTACATATGAACTAAAGCAACTTTTACACTGCCAACTGATAATCATGCTTTCCCAGCTTCCAGTTTTATTTTTCAGCTCTCTCAGATTCAACATAAGAACTTCTCTTTCTACAATATATCCAAAAAATTTCTGTAACACCCATTTTCAGGTGCTTGTCTCCACCTTCTTGCAATCCAACTGGCTAGTCTTAAAGAAGCTTATTAGAGAAGGCAGTTTACCTATTTCTACCTCAGAATTCAAGAGTCTTCCCTCTAGTCTTCCCTTCAGCACCAATTACAGAAAGTGAAATCTCCAGCAAGCTTCATTTCACTTTCATGCCTTTTCTTCCTTACTGCCACAGATTTTGACAGACAAATTCATTACAGGAGAAAACACTACTAATCCTCAGTTGGTATTCAGGCAAGTATGGTGCTTTGCCTTACTTCTGTCAGTTGTTCTTAGCCCTTATTCTTCCATTTTTCAGCTGTATAAGACCATCCAGGCACATGGGCCACCTGTAAGGAACAGGAAACATAAAAATGCACAAACAGGAAGTGTGCCAAGGAAATTATACAGAGAGAAATCTCCAAAAGTCCATGGTCCTGACAGAGACGCATTCCAATTATTTTCAATATAAGGTTGATAGAGTGTATCAACAGAAGGGTTGTTGAATATATGTTTAGTCTACAGTTTGTAAAAAGTGAAAGTTGTCTATTTCTCTCTTAATTTCCAACAAACTTATCTGTACTCTTATATCCAAACACACAGGTGGGAATCTGAGGCTCCTTATAGTCACTTAGAAGTTGATGCTGACCTTAGCAGCCTTGATAAGTTGATAAGCAGCCTTGCATTAGGGGATGTGTTGCAAGCATAACAGCTCCACTGAGCAGTCCTTTTCTGAACAAAGTGGTAGCGTCTTTTTCTGTCTGCTGCTGGCCCTCGGAACAACACCAAAGCACTTACCAGTGATTCATTCCGGTGCCCTTCCAAACTGCATTAAGTCTAAGGTAATTGGCTTCCATAAATTTAGGACAGAGGAAACACGTGTCTTAATTCAGATTCCATTTGTTTTAAAACAATTTGGTTCCGTTTTATCAAAAAGAGTAGCACCAACATTATGAATTTCAGTATGGTCTATTGTTTAAAACTGGGGTATAACTTCGCAGTTTTACTGATAGTACATTATAATTTGATAGTACATTATAATTTAGATGCGTTCAAATGTCAGTATTTTTCATATTGATGTTTAAGTGACACTGTTTTAAACTGGGTGTGTTTGCAACTGTGTGCCAAATAGAGAATATTAAAAGCAGTAAAACCACTATGAAATGGTGTGTGATGAGAGGAGAATTCTTTGAAAGAGGCTATTTATTTATATACCACTATATTACCTGTGTTTTCAATAGCTCTTTATGCATTTATGGTCTATATAAGTTCCCCACTCCTGAAATTACCTCAAGTCATCAAAGTATTTTGTGTGTAATTTTAACAAGTACAGTATCTCCTACTGTATATTATACAGTATTATACTGTATATAATACAATATATTACTGCAGTAAGCAAACTTTAGAATGGACAGATGCATTGACTAAAAATTTGTATAGTTCCCTGTTTTGCTGCAAATGGTATTCAAACAGAAATTTAAAATTCCCTTTATCTCAAAATGCATGCAACTTTACTAATCTTATTTTGGAAATAAGATTTAAAGTACAATTATTTGAATTTTGCATCATATCAATGGTGAGTAAAGCATAGACAATGACAACTCAGTCATGAGCCATAGATTTCACACCCATTTTTATGTCCATTTTTTCTGTTATGTTTGATTTGTAAAACTTTTGTTAACATCTAGCCTGTGCGCATGAATTTTAGATATCTTCCTACATCACACCTTTTCTTGAAGCACTTTGGGTTTTATAGATTTTTTTGTGAGTTATGTAAAGGCTGAGTCAAAAGAAAAAAATTCAAAAACCCTCCCACAATGAAAGGCTTCTTAACATGATTATCTCTTGAGAGATTGCCCTAATTTGTTCAGATAATGCTTTCACTTCGGTATTATAGAGTAATTCAGTGTAATTAGTACAAATCTCCAGTGAAGACCTGAAATCCCTAGTTGTATAACAAAGCATATCAAATGCTTATCTCCTGAGGAAAAATGCTTTATCGTATTCTTCCTTCCTTCTAATATCTCAGAAATGCCTTCTCTTTTATTAAATTCAGTAGATTCCTTAGCTTTATAGCAACTCACGCCAAATTCCAATATTTACTTATAAGCATTGACTTGCTTACTATGGGAGTATTTAGTGTCTTCTAAATATGAAATTATATTTGGGTTGTATTAGGAAAGAATACATGAGGGGAAAAGATGTATTTTTATTATAATTACACTTTTCATTATTCCCAGGCTTTAAATAATCACCTGAATAAACAATGCATTGCTGAGGTTTTTTTATATATTCTAATTTATATTAGAAAAATAAAATCCACTTTTCCTACCAGGAGTGAATTTTGCTTTGATATTTCTGATCAAAATGGTGCTAATTCATTATAGCTAAAGTGTCTCCAATATAATAGCATTTTCAAGAAAAAAATGTTCTGTGCTTCTAAAAGGCCGCTTCAATTCCTATAGAATAAGATTCCATTGCATGTTTGGAGATAGAAGCTATTTGAAAACATTTATTTGAAACAACAGTAAACCAAAGAGGACTCCTTTATAGAAGAGAAAAGAAGTGACATAAAGAAAAATTGCTTAATACTGGCAGTATTAAGTATATTGCCAATTTTTGATTTTTCAGTAGGAGCTGAAGATAGTGACTTTCTAAAAGGAAGGAAAATCTGTGTGTACTTACTCTCAAAGTTCATCCAAAGACAACCTGACTTAGAATATTCTCCTTATTTTGTAATTAGAAATCTAAGCTTCACATGCCAAGACCTACTGGAATTTGAGGTGACAAGGAATTGACCACATGTGCTGAATGCTGCTTCTGAGACAACAGAAAGTGAAAACCTCAGCATTACTCCTTAGAAATACGCCAATATGTAGTGCACTGATCTAATTTCTGTGATGCATCCTTAATACCCAAGTACATTACTCTGCATATTGTTTGAACTTGCTGCCAGGGTCTACTTATTTACTATTTACTTCTTTAGGTGAAAAAAACCTGTACCAGGAAAAATAATCCAGGATGTAAATGTACTTGATGGTGAGTTTGATCTTTATCACATGAATTCTAACTGTGACCACACTTCCTTTAGTTCCTATCATACACTCTGGTTCTGGTTATACAACATTTAAAACTTACTACAAAACAATTATTATCATCCCTCCGTCTTACAGATCCCAGGAGATAACACAATGTAAAAGAAAACATGGTAAAATAAGATTGCTTAAAGCAACAAGAAATCCTTGCTCTAGGTATAACTTTTTTTAACACATGTCAAAAATAATATAATTTAAAATTTCAAAAAAAGCTTTAACAGCTTTCTCTATGATATAAGAATATTGACTATCTTTAGGAGACAGGCAATCAAGGATATAGATGCAATATAACTCACAGGAATACAGAGCTGGGAAGTGAAGAATTGTGTGAGATTGTCTTTCCATATGACTACACTGAGACAAAAGCTAGAGTAAGATAATCCTTAACAGATATTTGTCTACCGTATTTAAAAGAAAAAATAATGTATTACCTCAGACCTGTAAGATACCTCACTCTAACCTTTCATTAATTACAATAGTAGAAAGGTATCCTTAACATACCATGTTTTCATAGGACTGGTCTTTTTTTCTGAATTTTGTTGCTTGAAATTATTTTCACTTCTCATGGCAATTCCAAATTGCTTAGGGTTTTTTGATTTCATAGGTTTTATTTTTAAATTCTTAGATACTCCTTTCCCAAATAATCTTCCTCTTTATTATCCCTCTTTTTAAAAATAAAAAAAAAAAATTAATCTAGGTACACTTTACACCAATCTATGTTGGTTTTCATCTTTATGTCTGATATGATGGCTGTGTAGATTAAAACATCATGGTGATACCAGGGACTAAAGAAAGGTACCCCAGAAGATTTTGCCAAAACCAGCTATTTTTCAAAAATCTGGTGGTGGAGAAAGAGGTATTTTCTTTGGCCCTGCACAACACCTAACTGAGCACACTGTTCATGATGGCTCGGAAGGCTATAATTTCATTACCTTAAATAGTCTGGGCTAATAAAAACTCAGTGGTCCATTTTATTTAAGATTTAAAAAGGTTATAATGAGACAGTTCTTGGTAAAGGTCCAGAATATTGACTCCAGTGGTTCCAAAATCTTTATTGGTGTTGGTGACTCTGAGGTCTCTTTATCCAGCCTGACACAACTTTGTGTTTGGCCTTCTCAGTAAGGGAAAAGGCCACAAGAGACATGCACGGACTTGACTTATCCCATTAGGTCTCCTAGATGATGCAACAAAAATAACAAACACAGACTGATAAAATGTTGCTTTTATAGGACAGGCACTATCATACAATTAAATATTATTGAATTAAGTTCTGAAGTTTTATTCAATAATGTCCAAATCTCACTGCATAATTATAGGAAAGAAAAGTGCTGATTCCTCAGCTATGTATATTCAGAGTGACCTAAATTTGATGTTCAAGAAGATATTCAAAACTTTTTAATTGCATACAGATGGCAAAGATGAATAAAGTCAGCATTTCAAATGAAAAGGTTCTGTCCACTGCCTTAGATAGTATTTTCCAGCTGATGAAGACATCTATACTAAGACTCAGAAATAAACAAATGAATAAATTAAAAAATGGAAGGAATGCATTCTATAACCTGAAATAGCTCTGTAGAACTACACATTTATAACAGAAATAAGGAAATGTAAGTTTAAACCTAAAATTCACAAGAGGCAAGGTTGCTCTTTTA
This sequence comes from Bombycilla garrulus, assembly GCA_013400315.1. Lineage (NCBI taxonomy): Eukaryota > Metazoa > Chordata > Aves > Passeriformes > Bombycillidae > Bombycilla > Bombycilla garrulus. Next base: position 26,724 of record VXBU01003191.1, on the reverse strand, counting down.
CTTGATTTAGTCTACATCTAAAACCACAATAAATCCTTTCTCATTTTTCTAACCCAGTCTTTGTTATTTCATCTTGGTGAAAGAGAAGTCCCAAATGACAAAATGGGCATTTGTTTTCCATTGACACAAATGGGATGGTCTAAAAGACTGGATAATAGACATACAATTAGCATTGCTGTTAATCTATCTGTGAGGAAAAATAGAATTTTCTTGGTCTTATTTATAATTTGAATATGTTTTTCTAGGTATACTTTCTGATGTGTTCATCTAAATCTACAATTTACTTGCAGCCATAGTCAGTATTAATTTACATGACATTGGGGGACATTTATCATAGAAAATAAATAATGGCTTTTAGGGAATATTGCCACTGTAACAAAACTGTTTCTTGAACATATCCTATTTCTTAAGTGCTCACTCTTTAGACTGTTAAGGTTAACAATAAGACTGTTAATTCTTATGGAGGATAAAACAGTTTTTGCCATCTCTTTCCTGGATATGCTGCTGCATGAATGCCTTCTTTGTTTTGTTATGGTTGCTATTGTTATTGGTGCTGCTGTTGTTGTGATGTGTTTTTCCTGTACTCTAAAAATTAAGCCGTAACCTGCATCTTTATTCTGCTGTCCTCACAGTGGTGCCCTCCTCTTACACCCTTCACTCCAGACTATAGGAAGGTAACACAAGAGACGTGTCACCCTAAAGCTCTTTGACTGGCATCTAGCATATATCAGAGTCTTTTCATACTTCTTGCTCTATTCTGTTTTCACATTTATTACTAGATTCAAAGAGCAATGAACAGATGTTATTCCTGCTGTGCTGTATGATAGTTTTAAGTCACTTTTTTAGAACAGATGTTCCCCTGCGTGCACTTCATTTTCTTTCATTTTTATGATTTAACATCTGACAGCTAATTCATGCTTACATTTAAGGGAAAACGTTCACCAGGGAATCCCATCCAGGCCATGGGCCATCATTTCAAGAAATTAGCTCAGCACACCAGAATACATTGATCAATAACAAGAAAACCTTTTTTTTAAGGGGATAGGAAGGAAAACCATTGAGTTCAAGCCACAGCAAGTCCACATTCAAAATTAAGAGCCTGCAAATAGGCCAATTCACACTGGGAGTCAATATCACATCAGAGTTCAGAAACAAGAATCAGAGCCAGGAAAAAAAGCCAGAAAAAAAAGGTAATAAACAGAAATAGGCATAAGGAATAGAAAAGACACATCAGCTTAAAAAAAATATCAGCCAAATCTGCATCATGTACATGGTAGAAACCCCATAAATGCAAACTGGTCATAACAGTCTAAAATATTTCTGGGGAAACTGGCTCATTCACCATGTAGTAGTCAAGGACGAAAAAGAGCCACAGGAGATCAATTGTTAACGGTTTGGTGGATGTTACCAAAAGCCCACAAATTTCCACTAAAGCATTTAGTGTTTTTACAGGAAAATACTTAAAACTGGTTCACTTAGAAAGGAGCTGCTTTCCTTTTGTTGAAGTGGAAGCCCAGCTGGAAATGAAGCACCACACAGCCGCTCATCCAACCTTCCTCTTCTCCCACAACTCAGCACAACCCAGTGGAATGAGGAGGAGAATCAAAGAAAACTCATTAATTGAGACAGGATCAGTTTAATAGTGAAAGCAAAATATGTGCACAATAGCAAAGCAAAACAAATAATTCCCTGCTGCCCATGGTTTCAGCCACCTCCAGGAGAGCAGGGCCCCATCATGTGCAGTGGTGACTTGGGAGGACAAACACCATTCTTCCAAATGTGCTCCACCTCCCTCTTTCTTCCTCCCACTTTATGTACTGACCGTGTTTGGAATATTCCTTTGGTCAGTTTGGGACACCTGTCCCAGCTGTGTCTCCTCCTGGCCGGCTGTGTATCCCCTGCTGTCAGTGTTGCAGCATGAACAGCAAAAAAGGCTTTGGCTCTGTGTAAGCCCTGCTCAGCAATAACAGAAACATCTCTGTGGTATCAACCCTGTGTCCAGCACAAATCCAAAACACAGGTCCTGACTAGCCACTGCAAAGAAAGTTAACACCAGCCAAAACCAGCAGAGAGCATAATAAAATCATCCCACTTTGAGTTTTGGCATAAAAAGAAGTGATATTACTAAGGAATAAAATGGAATCTAGAAAAATGGGTGTTTGAATATTGGAAAAGGTGTTCGGATACAGATCTGTCAGTATTTATCTACTTCAATTTATCCATCCCTACTAAATTTTCAGAATAAGATTTAAAATATTGCCGGACCCCATGTGCACAGTTCCATATGTATGTGTCTTACTTATTTGTAAGAAAGTAAAAAAAAACAAAAAACAACAAGGCAGGATGGGCAAACTGTATTATATGTCAAAATTAGACACCTAAACACTGAAAAATCCCTAAACTTCTAAAAAATATGTTAGAGTGTTTGACCAAGCCCAAAACTTTCAACAGCAGAAATTCTCCCCAAAGTCTTTTTCTTGTTATTTGTTTCTGTTGTTTTGTTTTGTTGGGTTTTGTTTTGGTTTGGTTTAGTTTGGTTTTTTGGGGGGAGGGGAGTGGGGAACAGGATGAAGGGATACATGTCTGAATTTATATTTTGACGAATACCAGTTCTTCAAGGGATTCATTTGTGCAATAAACCAGCTATTGAGAGTGAAATAGAGCTTTCTATGGAAAATATAGGATAACTCAATAGTTTTGTAATTTTTCATCATTCATGCTTAAGCATACATAAATAATAAATATGAGCTGAAGATCTCCACATGAAACCAATCTACATTAAAACTAAAACTAAATTAGAGAATGCGACTGAACATGGAATAAGATTCCTCAGAACACTAAGTCCATTTGGCTTTCTACTTTATTTATCTGACTCACAATGGAGGTCAGGATCCCTATAGATTTTTGTAACATTTTCACTTTTTCTCTTTTCATATTTCACTTTTTTATCACATTTTTATTTAGCTATGATTGTTAATGTAAACCAGACTAACTCATTGACTATAACTAACATGTATTAGCCCGGCTACAGAAGAAACAGTATGATTTCAATCCTGCTGCTTCCCTGACTGACAATTCAAGGTCATCCAAATGCCACTGACCTATGTTTTCTTTACTGTAATGTCTGCTTTTATGAATTTTCTACATTTTTTTACTGTAAGAAGCCTTGTGGTCCAGTATGACAGAGACACTACTGATAGTCTTTATTAACTAGTACAATTCTTACCAAAATGCATGATCTTTCCATATTTTACTATGCATTTATCTACACATATTCTTATATGAAAATGAGAGGAGGGAAATTTTTAGTTTAATAATAGAACAGATTATGTAAAGGCTTGTGCACATATCAAAAGGAACAAGACTTATCAATGTGTTACTATTTCCTGGAAGTAGCAAATGTCTTCTCCCTGTTAGTATTAGACTGTTAACATTTTTAAATGGCTATATTTTTGGAATGCATTTTTCTGAAAACAAGACCATTCATACTATACATTTTTCCAAGGCCTGAAACAGAAAGGCAGCCCCAACCTCAAGGCATCAACAGCATCAGTGCAACTGAAAGATGGAAAGAATAGGTAAAATACACTGTGATGTGTATTTTCTATGACTTCTGTCATCAAATTTTCATAGGTATTCCAACAAAGACAGTTCGAAGGAAGATATTAACAGGATATTTACCATAAGTCCCAGTCTTACAGGAAATCATGGGCTAAAAGGTTGTAGAAAAGCAGAAAGTATTTTAAAATTCTACCAGTGGTGACTGGGAGTTGGAAATAGGTGCTGGCCCAACCAAGGAACATCCAACTCCCTCACCACCTTCAAGTGACACTCACAGCCCCTTTTAAGTACAGACACAGCACAAACTGTTTGTGTTGTGTCATGCTCTTCATCCTGGAGCACAGAGAGCAGGAGGCTGCTCTCCATCATGCCCTGAGACCCACAAGGCCTCATCTCCTAGTGGCACAGGCAGTGTGCAGACCACAGGCAGCCTGAACATCTGACAGATGTCTTTAGTACCAATGTACACACAGACTGCTTCCACTGCAAAATCCAAGGGTGATTCACAAATATGTTTATTTTTACAAAAAGGTCTGTGAATCTCAGAGAAAAACTACGAGGGAGTCAAACACACTTTGCCATGGTACTGTGTCCTGAATGGAGGACTGCTTTGCCTTACTTCTTCACTTAATGTCTTCTGGATTCCAGTTTATGCACTTGGTATTTTCTGCCTCACATTTTTTTCTGTGTTTAATGTTTAGCTTTGCACCTTACTTAATAATATAAATTCCTACAGGCCAAACTCTTTCCCAGCTTCTTTCTGGACTGTTTAAGAAATAACTGTTTTCTCAAGAAATGTTATAATGTTGTATTTTATATTACTGGACACACTGGACAATAATGAATACAAAAAAAAGGAAAAAAGTATATAAATTTTATATTTTTTAAAAACTATTAAAAATAGACTAAACAAAAAGATAAATTTATGAAGAAAAACCAAAACATGAAACCCAGTGTTACAAAGCATTGAGCTTAAAAAGCAGCACAAGGAAGATGAAAAAAACCTCTTATTCAACTCAGAGGCTTTGTACTCAGACACACTCTAAATAAATAAAATATAAGGAAGGTTTTGACAAAAGAGTAGAGATGAGAAATATCCTCAATTAAAAACACTATTTCTGAAAAAGATTGAAAACAGAAGAAAAAAAAAATCTCTGTTCTTTAACCCAGAGCTCAGAGCCAGAGGAAATAACAGAGACACAAAAAAAAATTCTTTGACAGTGAAAACACTAGATTTTCCCTCATTTAAAAAAAAAATGTTTAATTCTTTTAATATAAAAATTTTCTCCCAGGGGATAAATAGATAGAGAATGTGGGGACCAGACAGTCCCTAAGAATTAAAAATAAAAATTCTTTTGAAAAACCCCAAGAAAAATAGGACACCTACTTCTGTCAGTCTCAGCTGTAAGATAAAAGAATGTGCGTGGTTACAAAGACTGCCAACGAGTGCCTCAACAGGCAGCTGAGATGATAGAATTAGTTAATAAGATCTTGCAGTGCCAAGAGACCAGAAGGTTCTCACTGTGGCACCAGTTATATTGTATCACAGCTCAGTGCTACACTGCTATCAGACAGATGCTTTCAAAAATACTGTATTTGATGCTGGAGATGAATTTACCTGACTGTCTGTGGCTCTGTGCTCCGAAATGGGCTGTTCAGTCTGCAGAAGCCAACATATCAACTGGGTGGCCTGGCACGCATTTCCTGGCTATGCCTGCTCTATTTGAATGTAAGAGCCTGCAGGCTACTATGGAATGCCATATACGCCTCTCATTCCCTAAATAACTATGTCTTACAAGCTTCTTACACAGAGCTGTGCAATAAAAAAAAAATCTCTTGAACCAATGGAAGCAATCTCATTCATCTTATGGCATTTCTAAGTTGATAGGGTGATAATTCTTATTAATAATAATTATGTTAACCATAATATGTAGGGAACACAGTCACACTCCAATGGAAAAAAGACATAATCATGGGTCTTCTTCCACTAAGATAACAATTCAAGTGTGAAATGAGGGACAACAGGTAGATACAGTCTAATCAGAAAGCACTAGCAGCAAGGAAATCATATATTTCAGTTGAACAAATAGTAGACTCAACACATCCCAGCTCAGGATGCCTTTCACAAGCACTGCTGCTGCAGACCTGGGCCTAACAAAAGATAATGAGGAATCTTTACAGATGTTTGCAGTGAGTCCCTCCCAGGAATGATGAGTTGTTTGCAAAAAATAATGGAGATGACTCTGAAAAACTAACACGTGAGGAAAAGTAGACTGATATGAAGAAGATTATGTATAGGATGAAGCTTATCTCTAAAATGTCTGAAGGGGATTAAAAGCATCTTATCTTTTGTGAAGCACTGCAGAGCACAGAATGCTTTCCTCTGCCTTCCCCAGAGTAACCTGGGGCAAGTAACCTGACCCTTTGGTCAAGACAAAAGAAGCTGTGAACTTTGCAAAGTTTCGTTTCTGGGCAAAGGGAAAGAAAAGACACTATTTCAGATGTGGCCAACGGAATCAGAATGATTTATCTATGTCAGGACAGAGGACCTGAAAAGGGTTTTAAGCCTATATTCCACTCAATAGGCAAAGCTGATCAGTGAGAGAGTAATTTTATTGTGTGTCATAATGAAAAATTAAAGGTTACACCTTGAAATTATTTAAAGGTTTACCCAAGGCAGCAGCTGGATAATTTTCAATGGGTGACAGACAGAGGAAAGAAAATGGTCACCTTGTTGCAGTTTATCACTATCAGAAACTTAGGCTGGAATGAGGGTCAGTGGAGAAATGTGAACTCATAGAGGATTTAAGGAAATTCTGTGAAAATCCTAGAGAAGCTGAAAAGATAAAAAGTGCTTCCACCTGACATCCAAACATATTCCTTCTGCCCTGGACACCTGAACATGTCTCTGTGAGGAATTTAATGGTAAAGCTCCTAAATAGTGCAGCAGAGACAGCAGAGCATGGGAGGGAGATTGGTGGGAAGTCTTTTGTCTGTTCAGTTTTGGTTCTCTTTGTAACAGAGCTGCCATGTAAATAAAAGTGTATTTTAACTCTGTGTAACTGGAGAGCTGTAGTCATTGAGTTCAAATGCTGGCAAGACACAATTGAACCAGATGACTTGAAGAAAGAGGGATGACCAGAATGACTAAGTCTCCCAATGTTACAACAATTAGAGGGAGAGAAGGAGAAATAAACAAAAAAACCCCAAACAAATAAACAACAACAAAAATACACCAGAAAAGACATGTCACTTGCAAAAGGACATGATTAAAACACAGGCAAATTCTGCTGTTCCCATATTGCAAATAATTTTCATGGTTTGACCCTAAGAGAATCATAGGTGATGATCTATTTCTTGTCAGTTTGTAAAAATTTCCCAATTAAGTGGCATGTAGAAAATTAAGACATTTGTTTGGATTATTCCACGTACCAAATAATATAAATCCTTCATATGACAGCTATATTAGATTATTTTTCCTAAGCAAAACACCCTATAGTAGATGTTGCTAAGTCTACTAATTCCTATTATACTCATTCATTAATAATTCTGAGATATGGAGAATTATGTAATTTTTTTTTATTTGAAGAGAAGTAACATTTTTGGTATCTCTTGAAGTAACTAATTGAGCTATAAATTCATATACTCCATAAAAATATATCCCGAAAAAATAAGTTTCCCAAGTAACTTATTTTATCTAACAATTTTAATTTTAAAAAAAGTTGAATAAATGTTTAAACAGTAATTTTAAGTGTACAAAGACAAAACTGGTGCCATTTTGAGAACTATTCTAGTCTATGGAGGATGAAAACTTACTTTTTATATTAGAAATGCCTGTGGTTTAGTTGTCAAAGAAAAAAGACAAGCAAACAAATCACAACTGTTTCACTTTAGAGATGCAGATTTTCTTTCTGTTATACTGGTAACGTTTCAGCAACAGCTGCTGCTCTAGGATCCTTTGGTCTTTATTAGCTTCAATCTCAGTGGGATTCACTTCTTCTGAGTGCTCTTCTTTAACCTCTTCCTTTTATCTTCTAACTAATTAATTGTTGTCTCTTTTATGCTTTTCTGAGAGTAAAAATACACTAATAGCACTCTTTTCAGTGTTTTGGTAACTCTGCTCAATCAGAGAAGCAACAAAAAAGATACTTTGCCTCTGGAGTTTAATTCCTAGCTAAAAACTGAACATATTTTTCTATCCAGTAACAAATATAAGCAAGCATACTTCAAATTAGTTAGTAAAATGCCATTTTCAACGTATTTCAAATATCCTATATGCATAATTCAAACAAAACCTCATCATTTTAATAACAGAACTATATCCAAGCTTATGACTCACAATTGTAAACTAAAAGAAAATTCTACTGATGATGATCCAGTTTTGAATCTTTGGCAACCCCTGAGATTTGATGAATTAGAAACTGATGAATGAACATATGCTTCCATTTATAGTATTTAGTCAAGGTAACTTTTATGTCACTGTAACTCTAATTATGAATGAAATATTCATTAGGACTGGGTCTTAAAAATTCCGTGATCCTAATCCAAATGAAAGCAGGTATTACAGTGTGGTTAATACAAAGTTTTGGAAACACGGTACAACTCAGTTCGAATGAACAAATTGTCAGCCTAACTGGATGAGCATTGAATCATGTCAAGTACAGAAGTTTTTATGGTGAAACACATTAGCGGTGTAAAGGTCATTGTAGAAGTAGAAATCCTTTGCAGATTTTCTCTGGAAATAAAGTTTTCATGTTTAAATTCATGTATGAGGTTTTGCTTGAAATATTTTTGGTTTTGTTTAGGAAACATATCTAGGAAACAAACTACAGAAAGTTTGAAAAAATAACTGCATGGATGCCAAAGGTCGTTTTGGAAGCTTGAACTCTTAGAAAAAGACACACTGAAAGGCAGGACAATAACCTTCCAAAAATGCCAAGGCTAAAATAATATCAACAGGTCTATATTTCAGCAGCTAACACTGATAGCTGAAATGGAGCTTTTATGTACTATACATACAAAGCCTCAAAAATTAAGGGAGAGATGCACATACTTTTAAAATTCTACGATCCATTTTCCAATTCAAAGTAGATCTCAAATAAGTATTTAATTTGCATTTTAAAAGGTGTCTTGATTGTTAATTAAATATTGATAGAACAAAAAAACACATTGAAATTTAGCAGGAATGCAAGAGGTAAGTGAAGTTGCTAAATCATTTATACAAAACTACCACTGAAATTCACATATATTTGCATTGTTATTCTATGAACGAACTCTCATTGTTGTTTGAAAGGATATTTAGCTTTTTAATTGGTAGTAATAAAGCTAGCAGAAGCTTCTTAGTTCTTAGTTAATGTAAACATCTCTGCTCGTGAATCTAAACTGTAGTTCATCTCCTACATCAAGGCGGACTTCAGAACAAGAAGAAAAAACATGACTTTGTCTCTTTGTTTCTCTTGCCTCCCCAGTAACTTAATATGCATATCTCTCTCATAATTTCAACAAAGCTTGCAATCAAAATTATACGCTCATTCTTCCTGGGAGAGGCAAGCTCTATAAAGCTTATGGAGGTTTTCCCTGCTATTGTAGTTCCAGTTTGGTTTACTCACTCAAGTTCATGTTAACATGAGTCATGCCAAGTCAGAAATTACTCATCCATTGCAATGGGGTGCACCAAGGAATCTGAATTAAATTCCAGTAAATTTACAGGATATCATACTGCTGCAGTGAACAGTGCCTTGGGTTAGACACTGACACTGTAAGTACTTACCAGAAGCCAAATTTCTTAGGGAAATTGAAATCTTAGGCTGAGNTTTAACTGCTGGGCAAGGGATACACAGAACCACTGTTCTACTCCAAGTCAGAGAACTTGTACTTTATCCCAGCTGAAGAAGTAAAGTAAACGCAAACCTTCATAGGCATAGGCTGAATTGAAGAAGTTCAGAAACCTGAACTAGAGCCTGAGCTAGAAACTTCACTTAAAACAAAATATTTAAGTATTTAAGGCACTATTTAAGCTTCTGGTTTTATTTCTTTTTTAAGGAAATTCACTATCCTATTGTGGGATCAAAGCAAAGAATGAGAAGAAATATCAGGAGAGTTAAAATTAAAAATATATAACTTAATTAAATCACAGCTGTGCAAAACTTGATTAAGTAATTGAAGGGATAGAATCAAGGAGAGAGGAGATGATTTTAGGCATTCAGAAGTGCATATGGGCTAAATCTGAGCAAAAGAAAATCATTAAAGATAAAGCCCAGAAACAAATTCTCAGTAGTCAGCTTGACTCAAGTACAAAATAGCTTTTGATGGCGTAACCAGAAATTTGAGTTGGATTAATATATGCTGGGGCATTCAGATATCATAATTAAGAAAGAGATATGCCGGCCCAAGAAGAAACACAAAGCAGGGTACTTGATGCTCAGCTGTAGATTATACTACAGCTCTGTTAATATCTGAGGCATTGACTATTCAGTTTTACCATTTTCTGACATTTACAATAGATGGTCTATCACGTTGGTGCTGTGGGTTTGAGTTTCTGCTGATGAGAAACTGGAGCATGGCCAGAAAGAGCAGGACTCAAGAAC
>VXBU01003182.1:24913-169731 GCA_013400315.1 Bombycilla garrulus | reverse complement strand
GACCAGAACAAAGACAACAACAAATACCCACAAAAATCACAATTCTCACAGAAAGCTTAATTTATTCAGTTCAAATTTATTTAGATTAATATACAAGCTAAAATAGATTATATATGTAAATACCCTTTACAGTCAAACAGCTTATGCTTAAAAGGTATTAGTGTCAAACTACACAATAAGGAGTTAGTATTGCATTTTTCTCAACAGAGTTAGTTCATTAGAAACTGAAGAATTAATTGTTAGTGGGAATTATTTTCAGTATTCTAGATCCCATATTTTTCTACCATTGCTCTTGCTTTAGAGATATAGGCATTCATGGCATCCTCCTTTGATAAACTTGCAAAGGAAAGTAGGAATCATTACCTTTCCTCATTTGTCATCCTTTAAACTTAACTACAGGTCATTTATTGGTGTAACACCTTTTTTCAGGTTCCATGCCTCCCATTTGGCTTTGCCTTTCAAATCTAGCATTCCTGGACATTCTGCCAAAATAAATGCATAGCTTTGGTTATCATGCAGATTTACATAACATTGGCTTGATTTTATCAATACATGTGAGTAAATGTGAAGTATGTATAGTAATACCAATATTAATATCTCCAACAGTAGCCTGTTTGTAGAATTCATATAGTTCCTTCAGTTCTTCATCAGTTGGTCTTGTTTTTAATCTTTTTACATCTTCTGCAGCACCATCAAAGTCAGCCCAATGAAAGAACAGAAAGTGTTCTCCTCTCAAGGGATGTATTTAGAACATAAGTTATAAGACACACGGTAGTATCATTAGATATTCTCAATGACTCACTTGAGTTTAGCAATCAGACAAGGCTTTTTCCCATGAAAGAAGGTTCATAAATGTGTACATTGCTAGAAAGGATATAGGCTTGTATGGCTGATAGGGGCAAGCAGCCTCCACAATTTATGTGATGTATATGTCTTTCACAGTCACATTGCAGATATGAAGCCATTCACTGAACTTTACATCCCACAGTAATCTCTGAATTGTTTTGACCCTGCCTGCACTGTGTTGGCTCAAGTGGTGGAGCTCAAATCCCCTCTGAGTGATACTGCCCAATTCACCCTCCATTTCCACCGCCCTGCTGACAGGGAAGTAGGTGACCAGCAGCTGGCACAGAGATACCTCATGGAGATGAGCTACTGCCAGGACCACCTTCTACAGCCAACTCTGAAACACAGGAGAGCACCAGAGTAAAGTGTAAATTTACTCCTTTCATAATTGTGAATCACGCACTCACATTAACCTGAAGCTGTATCCATTCTTACTATAAAGTGGGTCTCAGGCTAAGGCTTGGAGCTCTGTTTCATGCCATTTAAGAGCGAGACAGATTTTGTATAGTGACTACAGACCCATCAGGTCACTGCACTACTCTAATGCAGAACAATACAAGCACTTTAACATGCCATAGGCTGGTTTCAACAATTATTTTAGCTTTTGAGTTGGATCTGCAGTTGCAGAAGTACTGTATATCCTGCACATGTGTTTAATATGTACAAACCCACCTGTACTGGTTTTGCATGGCCTGGTTTTTGGTGGTGGAGGGTGGTTACAAGGGTGGCTTCCATGAGAAGCTGCCAGAATCTTTTACCATGTCTGTAAGAGCCAATCCCTGGTGGCTCCAAAGATGGATGTGCCACTGGCCAAAGCCGGGCCAATTAGAAATGGTGGTAAACCTCTGCAGTAACAGATTTAAGAAGGAAAATAAACAAAAAGTGGTTGCACAGTTGTAACTATGGCCAGAGAAGAGCAGAGTCAGAATGTGAGAGAAACAGCCCTGCAGACACCAGGTCAGTGCAGAAAGAGGGGTAGGAGGTGCTCCAGGTGCCAGAGCTGAGATTCCCCTGCAGCCTGTGGGGCAGCCCGTGATGAGGCAGCTGTGCCCCTGCAGCCCATAGAGAGCCATGGGGGGATGTAGGGATCCCCCCACAGCCGTGGAGGAGCCCCATGCTGGAGCACATGGATGCCTGTGATGGAGGAGGCTGTGACCCTGTGGGAGACCCATGGAGAGAGGCGCCCTGCTCCCAGGCTGGAGCAGCCTGTCCTTGGAGGACTGCACCCTGTGGATGAGTGACCTACGCTGCAGCAGTCTGGGGAGGACTGTTCCCCATGGGATGGACTCACACTGCAGCAGGGCACAGGGACTTTGGAGAGGTTCACAGAGAACGGTCTTCTGTGAGAGGGACCCCAGAGTGCAGCAGGGAACGACTCCTCTCCCTGAGCAGTGGGAGAAGCCACAGGTGATAAACTGACCATAACCCCCATTTCCTGTCTCCTTGCACTGCTGGGGTACGGGGTAGAGCTGAGAGGGAGGGAGGGGTGGAGGGAAGATGTTTATAGGAGCTTGTTTTACTTCTTTGATTTTGTTAGTAATAAATTCACTTTATGTCTCTAAGTTGAGCCTGTTTTGCCCTTGATTGTATTTGAAGAATGATCTCTCTCCCAGTCCTTATCACAACCGATGAACCCTTCATTACGTATTCTCTCTTCTGTCCAGCCGCAGAAGAGAGTGAGTGAGTGAGTGGCTTTTGTGGGTGCCTGGCATTCGGCCAGCATCAACCCACTACACCAGCTTAAAAGTTTGTGTAAAAGTCATCTAGCGGCAGCATTAAGGCAGGAGCAGCAGATGAAGTAGGGTAAGGACAGGTAGCTGAGTGCACTGCAACTTCCTGCACAGAAACTTGGCCACTATACCACCAAATGAGTCATCTCTGCCTCCTGAGCTGGAATTCACTTTTTATTTTGGTCTGGAAATTTAATTTGGCTAATGAGATTTACCAGATACAAAAAGCTGAGGAATTTCTAATTTTTTGCAAATTTTGAATTGCTATATGAAACACACAAAGGAAAAGCACAAGTCTTCTAAGAACTAAAGTGGTCACCACAGGAGGATGTACATCTATAACAGCAGTGTTGCAACAAGGAGCAGCAGGCATAGAGGTGCCTTTAAAAGGAATGTTTTTAAAAAATGACGTGTGATTAAAAGGGCATTCTAGCTCCCTACAAAACAGCAATTAAATCTTGAATATTCTTTAAACTGCAGCTGTAAATTCACAGAACATTAGATAGGAAGGATTCATTATCGGCGATTGTAGAGACGGAAACCCCGATTTGTTGATCACAATTCAATTTTACTGAGTTTCCCAAAAGTTTATATACTATTTCAGAGTTAGTGATCTCTACTACAATCAGTTATGCTAAACATCACAGACAAACTCATGCATATTACAAACATTCCTTGCTTGAAGAGGGCTGATTCAATCTTGTCCTTCCTGGAAGCTGGATCTAATCCACTCAGATTGTAATCTTTAAGTTTCTGTTTGCATCTTTCAAGGGTCCTGGTTATCAGACTGGACATGCTAATTTAAACTCACAGTATTTTCTATAGTGATTTCCCACAATTCATGATGACAACACACATCTCTAGGTATGTCAGTTCATAGCAGCCTTAAAGTGAAATGAAAGGAAAAGACAAAAATCCTGCAGCAGTGCAATTGCTTTTTAATAAATAATCTTCCAACTCACTGAGAACCTCAATGTTTGCATAACTGACAAGCAGAAGTTTCTGGGAGATTCCCACCAAGGCCTCCCTCAACCAAGTGCCCAGTAGTGGATGGAGAACTACAGAAAAGAACTGGTGTGCTAAAATTGATAAAGACTGTTTTAAGTTTGAGAAATGCTGTTGTTCTATTTTGAATGTAACAGTCCTGAGAATTAGGCAGATTCCAGCTGCCATTCGTCTTTTTAAAGATCTAACACTTAGTCATGCAGTAAAGTATATGATTTGGCAGTTTCTGCACTAAATTCTAGATTAAATTACTTCAGAGTTATATTCTTAAATCTAAAACTTTATATACTGAAATATGTAATTACTTACGTAGTTCATTCCTGTTTTAATAAAAATAATTCTTAATGTTACTAAAATGCAACTACACCATAGAACCATAGAAAATCATGAAGCTTTCAGTCCAGCTTTTTGTATCTGATTTCTTTTAAGAACACTATAGATTCTTTTTTTTATTACCACTTTTGAGAGTGCTGAAAAAAAAAAAAAAAGATATTTAAGTGTTTTTCTTGGGTTAGACTTTTAAAACTGAATCCTTTTTGAATTTGCCTTATATCTGACTCCTCTGCTCAGTGTCTTGAAGGACATTCCCAGACTGGCACTGGCAGAGCTCCTGCCCAGCCAGACAGGAGCTCTTGGGGCTCCTTAAGCATGTGGGGCAGGATAAACTGATAAAATCTCAGTCTCAGTCATCAGGAATTTTCTCTGGGAGGTGGTTTTTCGTTGTCTTTCTTGCCTGGATTTGTCAGAGGAAGTTTCTTAGGGTAGGTGTGAGAAACTGGTGCTGATGCCATTGCAGCTTGCGGCCCTTGTCACTACAGTGGCTCTTGTGGTGTCTAGAGCCTGTTTGTAGGTGAGAGGTTTCTTTAGCTTAGATGTGCAGCTGAAAACCCTCCTCAATGCCCTGAAAGAAACTAAAAATCCATCCCCAGAGCTCTGGTTTGTTAGCTGGTATGAGGAAACCCTCTCCCCTCTCCATGAGCAGAGAAAGATTCCAAAGAAGAACAGAGGTGGATGACACACAAGACCTTTGCAGTTCACATTTTCAAGTGAGATGACAATTCTATTCCTATGGAGGTTCAGAATGTATGATAAATGGCTTTGTCATAGTGCAAGGTTAACTATTGGAGAAGAGGATGAAAGCTCAAGATGATCTTGACAACTTGTTTAGAATTCACGACGTTATCAGGAAAAAGAATGCTGTCAGGTAGTGGTGCCATCCAGTGCTTGTTTCCCTTTCTCTCCTTGGAAGGCTTCATATGAGCTACCTGAAAAAACAAGTTCAGATGTTTCAAGGTTCCCTTTTGAAAACAAGTTACTGTCCTTCTGCAGCAAAAAGCTGATTTTCCTGCTTTGGAGAAGCCAAGGTGCCTTGGTATGGATACAAAATCAGTGTATTCTTTGCATTCTTCTCTGGGTTTATGAGCAAACCTGCTTAATGGTGTCTACTCTTTCCTGTTCATTGTGAGTACAGAAAGCAGCTTGTCTTGTATACAGCTGAGCACATAATGATAGAAATGTCTGAATTGTGTTTTTGACCCTAAAAGAGAAGAGTGCATGTTGTTATCCCCTTCACAGCTCATGTTTAGACACGTGCTTTGCAAAATTGCCCTTTAAATTTCTTTTATTTTGCTGAGGTTCCTGTTCATTAGTAACACTGAGCAGATACTCTGCCTGGCCATGCAAACTAAAAACTGATGCCCATGAGAGCTGTCTGTTTAAAAACAAACATCTGAATTAGAAGAATGATAAAATAATTAAGCTTTCACATTTCCATGGTTTTTTTACCAAGACCTCTTGGCTGCAGCATTTGAGCTAGTGGCAATGCAAGGTGTGAAAAATTTGCGATGCAGAGGGCACTTCCAGTCAGCCACGAATGCAGGCTGAGAGCTGTGAGAGATGCCACTAGGAGGCTCCCAGTACTCACCACTGAGCTTTTATCTTTTTTTTTTTCCTTTCCTCTTGAAGTTAGACTGAGCCCTGGAGGAAGACTGAGATGGATACAGTCTTTCAACAAATGTTGTGAGGGCGGAAATCAATGCTCAGACAAGGGCTTTCTGTTGTTTGAAACAATAGAAAACATAGAAATGAAACCAAACACTACTGAATATTCTAGTGAGTTTGTGGAATTTAACATTCAGTTGCATGTGAATAACTGGTAAATGAATTCACAACTCCAAGGGACAAATAATTATTGCAGCCAACATGAGGACCAAGGGTTGGCATTTTTACACCTTTCACAACTCTAGTGCTCTAGTGAGGACCCCAGTGTGGATTTCAGCTGGGGAAGAGAATTGGCCTGGGTCTGCAGGAATTGTCTGGGTCTGCAGGAATTGTCTGGGTCTGCAGGAACTGTCTGGTTGATAGTATCATCCTTGTATCCTGGAGTCTCTGTGTTTGCAAAAGACATTGATGAATGGGTGAACCTAATGTATTATAATTAGAGATAAATGAGCCTTGAACGAGTAATTAGCTAATGGGCAATTGTGCGCTCCAGAGATGACTCAGTGCTTTGGAATGTTTCATATTATTGCTGGTCTGATTCAGGGGCCTTATTCAGAGAGTATCCAAATCCTATAATAGTTACTCATCTGGTCTGAGTCTGCCTCTGCTTCTCTGATTTTCAAAACCTGTCTGGAACTCTTTATGGCTTCTTCATAATGCTTCTTGTTGCCTTTATATATGTGCAGACATGTATGCACACACACTTCCAGCCTCTTTCTGGTTGCTAGCAGAGGTGAGTGAGGTCTGAAGCCACCTTCTCCCCTTTCCAAATTGTGTTTCAGTGTGAGCTGAGGAGTGATGAGGAGGAGAGTGCTCTTTGTTGATATGTGTCCAGTTTCTAAGATACCGAGTCTGCAGGGCAAACAGGCTGTGCTGAAATCAGGGCAATGTGCTGTTTCTGTGATATCTTCTGGGTCAGCAGGCTGGGAGCACCTTCCCCCAGCACTTCCTGACCAATACGGACACCTCCAAGGAAGGATATCTCCTGGAAAAGGGCTTCTCTTGTCGGACTTTTCTCCAGTTCAGTGAATGGGTCAGAGAGCTCACCACAGACATGTTGCATCAGCAACTCTCATGATAAAGAGGCAAGACAAGACCTTATCTGTGGGACCCAGATCAGAGAAATGTCCTTCCAAGACCAGGAAATAAATCTGATCAGCAGCTTCTCATGTGGAGGCTCTCTGGAAGAATGACCAATCCTGACCACAGCAATGTCCTGGGAACAGCCGAACCGAATTTGAGCTGTGCACCAGGAACAGCTGTTTCTAGAAACAATCCATTGGCTTTTCTGTATTTGAAAGCAAAGTGCAATGATTTAATTTATGAAGAAATTCTCAAGTCTCCTTTTATTTGTCCCTTGCTTGCATCTCCTGGAAGTACTTTTTTAGGGCTCTGGTGTCTGTTACAAAGTACAGACATCAACAAACAAGCTAGGTCTCCATTTATAAATAAGCACAACACAATATTTAAGCTCAAAATTTCTGTGAAAAAGGGATGTCTAGAACTTCTTATTGTATTAGACCTGAAAGACTGAATCCTTTTCCCAGTCTGCCTCATGTCTGACCTAACTGGACTCCTTCTCCCAGCTCCTGAAAGGTGGGCATTCCCTGGCTGAATGTCTAATGCTCTGTGCTCTGTCAAGACATAGAGGAGAAATAAGTTATTGAGTTTCCTGTCCTGAACATAATATTTCATAAGATTTATTAAATTTAGTAGAAGAAAATTCAAAGTGAGGAGCTTTTTTTAAATCCAAATGTCCCTGTTTTGGCAGACCTGTTACTATCTATGATTATGGATTTGTTTTTATTGAAGAATTTTATTTTTTATAGACATTTTTATGAACACCACCCATGTGAAGACCAGATCTAAGACGGCCAGGGTGGATTTACGTCAACAACAGGAAGAAACTGTAGGTGTAAGAGAGCAGATCAACCCGGAGGTCTGTCACAGAGTCCAGGGAAGTCCTGTAAATCTGGATGTTACTGTTCTTAAATTGCACCAGGAATTTCTTACTGGTTATAATCAGAAACTAGGCCAAGGCACTGTTAGTCTCAGTCATCCTGTGTGGTGTTGCTAGACTAGGAATCATATCCAGGGATTGAAATAATGGTGCAAGCTGCTGTCAACAAACTGCGAAAAGAGGAGTGGAGTGGGAACCTAGAGAAAGTGGTGGTGAGATTGAAACAAAAAGATGAAAGTTTGGAGGAGGTAGATTGTAGGAAAGTTATCACAAGAGACAAAATGCAGCTGACAAAATCTCCTCTGGTAGTCCTCCTCTTAGCAGCAGCTGCCCTGTAGCTGAACAGGGACACTCTCAATTTTTTACAAGAATACTAAATTCTTCAGGCAGAGGAACAACAGGAAAAACCCACAACAAACCTCTGTTTAAATGACGGGTAAAGTCATACCATTTTTATTAATTTAAGAAGCATTTGAAAGTACTGGCAAGCACTTGCTCCACAGAGCAAGTTCAGTGCTGTTAGTGGTCGCAGGGCTGTGTTCTGTGTTAAACAGTTTAGCAATCCCACGGCTGATTTTTGTTCTGGCCTGCTCCCATTTCCGTTGGGATCGAGACCAGCGCCGCCTTAAGGAGTTACAACTTGGAAGTGCTACTGAGTGTCTAAGCAAATCTGTGTTAGAGAGGATTGGGTCGATACAGAGCACCACCAGTGGATGTCCAGCATGCAGCAATCATTTCCTACAGAACTACAACAGTTCATGCAGCAGCTCTATTTTAATGTCAGCCAGGAGAAACTCTGCTGAGGTTATTGAGCAGCCTGTGGGTAGCATGGCTGCCCTCTCCCTCTTCCAGGGACTGGTCCCAGGGGGTGCCCCCCTGGCCTGGGCTGGCCAGGGTAGGGTGCCCAGATGCCCAGTGTCCGTGGCTGTGTCACAAACACCTGCAATGGTGGCATGAATGCTGCTCCTCTGCCCCCGGCCATGGGGCTGCCAGCCAGGACTTCTCTGCCTGGTGTCCTGGCAGGGCTGGTTCCAGCTGGAGACTCTATTTTCTTGTCTAGAGCAAAGATTATGAGTGTTATTTTCTTGGGAGCAAACAGTGCTTTTCATCCTCTCCCCAGTGGCTGCTGTTTCTTCTCTGTGCAATAATCAGAGAGTCTGGGGATTTGTGTTAGAGAATCTAAGAGAAGAAACCAGGAATAAGAATGCTCCCCCATCCCACTCAGCAGCCAGCACATGTCTCTGCTGCCCAGCCCCTCTTCTCAGGTTCTTACTGATGCATTTATAAGACATGATAATCCTACCAGCCATGCTAGTGCTACCGCACTTTGAGGCATGGGGTGGTCATGGATAATTCCCGATTTTGGTCTTTATTTTCAGTGTATTCAAAACACTGCCAGGACTATTTCCATTTAAGTGAATGCCTGGAGTCTGCTTTGGAGGGGATCTGTGTTGAGTTGCTCTGAACCTTCCAGTTTGTCTCAGCCCATCGAATTCAAGGGGCTATGGTGGTACTAGTTTGCTTTTCTCACCCGTACCAGGATAAAATCAAAATCTTTTGAGGGATTTTCACAAATGAGAGTTGGAGGCTCTGCCAGTCAAGAAAGGGCTGGAAAATAACCTGATCTTGGTGCTTATGCCTCCTTCTGGTTCTTTCTGCCCAGCCATGGACCCCCACAGCAGAGCTTAGAACATCCATTTATTTACCTAAAGACTTAACCCAATCCTGTGAAAAGTTCTGCCTCATTCATGATGAATTTTCCAATGAAAAGCTCAACTCAAGGAGAAAAGGTCTGAGTCAACTCATCAGCCTGTCCTAGGTTACAATGTAAAAATGTGCCAGAGGGTCTGTATTCTATCTCCATCTTCATTAACTGTTGAAACAAAGGAGGGGCATTGTTTTTCTTTGCCTCCTCCACTGGACTATCTCCTGTTAATGGGCCATTAATACCTTGCTCTATGAGTCATAGATAACTCCCTCCGGGAGCCATTTGTGTTTAATGGGCCATTGTGAGGACCCACCCCATGACTCATACAATGACATCAGCCCATTGTGAGGATCCACCACATGACTCATAGAATTACATAATCCCATTGTGAGATGCTCCACCTAGGGGGAGGAGCCAAGCATTCCCACCTGGATATAATGTGGGAACTGGGACAGAACAAGTAGCCCTGACCCACTGGTTTCCAGAGGACAAGAGCTACCAGACCTGTCTACAGGATCACTATTTCAGCAAGACCACCTCATCTGGACTGCTGCCACGACCCTAACTAGCAGGGTATCAGGTTATATTCTGACTCTGTCAGTGGTTTTTGTTTTCTTTGTATTACTTGCATGTATTTTACTTTTTCCTATTAAATTGTATTTCTGACTTGGAGTCTCACTGGTTTTGCTTTCAAACCAGCACACAGCCCTAAAACAACACTGAGTTTAAACACTGTTCCCAGAATAAATTGCTGGTTTCATGACCACAATGGTTAGTAGTTGGGATGTGAATCACAATTTTGGATTACAATTCCCACTGTGACAAGCCTGTCTGAGATACAATCCAGTCTAAAAATATGCTCTTCCTGGGTGTCCATTGGCAGGTGGACTTCTGTGGCAGGACTGTACTAATCTGTGCCAATTATACACAGCCAATCCCTTGCAAAGGTGTATCCCTCTAGTTTCTCAATCCTACCAGTCACTTTGGTGGCTAAATGAACCCTTTCAGAAGTGTTACGGGGAGATTGCATAATTTTTACCTTCTGCTTGTTTGGGGGGACTCTCAGTCTTTGTACTTGGTGTAAGTAAATCCTCCATATCTTGCAGCATAGCATTGGTACTCGCTTTGTTGTTTCTCTTGTTTTTCTTCTCTTCGCGATGCTGAAACCAAATAAAAAACATTTGGTTTAGTAAAAACTGCAGATGTGATCTGGGAAATGGTGGCCTGGTGTTGTGTTTGCCTGGCTGTTTGTTGGCATGAATGAATCTGTTTGCCCAGTTCAAGGTGCTGAGTTCTGGTCAGGTGCTCAAGTGTTTCCAGTAAAGAAAGCACATACCAGGCAGGATTGGAAAACAGTGGCTCTGCTCCTGTTAGGGCAAAGCACTTGCTGATAACATGATTTAGATCTATCAGGCTGTCTGTGAGTTGCTGCAGCTACCAATCTGGCCTCTCTGGTGTGTTGGTTAGTTTTAAGTGTGAGCCTCTTGGGAGAAAGGGTGTCAGGGATAAATGCCAGAAGAAGAGGGTACGGCAACACGGATGGGCTCTAGGGCTGTCTTTGGCTTTTTGCAGTTAGGGCTGCGAAAGATTTTCTTCTGGATAGTAGAGGGAATCTATACTTTTGGATAGTGCTGAGTCTTGGTTTCTGATCCCTTTAGCCCTGATCCCATCCTGGTTGTGCAGCATGAAATAGAGTGCTCCAAAATCTGAGCGTGCTGTAGCACATGTTCAACCCCTGCAGTACTTGAGGATGCCCTTTGCACTGAGGCTCTTCCTTTAAGTTGAGTGATTAAGTCTGAATTTGAGCATTTGAATGTAATTTATGGAGTCCCATTTCTCAGGGCTCACATCCTTACTTTTAATGTTGCACCAGTCTCTGCTTTATGCAATGTTTTGTTTTATGTGGCACTGCGTCCTTGGCCTGTGCCAGTAAAATGGCTGATACCAGTTCTTTGAAAACATCACATCCTCTCCTGATGCAAGTCTTGGTATTTTGGGCACATCTATGTCATACAAAACAACAACAGGATGGAGACCCACCAGACAAAGTCTAGAGGAAACTGATGTTGCCACATTAGCATAAGCCCTGGCACCAGGACACCGTTGCTGTTTCTCATTGGACTCATTCTCTGAGCAGAGGCTTGCTTTTGCAGGTATTCTCCTGCCAGACCAAGTTCACAAGAGTTCAGGGATCCCTGCATTATGGTCCTCTGCACGTTGCAAGCTCTCCCAGTTTTGGATATCAAGAGCACCAAATCCTACCCTGCTAGTTCAAGTTGTTGCATCTGTCTATATCTTGCTTTTGTGCACAGCAGAAACAGCCTCCTCTAAGATGTCTGGAGAATCAGTGGCAAAAAAAAAGTAATTGCCATATTATTAATTATGGCTCTTTGCTCTTCAGCTTGTACAAAATCAGGCTGTGGTTTTCATGAGCTTATCATTGTTCCTGGGAAATCTCAGACACAAAAGCATTGCCTGAAATTTGCAGTAACTTACTTTACGTGGAAAGCACAGTTTATGGGAAAACCAACTGTAGTTCTGATGTACAAAATATCAAACTGTTATAGGATGTGACCTCTTTGTGCAGCTAGACATTAAGTGCCATCAGAGGGTACTGAACAGGCATAAAATATGTCATCTTCTTGTGTGTCCAGTGTGTCCAGAAATGAAGAGCGATTTAAAAGCATATGTTATGCATCAAAATTGAAGTGCATTGGTACTTCAAAGGTGGTTTTGCCAGATCAGTACCTACCATTTGCATTTTCTTCTTCAGCTCTGCATTGGCATGCTGATACGCTTTAGACACAGCATTCAGGTAATAGATGGTGAGGCTAGGAAAGAAAACATGTTGCTGTAGTGATAGGATCAGGGGAAAGAGAAAGTCTCACAAGGAGGGAACACGTAAGTTTTTGCCTACCTTCTAATACCTAATTTTCCCACCAGCTGTCTCCAAACTCCTTTTAAAAGCTCAGGATTCAGGAAAAATTTGGGCTGCCTGTGGCATGGTTAGCTGAGACAGGCTGAGCCCATCTGAAGCTCAGTTCAGCTCAAACAGAAGAAAAATGGCCAGCCTGGCCACCTTGGCTGGCCATGGCCTCTCTCCGCTTCCTTTGCACAACCTTGGGGAAACTGGGCACCAGCCTTGAGATGGAACTGTCCCCAGGTAACACAGGGACCTTAGGAAAAACTGGGAAACCAGGGAAATTGTGGTGGAATAGGGCCTTGATGCCTCTCCTGAAAAGCTGTGCTCAAGGAACAGTCTTCCTTCCCCGTTTTCCAGGACCAGCTGCATTCTGTATCCCTGGATGGGGCCCTTGGGAGTGAGCAGAGACAGGAACTGAGGGCAAGCAGAAGCCAGGCTGGAGCCAAGCCATGGGGTTTTGTTTTGACTCTGTCTTCTCCAAAAAGGACACACCAAAGCCAGGGGAAAACTGAGCCGAGCTGGAGGGAACTGAAAGGCAAGCAGGGATGGGAGAGGGCATGCTAGCTGCCAGCCTCTGGAATGCAGGGAAGCAGTGCTTTAAAACATGCCCAGGTGTCACCTCTGACACTCACCAGCCAGTAATATTTTGGTAGGAAAAAAATGTCTCTTCCTGCCTTTGTGGAGTCCCTTTATTTTTCTAAATTATAGCCATCATCTGCTCAGTGACTTGAAGCCATTCCCAGGAGAAGTATCAGCCATTCAGTTCGCTGCTATAGTTGTTTGAGTTTTTTAATAAAGTAGAAAATTCTCTTATAAAAGGAAAAAAAGTAAAAAAAAGGTAGGGAAAGAAAAATGGTTTCCTGCCAGTTCATCACCTGCGTATGTTGCTCCAGCCCAGGTTCAGCAACCTCAAACCAGACTCAAGGGTTTCATCAACCTGATGAAAAGGGTTAACCGTAAGCCCAGCACCATGTACTGACGCATGGGTTTCCAGGTGGAGGGTCAGGAAGTGGTGCTTAGGATTGCCTTTCTTGAGGCTTTTTACAGGGGTCTGTCTAGAGGAAGCACATTTGCTTCCTTTTGCCTAACATTAACCCAAACTTCAGTCTTGGTGATTATGGCTCTCTGTCTTCCAAATCCTCTTGGAAATTGTTTTTCCTTTTTGTTCTTCTTTAAAGGTATGATAGTTTTGTTTCTTCTATGTTGTAAAGCTGATTGTCCAGAAAATACTACTTTGTAATCAGGGCTGTGAATAAGAACATTGTTGATAACACACTGATGTTTTTATTTTGCTAATTCTTGTTTATCCTAAGTTGAGCAAAGACCTTTGTTTTTGTCTCAAGCTCTGCCAGTGCGTAGGTACACCAAAGAAACTGGGAGGGGGCATAGGTGGGACAGGTGACCTGAACTGACCAGAGGGATATTCCACACCACAGAACTCATGCCTGGTGTATAAACAGGGGAGTTACCTTTAACAGGGGTGAAGCTGATTTTGGGAAGGGAGGTATGGCATGGGTTAGTGAGTGGTGAGAAACAGTATTGTGTCAATTGTTTTCCCCTTTTTATTATTATAATTTGCCATTATTACTATAGTTTACTTTGATTTTGGTTATTTAACTGCTCTTATCTCAATCTACAAGTTTGGTTTTTTTTATTCTCCTCCTCATTCCACCAGGACTGGGGATAGAGAGTAGAGATTTGGCAAGTAGCTGGATAGTGCCTAATTTCCGTGTGGGTTTAAACCATGACACCCAGGTACCCCTCTTCTCTGATGTATTGCTTCCCCAATTCTGGGGAGAGTGGGGGTCACTGTCGTTTTCTAGCCTGCATAGAAATTGTAATTTTTCCCCTCTTCTTCATACAGTAAAATGCTTCTATCTTCTGCCAGGAAGCTCTGCAGGCTACAGCTTGAAATCCTACTCTCAACCTGAGTGGGATTAGGTTATGTGCCTGTGGGCACAATATATTTAATTCTTCTTTCTCTGTACTTCCTCTTTCCCTTGTCCTTGGGCAGTTAAAAGCAGGACAGTAAGCCTGATGTCCATGCCACTCACTGGAGCCCATGATTGTTTGAAACCAGGATCTAAGAATCAAAATAAATAGAAAATGCTTTTTGGATTGCACCCGGATAAAAGAGAAAGGGTTGTCATCGCTAGAAAAATAATTAAATTCAGTCCATAGAAGTGGAAAGCACATTTTTTGAGAGACCACAATCAAAATCAACAGACTGTCCATTTACAATCTACCTGTTGCCTTTTGTGGAGGCTATTTTTAGTTAGGCTGGATTGTAGGTTGCCTTGCCTGCTTCTTTGAGAGCTTCTGTCTTTCTGCTCATCAGGACTAAATGAAGCTTTTGCATTTCCCTGGTTTCAGTCTCTTGGATGGGGTTCATCATAAGGACTAACTCCAGCTTAACCCTCTCTGCCTGTCAGCGCCACAGCAGAAGTTGAAGATTTTCAGGGACAAGGAAGGAAACCGGGCACTTGACTGAAAAGGAGAAAACAGCCACAGCCTTAAGAAAGAACCTTGTTCGGTTACTGTGATTTTTGTCTGGGATTATCACAAGGAATGGGAGTGTGTAGATAACAAATAGTGCCTCTGCATGACACCCAGTGCTCTCAGGGCATGTGAGAGCTACTGCCAAGGGGCCATAGGTGTGACTGGTCCAGGTGCCATGGGGGAAGCCATCTCTTTAGGGCTGTGACTTTCCTGGGAGCTGAACAGCTGGAAATCACAAGTATGTAATACATACAGGCCACACAGGCAGTGTGTCTGAGTGGAGAGTGAGGATGTTTTAGGTAACATGAACATAAGGTATCTCTCAGAGGGGAATCCAGGCAGAGACAAACTGTGTCTCAAGAAGATGGTAAGAGAGACACAGGTAAATCAGAGACAAGGAGACTGATGGTAAATCTGTGGTGTGGTAATAGCCAGCATTGGAAAGGTGTGATAAAAAGTGTCTCTTCAACAGATCAACTGAATTTGTGCTGTTACTTTTCCCAGCCGTCAGTGGAGGAAAGGGCAGGAAATTGTCACTGGGAAAAAACCCATTATTTTCCAGTATTACTCTCTCCCATGAGCTTTTTTGAGGGTTGCATCAAAGCCTCAGAAACCTGGCCTGTAGTCCTCTCATAAATGTGGCCCATTTGGAGTGTTCTGCAGTCTTCATTTTGTGTTTGCAAAAGCATCTGCCAGTGCTGCTGTGAAGCCCAGAGGAACAGAGTTTATAATTCAGTAACATGCTTGGCCATGCTAGTGATGTGCTGTGAGACCTCTTGTCCCCTGCACAGACCTGATCTGATTCGTACAGGTGTAGCATCTGTCTGAACAAGTTACAGTAACTGAATACCCTTTTTTTAGGTTAAAATGAGCAAGTAATTTGAGGCAGGTAGAAAGGTTTCAGTTTAATTAGGATTTTTCTCAGGTTGTTTGTGTAAGAAACTTTGTATGGAATTTGTATTTGATAGAATTTGATGGCATTACCTTCAGTGCAGCTATGTGGGATGAAGCATGACAGTGACTTAGGGCAGCTGCACAGGATCAGCCCAGAGGCTCATCTCCAATGTGTGTGGATACCCCAGAAGGAGCCAGAACAGGAATCTCTGTATGTACCATGCTCCCCAGCCACTCCCCATCTCCCATTGATTAGTCTGAAGTGCTCAGAACTGCTTACAGAATTTGGCCACAGGCCTCCTACTCATTTTGATAGCTTTGGAAAACCTCAGGAACAGTGCCAAAAAGATCTTAAAAAAAAGAAAAAAAAGGCAACTAATCCTAGTACGCTGAAGGTGCTGGGGATTTAAGTCTGATTTCAAAGATGAAATGAATAAATGGCACTAAAACAAATACCAGATGTATTATTTGGAAAATGAAAAAGTAAAACCCCCCAAACCCAAACAAAGCTCACAACTCTTCATATTTTTGGAAAGTGTAATTTTTGAATGCCCTGTCTTGGCTGTGCTCTAAATACCACCAGCTGTGACAAAAATTGCTTTTCCAAAAGGCACCAGGCTCAAACTGTCCATTTATTTCCCGCTGGCTACAGGAAATTTTTCGTATGGAAGCTGTGACAGCTTTGATATCTACAAGGCCTCTGTCAGCAAGGTCTTTCATCCACAAAGTTGTGTTTAATTGGGTCAGGTAATTAAATTTTGGGAAATTGGGTTAGGCAAAGGTAAGGGAGGAAGGGAGCATGTGTCTGCTCTAATCCACGCTTTTATTTCAACAGAAGCTGTATTTAGATCTGACTAATATCCCAGATTTTTTATTCCCACATTTTCCCCTAAGCTAGGCATGTAATATTGCAAGGAAAACTTACACCATGAGCAGAATTGCAGGTATGATCAATCCTGGATTTGCCACATAGCCAAAGATCTTGGCAACAAAAAGTGGAAAATCGAGCTCGATGGTCTCTTGAATGACATCATACATCCTTTTCTTTCCACTGGAAAGACAAACAGCCAGTTAAGGAGTGTAGATATCTTCTGGAGGGACAAAATACCTCATAGTCTCATGGTGCTAAGTAGCTTGTTTCACCTCTTACTGAGCATCAGCTTGCCGTTGGCCACCAAGGAGTTTAAAATGCCTTTATTTTAAATTGTCTATTGGTTTACTAATTCCCTTCCTCTCTCCTCTCATTGATTATATCTTTGCTAGGCCAACTTGCTCCTGGAGTCAATATGTTTATTTCCACACTTGACTCCTTCATGAATCCTGACTATATATCCCTCCGAAATAGATAAAACCCTACAGACTGCAGTAATCACGTATTTCTGATGAATATCTTGTTAAGTATGGCCTTTTCGTGGTAGAGATGACTTTTCATATGCAAATTCCAGCTTTCTGAAATAATGAGCCAACTTGAAGAGCTGCTAAGTAATGACAAAAATAGCAAGCTGTGATTATTGCTTAATAGGAGACTCAGTGAAAGAGTAATTTCAAACGGGATTGATAAAGCAGATGAGGGTATTCTGTATGAGAGAAGAACAAATCTGTAAAGGGCTGGATTATGTAATTGACCTTCTTCTCTCCCCAGAATCTCTGGGTCTGGGAATTCAACTCTATCAGTGCTATTCCTCCCATCTAGTCTTGGTGCCTCTTGGGAGCTTGCAGGTTTCCTGTCAGGAGGGTGCTGGACTCTGTCCAGCGAAGAAAACTTGGATAAACAGTATCCCAACCTTATCAACTATGAGGAGCTCAGGAGAGCTGAGCTTTCAGTTGAGCTGCCAAGGGTCTGGCTGAGTGGCTTTTGAAGGGTTGATTGGGAATTGAAATAGCTCTTTCAGATTAGTCATCTCCAAACTACAGCGTGCATGCAACAAGTTACTTGTCAGATCTTCTGACATTACTCATTGACACCTGTCCTTGTTATAGAACTGAGGGTATTTTGGTCTCTTGCCTTTCTCCCGAGTCTTTTAGCTTTCTTATGTCATTTTCCGTCAGCAAGCAGATAACCTAAAACAGTGCATCTACAAGAACAATTTGTTCCAAGCTGGCTCCTTGCTGAGTCAGATCCAGCAGGCCCAGGAAATGGCATTATTCAATCAAATTAGACTGAATTGGCACGTTAATCCAGTCCACTGAATGCTTTGTGCAGTACTGATTCTGTCCTAATTAAAAGAAAGAAAAAGCCCCACAACATAAAAAAAAAAACAAGCGCACACACGCACACATCAAAAAAAAAAAAAAAAGCTATTTTACAGACTCACCCTTATCCATTTCCTACTGTTTGCTAGCTAAAGTCAACATGCAAAATACATCCTTTGAAATGTCCTTTTTGGTGTCTTGGCAGTACCTGAATGGTCCACAGTCAAAGGAGGGAGGCAGGGACATGATGGTGTAAGCCACAGGCACGAGGCTGAGGAAGAGGACCAGCAGCAGCAGTCCCATGTAAAAATTGTTAGACTTGGATGCTTTGAAGACTCTTTCATGAGGGACATTGCTACTCATAACAGCCCAGCACTGAAAATACATGGAGGTTAATAAACGCAGCACGTTTATACCCACGAGCCCTGGTGCATAAAAGGATCCCATCCTGAAAAGGAAAAGAGAAGGACAGGCACTGTTTTTTGACAGACTGGCAGGTTCACTTTTTCCAAGAACAGGAAAGGAGGTGTTTGTGTGGTGACAAGTTTGTTCACAAACGAAGGCTGAGCAGGCTGATAGGTGCTACCCCTCTGCTCCCACAGTAGAAGCCACCTGCACCCCTAGGTTATGGTATGGTCCTGAGGACTAACACAGCCTCAGACTTTTCAGGGGTGGCAAAGAAAGTTTTTCAGTTTGTGACAAAAATTTCTTGGAGATGGCCTGGAAAATGTCAGGTGAATGTAACCAGCGGAGAGAGACCCTTATAGTTAAGCACAGCAAGCCAATCAGTCAGAAAAAACAGAACCCAAAAGTTTATCTAGTTGGCTTGGAACCTTTCTGACTCTACTAACAGCCATTCTAAATAAAGTGAAAAATTAAACAAAAGGAAACATCTTACCAAATCATTCCCTGGTTGAAAACCAAACCCAAAACATTGCCGCTAATGTCAAACTCTGCATAGGACGGCTGTATGGGGAAAGAAAGAAAAGTGTGTTTTTGCTAGGGGTACCTGCTATTGTTTTCTGCTGGGTGCATGATGCTTACTTAAAGTTGGCAAGCAGGGATTCCTGGGAGAGCTCCTGCTGCATGCACACTGCTTGAATTACTAGCAGAGTGTAGGGAAAGCAGAACTGGAGCATACTGCACTGTGGGCTGCTGCTTCTCTCTTGGCTTCCTGAAAACTGGAAAGATATATGGAGGTGCCTAGAGCAGCTCTGTGTTTCTCTCTCCCTGTTAATATGACACCAACTGTGAGCATGGAACGGGACTACATTTAAACTCCAGCTGGTGCCTGGCTATGGACTTACAGTTCCACCCTGGTAAAATATTCAGTCTTGAAGCAGTGATAATTATGAGCTGGAAGGCAAATGCTATGATGGATTATGTCTGTGTCCTTTGGTCCAAGCTGCTGAAGAACAGAAAAACAGGGCAAAGGGAGAGAAATACAAGGCCCGATGGGTATTACGTGAAATTTTACTCTGCGCTAGCTGATACGTTGCTCCATATAAAGCAGTATTTTAGTTATCTGATGTGGGTGCTAATTGTGGCAGGTCTACTGATCTACTGGCAGTATTTGTTGATTTATGAACTATTATTTTGTTTGATTTGACCATGATGAAGCTATTTCTTCAATATATATCTATTTTTGTGTGTACAAAACTCAGGGGATTTTTGACAGATTAAACTTTGTGTAAAGATTTTTATGTTATGTTTTCTTGAAAAAAGTAACTTTTTTTTTTTTTTTTTTTTAACTGCAATTCAGAAAAGAGAATTCTAAGAAATTTTAAGTGATGCTTTTATATCTTTGGAATATCCTGTGTGTTATATCTGTTTTCCATGCCATTTGCATTTACTTAATACTGTCAGCAATTCATAAAGTTGAAGATGTTTGTGCTTTATGAGGAAAACTCAAGGGGAGCCTAGTCAGAGTTTTGCTTTGGTGACTGCTCACAGCTCTGGGAAGGGATGGGTATAAATACTGTTTTCTTTGTTCTTTTGGTTCTGGTCCATTTCTACTTTAAATCTTTAGCTAGACGTTAATATTAGCTTCTTTTTTGGATGAAAATAGAGACAGCTTTCAGTGCCTGCTGTCCTTTGCCTTGAGTATTCCTGTGTGAGAAGGCTGGGTTAAACAAGAAGCTTATCATTATCTGCATTAGAAGAACACATATAAAATTGTGCTGGTGTCCCTGACTAGGTTGGGTTAGATGGCTGTCAGCCAACCTTCCTTTGCACAAGCAATGGAAGTGATTTCATGCTGCTTGGCTGCTGGGAGGACCTCCCTAGGCCACCCTGGAAATGTTCTCTGCCTCCCTCAGAAGAAACATAAAGAGCTCTACAAGCAGCAAAATGTCTGTTGTGCCCCACCTGCTCTTCCTTGACCAAAGCCCTCCTTCTTGCCCTTTTCCAAAACACTCCTGGGAACCCTCCCAATATGACAGCTAGGCAGTGAGTGCACTGATCTGCTCGTAATCTTGCAGGGTATTTTCATCTCTGTCTGAATTCATCTGGTTTTGTTTCCCCTCATGTGAATCAATGGACTTCCCTCCATCCCTCCATTATTTTATTTTGTGTTTTTGTGCAGCTCCAGTACTGAGCTCTTTGGTAATGTAGCCTTTCTGAATATCAAAGAGTCCAGTGCTGCTGTGTGTTACGCACACATGGGAGGGGAAGGAAATGCTCCTTGTCCCACTGCAGCAGGAGAAACACCACCTTCCAGGGGCAATCAGAAGACACTGCTGTGAGAAAAGTAGTTTCTGGCCTGCAGGATGGGCAATGAAAAGGGATATAGAAGGGGCCAAGGTTTTGGCATTATGGCAACTGAATGAACACCAGATTGTTTCTTTTTTAAGTCAGCTTCATGTTTTGAATTTCTGAAATGGGGAGGAGAACTGCATTTTTGTAGAGTTCCTACTGGAATAGAGCTGATTCACCCAGAAAAGTTATGCATAGACTATGTACACCAATTATATTATCAGGCAAGACCAGATGACCACTGGAAGCACTCAAATTAATCTGTAGTGTTTGACCAAATGGCCTTAAATTACTTTTATCTTATTGGCTATAAGATACTGTCTCAGCTATGAGATACTTACAAAACCAGCCTCTAGGTCCCAGCACCAACAGTAATTCACAAATCTGACAAAGCAAGCTCGGA
The DNA here is from genome assembly GCA_013400315.1 of Bombycilla garrulus. Classification (NCBI taxonomy): domain Eukaryota; kingdom Metazoa; phylum Chordata; class Aves; order Passeriformes; family Bombycillidae; genus Bombycilla; species Bombycilla garrulus. The sequence goes on along the minus strand of VXBU01003182.1, from coordinate 148,815 downwards.
TGAAATCTCCCACCAGAATGGTTATGTACGTCACCAGGATATCAGATACAGTGAGCCTCACAAACTCCTGCAATTTAAAAGAAGAAAAAAACCCCAAACATTTAACTCCTGTAATTTCAGTAGCACATTCAGGTCTATATTTTTTTATCAAGGCATTTGTCTTTATATGAAAGTAATCTTCAGAAAAGCATGCCATGAGCAAATTTCCTGCCTTTTTTCAAACCCTATGCAGTGCCTAAGCTTTACCTCTGTACTTGGGAGCTACGAGCTCTATTACAGCTGTTAGACCTGATAGCTGCTGCTGGCATTATTGACTGCACTTTGCATGCTATGGCAGCACAGAAAGTGGGAGCAGAATGCTAATGCTGCAGTAGTGCTTGTGTAAAATATACATATGCCCTCAGTCTTTTTGATTGTGCATAGCTCGGGTATGGTTCAGCTCCGTAACTTTTATGGGGACTCCTAAGAAAATTGTTCAGCTGTAAACAAGAGCTGTGTGTAAGTGTAAAGAAAGGAGATGTGCAAGACAAGGCAGAAGGAAGACTCAATAGGGTGGAAATGACATAGGAAGACTCATAGGGTGGAAACTGATGGCCCAAGGATTCAAAGGGAAAGACATTTAGAGAAATGGTTTTTAAAGTATGAGGGGGGAAAACAAAGATCTGCTGAATGACAGCTCACCAAGGATCAGCTCTTTCTGAGGGGTGACAATGGCTGGTCTTTTCCCACATGACTGAGAACCACTTGGCTTGTGAAGATGCCTTGAGTGTGCACAGGAATGCATAGGCTTGTAGTTTGGCAAGCCCTAACTATCTCTGCCAGCCAGTAAACAACTGCTTTTACTTTTAAAATTGTGCATAGTCTGGCTGCAGATCTTCTTGGTGCAAGGTGAATGATGCAGGGTGGATTTGTGTGGTGAAACTTAGGACTTGAAGGCCACCCTGCCTGCCTTTCAAGTGGGTTACTTTTGCCTAATTCTGTTTTCATGCCATGGCCTCATGCTGCATTATGGATTGGGACATGTCAGGAGTTCCCTTGAGGCATGTCTTCTGGTTGGGTTTTACACCTGCACCAAAGCCCCTCTGAAACAAGAGCAGCTATAAATGCAGAAGAGAGGTTTGCTTCAAAGACAGAGTCATGATCTGAACAAGAGCATGGTGCGGTGTGGCTGCAGACTGCCTGGCCTTTTGTGCTCTTCACAGCCAGTGCCTCAGAGCTGTGTGTGCCCTGGTTGCCTCCACCTGAGGATTTCACCACATGCTTGAGAACCTTGGCCAAATGCTTGTATTGCCTTGGTGATGCTGTATGAGAGTGGGGGAAAGAGTTGCTCTTTGTGTGGAAAAATGCAAGCCTGGAAATGTTTAAGACATCAGTGAGAAAAATAAAAATGGACCATGCCAAACTAACGCAGAGACTTGCTACATAGTTAATTTCTTACGATTCCAACAGTTGTCTCCCAGCAGGGTCCCCTGGGCACGTCTGCAGGGTCAAGGGGAGGTGGGGTGATAGTGCTACCATTCCCTGCAGATGAGTTGTGGTGACCAGGCAGTGTCCACTTCGTGATGTTTTTTACCACATCCTCTTCCGCCAGCTATAGTGAAGAGACCCCCCACACTCAGACAAAACCATCAGAAAATAGAAAACATGGAGGTGTTTGAAGAAATCTAAGGAACTGAGTTCCTCCCTCCTCCTTACCAGTTACCACCCCTTGTATAAAAATCTGTCCACAACAGAGTTACAGTGCTGGCAATAGCACAGAAACTCCTCTTTTGCCAGAAGCAGGGGAGCAGCAGCTGAGAACCTGTCAAGGCTCCATGAGTTTCTGGGGAACAAGCAACGTGCTCCCCGCACATGGAGGAGTCAGACCTCCTTCAAGACTCCTGTGTGCAGATGTAGCCTTCACCCAGTCCTCCTCCTTCACAATATTCATAATTTTCCAGGGCAGAGCAAACCTCCTAGATTCCTCTAATTCTTCTCAGTCTTTTCTGTGGATAAATTAGACATTTATCCTTTCCTGCAGTTATCTGCCCACAACACACTACCCGGATAATGTTAAAGGGGAGGCAGGGGAAGAAGATTATAAATTGTATCCTCAGGGTCTGTAGTAATAGAAATTGCAAACAGTGCCAGATGGAGAAAAAAATATAGAATTACTCTAACATGCTGTGATTATAGAAAGACAATAACTACTTTCTTTTCAGGGCTGTAAAGGGAAGTCAGAGACTCTGCTTGGTGACTCTCCCTGGGGCACTGCTCAAGAGGACTGGGAACAGAGCAAGCACCTGCTGCAAAAGGGGTGATTGGGTGATTGTCCCTGCTGGCTGTGGGGACAGGGTGTGTTCACCCTTAACACCGGGAAATGCTATTTGACTGTGGCTTTTTGGCTCAGCTCTTACTTTTTCGTTGACATCATCCATCAAGGCCAACAGAAATGTGTAGAGGTTGCCCAGGAAGAGTGCAAATATCCGCCCCAGCTGCCATTTCAGCCCAATGCGGGGATGGTAATTTTCTAGCGCAGCGATGGTTTCAAACAGTGGAGGGCAAAACATGCCCAGCAAGGACATCACAATTTCAACCTGCCACGTGAGGAAAACGAGATAACTGCTGGCAGTAACAACAATGACTATCTTGCTTTGATCAGAGTGGGAGCTGCTGGCAACTGGTTAGATATTTCTGAAGGATTTATAAAGGGGAGGGAGTCAAAGCAAACTTAGCTTCTGGCTTTGCTTTGCATGCAGGCAACACAGTGTCAGATTTCAGGGCTGGGTTGCATGACTTGCTCTTGCAGGAGCACTTTTGCTCTTATCTGGAAGGGATGAGCTCCAAAGAATTTGCTCCCTGTCAGTCCAGACTCATGAATATTTAGGTTCCTCAAGTACCTTGCAGTACTGCTTGCATCAGCTCCAAGGTTCTTATTTTCATTTCAGAGGAAATGCAAGACTTGGTTTGTGTGCATAAAGATAATTAGCCAATACTAATGTTTATTTTCCACGTTCAGCACCTTTGCTTTTGCAGAAGGCATTTACAGACTTGAATGGAAGTACGTCAAGATCTCAGTTTTGCAGCTCAAGAAAATATGTCCCAATGGTATTTTTGTTCCTCTTTATCATGCCAGATACTAAGTTGTACTGTAGTCAATGAGGTCATTGACCAGTCAAGGCTAGCTCAGGCATGACTTACAGGCTTCACATTTTTTTATAGCCCTATAGGCCCATGGCCTGCATCTGTACAGATGCAGGCAGTCTCTGATTCCTCTTTGTGCTTTTTTTTTCCAGGAGAAGTAATAGTACCCAGCACTATATTTATTCAGATTTCACATTATTACCAGAAATGGGTCAATCATTAAACTTTTTTTTTTAATAAGATTTTTTTCTTTAGGAAAAATCTATAGTGATACATCAAAGCATTTTGTAAGCAAGTGCTGTCTTTCTAAAGTTTTCTGAAGGAATTTTGAAAATGCATGTCTTTGAATTTAATTTGGCTTTGATACATAAATACTTGATAATATAGTAGACATTGAAATTAAACCTTTCCATAGGTTGAAATATTTTTTGCTGTATGTGAAGACCTTAAAGATTTGAACTTCTCATTCCAAAGTCAGACACTGGAAAACTTTGACAATTGAAATTTTTTTGCAGGTTCTAAAATTTTATTCCCATTATTCAAGGTGGATGACAAAGATTTGATTTTAGAGTTATGGCTGATTATGGACATTTCTAACATCCAGAGAGCTTTCTAGTACAACAGAGTTTGTAAGTGTTATTAAGCAACTTGATTCTTAAGACGGTGATCAGTGTTGAAAGTGCTGAAAAGCCATTGACTTTTCTAGTGATTTATTATAAGAGTATTTTCCCTTCTCTGCAGGAGTTGTTAATTTGCCTAGGAACTTTCAGTGAGATCAATGTGCATTGCAGCTACAAGTGCAAAGGGACTGAAGGGGACTTCTGGGCCCTGGTAGGGAATCCCCCTGCCTTGGATGCTGTCCTCAACCTGTGGCAATTAATTTGCTGATGTCCAAAGCAAATTATGCCAGCAGAAAACTGGAAGCAAAGTTTCCTTACCTCATTTCTTTCATACCACCCAACATTCTGCATTTTGGAAAATGTCTGGGAGCGTTTCACCACAAAGTAAATGAGGTAGCCACTCCCACACAAGCAGCATATGATGAGGACATTGGCCAAAACCCGCAGGAACCTCCTCAGGTGGATATTCTCATCCTTGTTACTTTCTTGCTCATCTACAATTGACTCCTGAAAAAAACAGAGGTGCTCAAGAAATTGGAATGGATATCTTGCAGCACCATGCATATGGCAACATCACAAAGTTTTTCACCCTATGAAATGTCATCTTCTGCTATTCTGGCTGTATCCAACTTGGTAGTTTTGGTTAAATTCAAACTAAGCTTCATAGAGGCATCCTGGTTTGACAGAAAAATATAAAATGGCAGAGAGCCTGACATATCCCAGGGGAACTGCATTCTAAATTAATACAAATTCTTTTAAAAGCTGAAAAAAAGGCAGTTAGGAGAAGCGGATCACAGAAGCTGGAGCTGCCATGGATCAGCATCATGCTCTGTTCATATGGGGAGATGCTGAGTAGATATCCAGATTTCCCCTTAAACTTCTGCCATTGGTTTGAGCTGTGAGTATCTTCAGGAGCAGGTAGAGGACAGTTAGGCTTACCTTGAAGCTGGTGGTGATGGATGCAAACTTGTTGTCTGCTGTCTCTGGGTTGCCAATGAGGTAGTCCCAGCTGGTGAACATTTTCCAGCTGAAAATGAAGTTGTCATCATCCCCATCTGCCGTACTTTCATTGGCATTGCGTGCCATCCTGTGAAAGGATGTGTGCAGTGACAAGGTCACACAGTTCCACAGAGCCACCATATACTCTTCAGCTTTGCAAAGCTTGGGTAAGATGGAGAGGGGCAACCATTCTTGGGGTTTGGGAATGACTAAAATATGCCTTTGGACTTTAGGTCTAAGGAGGACTGAACTGACAACTGTCAGGGCTATGCAGATCTTCTATTTAAAATAGTGATACAGAGAAAAAACAGCATAGGTGATTAAAGAGGTTAAGGATTGCTTTGTCCAGCTGGTGGCTGAGGAAAATCTGTTGATGGTTCTTCTGGGTCCTATGCTGCAGTATGTGGTTATGGCTACCTTTAGTTAGTTAAGTTTAGTCAAAACCCTCATATCTCATCCAATGCACCCACTTGCAGCACAAAGTTTTAGTGAGACTTTACTTGTTGCCCAATGCTAGAGCCAAAGATCTTGCAGCAAGTCATACAGGGAAAGACAAAGGATTATTCTTGTTAAATAAGCATAGGAGCAGATATGGCTTCTACTGTTTCCTCTCTTTTATTTGATCCCTGAAATCCTTCTGTAAGTCCCCCTAGCGTTCCTACCAGTAGTCCCTCAAGGAAGGCAAGACAACAGATGCTGCAGTTTCATGGCAAATGTACAGCAAATCCCCATGTCCTACTCCGGCCAAAGGCTCAAGAAGCCCAATCTGCTGCCCAGCAAAATGACCAGTTTCACCAAGTGATACAAATCCATGGTCTTATTCTTTCTTCTGAAGAAAAGAAGACCTTTTCATGGTGTGTCCTTCAGGCAGAGATAGAGTGGCATAATTTTTTTATTTTTAACTATGCAGAGACTATTACAGCACTGACAAGTGCTTTGGCTGCATCCTCAGTGATGAGGTGTTCGGGGACAGTGCACAAAGGATGCAGAAATTGTGATCACTTTTAAACTCCACTGATTTGTTTAGGGACTCAACAGATACAGTCGGGTAGCATTTGGCTCTTTTCTGCAACCCTTGCACTGCTGGTGGGACCCAAGTTTGTGGTGGACTACATTTGTTGTTTACACTGGGTTTTGGATACCTTGTATGCATTGATGTATGGAATGTTTGCTCTAAGGTTTCTGGTTGTTCTTTCTGCACTCTCTCTCTCTGGTGGTGGGTCCCGTCTCCCCTGCCACGGGGTTTGGCTTCTCCCTTTGTCCCATTGGCCAGTGGTCTCTCTTCCCAGATTCCCCCTGTCCCCTAGGGGATAAAAGCCTCTGGGCCACATGGCTCGGGTCTCTTTTTTTCTCTCTGCTCATGGGTAGGGGACTGCTCCCAACCTTTCCCCATGCTCTGCCTAGGGATAAAGTTTTGAATTAAACCAGAACTATTGCAGAAAGAAATAGAGTGTCTTTCTCCTTGTCCCTGTAGAAATCCTCCTAAGCCTAAGGCTGGCCAATTTAGCCTTCAGGACACTTAGGACTGCTACACATGTTGTCTTTCAGGAATGTTTATTTTGCAATGAAAGCATGCAAAAGGAACCTTTGAAATTTACTGCAAGTAAAATCCTCCTTGATTTACAAAATCTACCTGTTTGATGACCCTGTAGTAATGTTGGAGGAAGGGTTGAAGAGATCCTGACAGGAAGAGAGGGAAGAAGATGGCTGGAGTAGGAAGGGGTCAAAATAGTGCCCATGAGTACACGGATGAGGCAGGGGAGTGCCCAGGTCCTCTCCTGCCCACCAGAGCCAGGGTGGTGGATGGGGAGGCCAAGTGCATGACAGCAGGAGGCACATGCTCCCTTTCCCCACATTCCTCCAGCCATCCAGCCAAGGCTGGGCCAAGTCTGGGTGCCCATGGAGGGGAACCCAGCTGTGAGACACATCTGGGTGGACTTTGCAGAGGGTGCCATGTCGGCTGCACTTACGATCTTATAACGACCATCAGGCTGTAGCCGAATACGCTGATCCCAACCATGAAATATGCCATTGGCAGCCTGTATTTCAACCAGCCAATTGTCCTCTGGTTGTTGTAGTAGCCATAGAAGAGTGCTGAATATTTGATGTAGCCCTGGAGGTAAAACAAAAGCAATCCTGGGTAAGCTGTGCAGCTTCTCTTCTGCAGGTAAGGGGTTTCTAGAGAAAACTGAAGCTTTAAAACAAGGAAAATCATCTTGGAAAAGTTTTTAGGGTCTCATTCTTATCTGTTTGCTGCCCTGGCACTTTGAGAGCCATATTCTTAAGAGTTTATCTTCCTAAGAGAGGTAAGATGAGGGAGACCATGTCAGATGATAGTGGCTTAAAACTAAAATGTGGTTTTGATTCATCACTCTTTCATCTCTCCCAGAAAAACATCATTATTATTCTTTGTGGCTGTAGCCCACCTGCTTCTCTAAGCCAATAGTCAAACACTCAGATCTTGTATAAAGGCTGTGGCAAAGGGCCTTCATATGAAACTTTTCCTTTCAGGTAGGAGGCAGCTGATGCTCAGTGCCTTGCAGATTTAGTTCCTTTTACTGTCTGCCACCTGCAGAGCAAATATAACTAAAGAGTGAAGTCAAAGCATTACTTTCCTGCAGAAAGCAGAGCTCAGACACAATATCAACCATGTTGTCTCAAGTAGAACTATTTTTTGCTGTGGAATCTGTTAGGTATTCAACAAGCATGCAGATCACCTAATACTCATTAACAATCTCTCCCCATTTTTCTGTCATATCTCATCCAAGTTGGTGTATACCACTACCCATTGTAGTCCTCTATTTTTTGCCCCTCATCTTTCAGCTCCTAAGTTAAATGTACTTAATCAGTCTGGCCGTGATAGTTGAGCAAGTTGCCCTCTGATCAAGCCTTTGGAAAGATTTGAAGTTCATGGATCTTGTCTAGAGACATCAAAGGGTTTACATGTAAAGGGGCTTCTGGAGGCTGGCTAGACAAGCCCCCCACTCAAAGCAGAGCCAATTGCAAAAGGAAGTGTTGTGGCTCAGGGCTATGTCCAGCTGAGCTTTGAAAAGCTCTGGGGACAGAGCTCCCACAACCTTTCTGGGCCTTTCTTCCAGCATCTGACCACCTTTACTTGATCAGTTAAACTAAGCTACCTCAAAACTCTAGGCTTTTTGTTCCTAACCTAATAAAAAGCTTTGGTACCCCCACGTGCCATAGAAGCTGCATTTTTGTCCTGCACAAAGCACTGTGCCACAGGTCCAGGACCACTCTGTGTGTGTTTCTACCTGTGCAGAAAGCCTGTGGCTGGCACACCACAGCACAGTTGCTTGGGGCTCATAGCCTGTTACACACAATGTCTGCTGGGGAGGAGTGGTGGAAGAAAGCCTTTTAAAATATAATGTCCCTGGAAGGCACTTGTGAAGTTTGTTTCTCAGATTGTAATTCGTAACCTTTGTCTTCTTGATTCATCAGATGTCGGGGACTGAAAAAAGAGTTTCTATGCCCACATCATCCAGTATGTTCTTTAAACTCTGTTTGTGAGACATGGTGTCTGGTGTCCAAGTGAGATTTATTCCTTTCTACTCCTCTAGAAATCCATGATGTGACCTCCTTCCTGCCAAAGCATATGTTTCCCCAGCTCCTCTCTCCTGGAAGGCATTTTTCAGGGTAATGGTATTGACTTTTCATTTAAGCCTACTCTGATAAATATTTCCGCCCTGCACCTCTCCTGTGGAGCATGCTCAAATAAGCTTCTATTAATTTTCAAAGGGCAAACCTCTGTACAGGGCTTCATTTGACATCTCCTGGCTGTAGAGGGCTGCAGAGTACAGTGTTGCCCCATGGCTGGAGATGCTTCTTGAGCTTGAATGATTGCTCCCTGATGCCAGACAGAAAAGTACTGCATGGGGACAGAGGAGTTCAGAGGACCAGCACCTCAGTGACAGCAGGGGAATGTAGATGTGTGTACCAAGCCAGAAGCAGGACACTGGCAGGAAGCATTTCCTGGAAGCATACAGCCTCATCCAGAGACAAGTTTCCTTATTAATAGGTCTGTTACTTATGGTCTCCCAGAGAAAATCAGCCACTGCATTTAATCAACACTCCTTCAGATTTTGTTTGTTTGTTTTGGAGTTTTATTTTGCTTTTTTTTATTCTGGCTTGATGAGTTTAAATGCTACCTCTGGTATTTTTACAGCACACCGCTCAAATGAGCTTTTCATTCCTTACACTGCTATTAAAAATGTCCTTAATTCACCTCTGAATTCTGGATTCTGGCAGTGGGGGAAAGTGCTGGGAGAAGAAGAGTTGAAAGGATCCTCAGCAGACTGTGGGGGGCTAAATGAAGGCCTAGCCCTGGCAGGTTCCTGGACACCAGTATTTGAAGACTTATCAATAAATTAGTTTAAATAATCTGGTTTCTACAACAAAGTAGCTTTTTTTTGTTGTTGTTGTTTGGTTGGCTTTTAGTTGGTTGGTTTGATTTTTTTTCCTTTGTGTTTTTTTTTTTTTTCCCTCAGGAAATTACAAAGGGGTTTATTACAGAATGACTGTAACATGTGATCCCGTGCTCGTATGTGGGCCAGTGCTGACAAACATTAAAAAAATATTTCCAGAAGCAACTACTTTGAAAGTCAGATCCCAAGGCATTGGTTGCATCTGAATTTCTTCACCCCTTGCACATACACCTTTTCTTGGGCTGTCACCTAAAACCACTTAATCCCTTTGGCTTAAATCTTCAAAGTAACTGAGGTGGGAGATGAATTGGTTTTGCAGTCAAGCACCCGGAAATGGCTGGAAACCTGGGATATTCCTTTGGGTGCAAGTTCTGAACTTTGGTTCCCACTTCAGGCTCATGTAAGTATTTCAGGGGAGCAGAGAGGGCAGGGACATGAGGAGCAATCCCTTTCCCAATCACTTTCAGTGGTCTGGCAAAGTGCTCCCTGCTTGTGAAGGGTGTCTGCACCTTGAAGTCTCTGTCTGCCTGTCTGGTTTGGAGCAGCTCCAGCCTTTCATCTGGTTGCTTGCTGCCTTTCCAGTTGGAAGCGAAATGGCTTTTGTGTCTAGACATACCTGTGATGTAGCCAGGCAGCACATTTGTATATGGAAGTGGTTCAAATCCATATGCAGGTGTCTGCAGGGGGACATGCTATTTTGGCCAGAAATCAGCATCCACAAAGATATTGTTGCAACAAAAGGCTTTACAGACTTCTTCTGGAAGAAATAGGTACTCCGCTGGTTTATCTTTGAACAAACTCATCCTTGTAGCACCACTAACTTCTGAGAGGTTTTAGGAGGTATTCAACTGATCTTTTATGATTAACACTCATGTACTTACCTCAAAATCCCAAAGAACTGAAAAATCCATAGCTGTTGCTTGTTCAGCCCGGGGTACAGTTTTCCTTGGCAAACTCCCATATGGCATTCCCATCAGGACCTAGAAAACATTAATAACTGTGATGCTTTTATACTATAAAACACCAAAGAGTTTTTAACAGGTTTTTTTTGTCTTAATGAGTCTGTTTTGGTTTGCTTTTAGTTGGCTTTCCTTTTCTGTTGATTTTGATATATATTTTATTTCTTAATGATAGAGCAGCAGTTTTCAAAAACTGCTTAGCATTAATTTAATTTCTAATTATTTAGAATTGATTATATATATTAATATTTAGTACTAAGTATATTTATTAATGTACAGTATTAAATTTATTGTTAATATTTAGTATTAATTTCATGCAAATAATCAGAGGGCTTCACTTTCCCTTGCCACATCCATTGCACATGGAAATATTTTTTTTGAGAAACTGTATCCTTCAATGAACAGCTGCAGTTGAAATGTCCTTAGTTTACCAAGGAGTTCTTTCCTTGAACTTCATGGGCCTAATGCAGTAAAGGGATTAACTTCATCTATTTATGCAGAGCTCCTCCTCTGAGAGAAGTCAAGAGCACCAGGTCAAGCTTGCAATATAATTCGTATTTTTCAGTCCTGAATCGAAAGATGTTCTGAAGGTGAGGTAAAGAGCAATTAGGTTTGAGAAAAAAAATATGTGACAAAAAGGTGCAAAGAATAGTTTTCATTGCACAGCCTGTCCTGATGGCACCATGCAAAGCAGGTCTTGCAGCTGGAGCAGCAGTAGAAGTCCAGACAGAGAATGTCAAGGGCTATGGAGAATTATTATATTTACAAGTTGACTGCTGCCAATACCAAAATATCTCATTAGCATTCCTAGCCTAGAAAGGTTGTAGCATATCATCTACCACTTATTTTTAGGGCTATCTAATTACACTCAAAATAATTTATTATTAAATGCTTATTGCCCAGCTACTCTCTGTGTGGTAACAACTCAATAAGCAGTGAGTAACAATCCTGCCACGTGCGTAGCTCCTAATTAAACACATTTGTATTGTTCAATGCTAATGGTTATGTCTCCTCATCCTCGGAGGAAACCGAGCTTTCCCTTTCCATAGTGTGAGCAAGCACATTGAGGAGAACCAAAACACGGTCCTCAGGAGACATTCTGCAGTGCATTTTTGCTCCATAAAATTCTGCATTAAACAGAACAGATGCCACTGCCTGTGGATTGCACAGCTTTTAAACACTGCACCGAGTAATTTAGCCAGAGCTGTAATGGCTACATTAAAAAGTTCTTCAATAAATGAGCATATAAAGTTGGCTATGTGATCCTTTTCATTCTCCAAGAAGAGTGGGAAATTGAAAAATTAAAAATAAAACAATTGCTTGTGAATCATATGAATTGGAAGTACAAAAAAGGCTTATTTCTCAAGTGCTGGGAAATTGTCCATTCCCTGAGGGGCTGTACCATGGCTGCTGCCCCATGGCCATGACCCTCAGAGGGCCCAAAAGTGAGGGTATTTAATTATTTTCAGAGCGTAGTCCATTTCTTGTGGCTCTTCCAGACTGGATCTTGTGCCTAGAATTAGAATGTCATGTTCTTCCCTTTAGTCAAAATGTAAAACTGGCCTTGAATTAGATAGATTGCTGAGCTCCTGTTTCAGCTGCTGGATGGGCAGGATTTTATGTCTTCTGATATCAATCTGACTTCTGCTCCTGTGTCAGTAAATCCTTGTAAATAATTGTCCTCAGGCATTTCATTTTTCTAAAGTGATGCCTGTTACAAGGCATTTGTCCTGTCAATGTCATGTTTGTGTCAAGAAAAGGGCAAGATATTACTGAGAGGAGGATTAAGCACTTACCTCCGGAATTATAACCAGTCCAAATATTAACCCAAAAAGGACAAGATTTACTCCATACATCCACCGCAGAAATATGAAGTAGGAAGCAACGGAGGAGCCAAAGTGACCTTAAACAAAAGACATTTCATGGTTTAGGAGGGTTAAACTGTCCTCAGCAGCCCTTGATCCTCTGGTCTTCCCAATCTGTTTCCCATGAACCTCCCAACAGTCCCCACAACTGCTGGAGAGAGCAGCACCTGGAGCTGCCAGGGGTGTGTGCTCCTTGTTTGGCACTGATGTCTAGGGCGAGTGGAGACTGTGGATCAGGAAGCTGGAACATTGTCTGTATGAAGACAAGGCTATCACAGAAAATGCCCCACTGCCACCACACAGCAACTTCAACTTACTCTCCACTTCCTTTATCTTCATCTCCCAGGGTATGCACTGAGTTTTAAAATTTTCGAAATCTCTCTTAAATTTCACCCATTTCTGAAACAAGACAACATTGCAGTGAGCAGACAGGTGTGAAGAGGGGGTCTGCTCCAAAGCAGGGTTTTCTAATAACAAAGTTTGGTAGTATGGATAGGTACAGGTGTAAAATCCAAAGCAGAAACTCTGGTCTGGGTCTTATATTTTGGACTATTTCAGAAACTCCCTTCAACCAAAAATTCCCCCTGGTCCCAAGTGTTCACATTTATGTTTTGAGTTTAAAGAGTTTTAACCTTTCCAGGCTTTTGGAAACCTGCAGCTGTGGCTATAGATTGATTAGATTATATAGGGGTGGAAAATTCAAACATGGCTCTGGATTGAAACAATTGGTTCAGAACAAACTGTTTAAAACATAAATTAGTTTGATAAAACACAGATCTTGAATCTTTCCTAACCAGGCCAGCAGCTAAACTCCCATTGATTTCATAATCTCAAGTCTTGGCTCTGTTTTGCACTTCTCAGTATAATCTCCATGACAACATACAGCTCAAAACACAGCCATCATTCTCCCTGTTATCTCCTCATCACTGGAGAAGATAAAACTTTACAGGACTAGGGGTAGTGCAAGAGTTTGGCAGGGCCTCTTTCCCTTTTAGGGATATCTTTGCTCACATATCAAGGTTTTGGAGATGGCAGCCAGAAAGCCATGATTTTCCCTGCTCCTGTAAATCCTCCCTTGCTTCAGGAAAGGTCACAATGAGGTTCAGGTTTGGGCGAATTTCCCCCTGTTCTTTCTGCAATAGTTGTAGATTTGAAGTCAGCTAATGTTTTTTTTAATGTAGGCAGGAAGTTTTATTCTGACTTCCTTGTGCCTCTTTCACCAAATAGAGGTCAATAAACCTAAAAATGTGCTGAATACCTAACTGGTATCCAAGCCTTTCCCTGACATCACTTGTAGCACTTACCTTTGCCATCATCATCTTATATGCATACAACTTTTTGCCCTTTCCTTTTCCCAGAGCTCCTTCAAACTTCTCTACAAAATCTTGTGCCTCCCTAATTGGAAAATAAACAAGCAGGTTATTAAAACAGCAAAAGGGTCTTCAGCTTTTCACTTCAGTGGGATAAGCAACCGTGCTCATAGGAAGGTGGGGACTTGGTGTCTCTCCTCACCTGCTCTCTGCTGGTCAGGTGCTGTGCCATGTAGAGCTCAGACACCCGCCCAGGACTAGCTATCAGGTCCCCAAAGCACTCACATTCATATAGAGATGTTTTATATTAGCTTTATTGTTAGTGCCCCAAATCTTGTTCCACGTTTCTCCCAGGGTGCAAACTGAAATCCTGCCAATTTCTCTCCATGTAGAGCTCTCTCAACCTGCATGCCTGTTATAATTTCTCTCTCCTGATGCATCAGTCAAGAAGATAATAACATTGCCTAGTGAAATAAATTCCAAAAGGAGACAGAGTTTCCTTTCATGAACACCTCCCAGGATAAATATCAGAGATGTGCAAACGGCCCAAGGGGATAATCTCAGTGCCAGAAGAATGAGTGTACGCTAGTCATGAGCAAAATCAACCTGCAAAATGAAATTATTTTACACTAGGATATCTAAGGGAAATACAGAGAAAATAGTCTAGGTAGAGGTTGTTATACGAAGTACGCTGAGCTTGTGAATAAAATTATATTGTATATTGGTGTTGCCAATGAGAAGAGATTAAATTTCAGGTGCTGGGAGGTTTTTTGCCATCCTTAGCCTGTGAGAAAGATAGACTTCCACTTGGTATAAATAGTTGGCTAGTTGGGAAAATCACCTGTGACTTCATTTGCAAACCTAAATTGAAATTTTTAGTCTTGAGCATATTATTTCACTCTCTTTGTGTTTTACACCCCTCACCCGTGCAATGGGGCTAATAATTTCTTCTCTTAGGGTTGAGTTTATGCAACCAAAAATATCTAATGAATGTACGGTGTGCTGAGACACTTTCTGGAGACTCCTGCACAAGCAATGCAACAGTTTTGTTTAGGTTCATTAGTAAGTAGTGACGATTGCTGTAGGTCAGAAATAAGATGAAAGTATGAAGGTACATTGTCAAACATGATACTAAGTAGAACTTTAGTCAGGATCCTACACCTCATGGAAAAGAAATGCATCAGAAATAACTCTGCTTTGCTCTTTTTTAATTTTCTTACAGAAATTTTGAATTTTACGGCCATAGGAATTTATTTGTTATGAGCTCAGGCTCATAGCACAGCTGTGAGGTGGAAAAGCTTCTTTAACACAGTTTCCCTGTTACAGATCTTTATCCAGATTTTCAGAAGTAATTGGCAGAGTTCACAATTCCTGATTTTATTGGAAGATGAAACAGGTCTTGGCCTTCAGGGCATAAAAGAGAGAAGCACAGACACATAGTGACTCTCAGCTTTCACAGCACAGTCCCTGCAGCTCTGAGTGACCTCTCAGCAAACATGGAGCAGGGGTACCACCACTTCCTGTGGGGCTGTGTTGTGGTTTAATATAGCTTGATTTTTAGTTAAAAAGAAAAAGTACATGTGCTTCACAATGCTATTTTGAAATGTCTTCTAGTAGAAAGGAGTTTCAGAGGTTCCTTAAGCAGTAGAGCTGGGAGTTGAATCATTGCCCTAACAGGGGAATGATTTGTTATGAGCCATTCCTTGTCAACCCGTGAGTTTTGATTTCCCTGGTCTGCTCTGCCCCACTGTCATCCATGGCCCAGCACTAAGGGGTCTCTGCTGCTGCCTGAGTTGTTCCCACCTTCATCAGGAGCTGTGTGGCAGATTTATCTTTGCTCCATAAACCTCTGAAAATAATCCAACATTTTTTCCAAGAAACTCTATCTCAGGACTGTGCACTAACACAGCATTGTGCTGCTCTGACTTATATCTGACAAAAGACATGAATAAGCAAGGCAGGGTGTGGAATTTGCTTTAACAAGTAGCCTGACTGTAGTGAGTCATTTAATTTTAAATATGAGGGTAGAATGTCCTGGCCATGGGTATCAGTTGAACAGTTTTGCACTTTGTCTGTTCTTTGGTTACAGAGGCTGAAAATCAGATTGTACATTTTAACTCCAATTATTTGAACCCAGACAGGCTGGCCAGGTTCTGCCGGTCACTTTTTCTGAGACTATGGTATTACAGCAGCAGCAAATAGGTAATTTCAAGGAAAGACAAAGTGCATCTGACAACAGTCAGCAGAGACCCCAGGAGTGAGGGATTCCCATTTTGATGGGTACCTGAGCACTGAGAGCTTCTTCACCATCCTCCAGGGCTTGTTCCTCACGGTGGAAATCAGTTTTTTCTTTTGCTCCACCTGCTCCTTCAGCATCGCAAGCTCTTCCTCTGACAGTGACTCCTCATCAGATGAGTTGGAGGAAGCAGAAGAAGCACTGGAAGGCACACAAAATCAAGAACATAGAAAAACTCACAAGAGTTAGAGGGAAGGCCTTGCTTGGGGTAGGCAGACTGCTGCTTGCCCTGGGGATTCTACTCCGATGTTGGCACAGTGCCTCAACATCCTGGGGCTCAGCATGATGCCAGTGCCCATCGCACTCAGCAGGGCTGCTTCTAGCCAGGATAATGAGGAGACATTTGTGCCCCACTGCAATTCACTCAGTGTTGTGCTCTGGGCCACATTTCAGCTATAGAACATTGCCTACAGCTACAAGGGCTACATCTGGCTCTGGAAAAATGGTTTTCATGCCTTCATTACAAAATGGGAGAAATGGGGAGAAGGCAAAGGTTAGGACAAGCAAGATTTGGAAGAGGAAGAAATTTGAAAACACAAAGGATCCATTTAAACTGGAGTGTTTCCAGAGACCAACAAAAAAAAAGTCACCATGCCCAAATTTCTCTAGGTACCCTCTTCAGGGGTGCTTTTGTACCCCTGGCAGTAGATACTAAGACTCCACTGCATCCATAGACCTGATCCTGGCTGAGAAATCATACTGACTTGGAAGCAGCTTGTTTTTGTGGCATTTTACACTGTTTTCCACTGAGTCTCTTTTAGGAGATCTGGAACTTATTAGCAGTCTATTTGTTTTGCCATTCTGATCTATATGTCACTGGCATGTCAATATTGCTGCCAGTCTGAACAAGGCACCACAGTCAGGGATTGTTTAATTACCTGTTTTTCCTGTCTTTCTTCTGTTTATTCTCCCCCTCCTTCCCTCTCTTGGTTGTTTTCTTTTCTTTTTTTTCTGATTCCTTTTGATCTTTGTTAGGAGCCATTTTGCCTCTGTCTTTCTTCTGGCTTCCTTCCTCTCTTGCCTTTTTTCCATCTCTGTTTTTCCTTTGGTAATTTTTTCTCCTAGAAGTTCTGTTTTGTTGGCTGCCATTGTCTTCCTCTTTGCTCTCATCTTCTTCTTTGTCTTCTTTTTCTTCTTTGTCTTTCTCTTGCTTTTTGCTCTGAAGTCTGCTTGCTCTGCCAGTTTCTCTGAGGGGTTGTTTGTTAGTTTTCTTGTCCTTTACTTCATCTTCTGCAAGTGATAAAAAACAATTACATGGAGAAATCCATGCTGGCAGAATAAAGATTCATCAGAAGAACATGGGCAGCCAGGACACCTGATGAAAACCCTGGCAAATTCAAAGAGCAGGTGCCTGTTGATCTTGTTGGACATACCCTGTCTGAGAACCAGGTGGAACTCTGTGCAGCTCCCATTTAAGACAGTGCAGTTCAGCATACCAGTGACTTATATGTGACCATAAGAAAATTGGAAATTAGTTACAAATGCAAAAGCCCGTCCGTGAGACAGCACAGACAGATATCTCCCTGACCTGTAAACACACCAGAACAAAGGGAACAGAAATTGCAGTCTGTTACACAATGTGTAGTTTGCTTGTTGATGAAATGTCCTTGAAAGATGTTTACTTCTCAAGGCTGGGAATGGAGTTCTTCTACTTATAGAGAGAAAAGGCACTGCACAGGCAGTATCTAGTTTTCTTTCTCCGAGTTTTCTTTTATATTGGATGGTCTGTATTCAGAGAAGAAAAAGACCAGATAGTCTCTGAGGCACATTTTATTCTTCCTGGCACTGCAAACTAAAAACCTCCTCTTCCCAGAAGTCAGAAATGCTTCCATCTTAAAGGATTGAGATGGAGCATGATTTAATTGCAGAATTTTATGGAAAGGGGGGAAACATTTTTCAAAAGCCCACAAGTCTCTCCATCTTTTTAACTACCAAGCCTATTAGAATGAATAGTAAGTTTTCCAGAGTATTCTGACTTCTTATTTTCCAAAATTTCTGGCTGATGAAAGTAGAGTTGGAGATATTGTAATGGAAGAAGGAAATTATGATGGAGTGGGATACAGAGTGTAAAATGAGGAGCCAAAAAGGTGAGAAAATAGAATAAAAAACCCAATAAAAGTATTTGCATTTTTGGTTTGGTGAAAAACTAGAAATTAATGAGAAGCAAATGGTTTCTGGTTTTTAGTGGTAAAAACTCAGTAGGCTGTAGTTGTCATTTGACACTGGGAATGAGAGGGAACTTCCAACTAATTTCTCAGGGGCCATTATGAAGGTTTCAGTTACTATGTTATGGTCCATCTAAACTGAATTTTGGCCAATCATTTAGATCAAAGGACCACCCACACCCTTTGGGAAAATGTTCATTTTGGACAGCCAATTATCAAGTGTTTTTTTATTTGCAACCTATCAAGTATTAGGTTAAATATGAAGCATTAATTTGTTACCTTTATCTTATTGCCTCTTTTGCCTATATGGAAAAAGAGGATATGATTTAAAAAAAAAAATTAAGTCTCAGTAGTTTGCTGTTTACTTTCTCATATTTTTTTTGAGTAATACAGACACAGTTGTGAACTGTTTTTGCAGTAATAGCTGTTGGAACCCAGGGGGTTCCTATGGCATCTCAGAATGATCCAAACCCTGTTCAGGAGGCTTTTCAGCCTTGCCAGAGGTGTCAGAGAACCTGGATTGATACTGGGAATGCCTGTGGCTTTGATTTTAATCCATGAGACAAATAACTAACTTATAAGAAGAATTGCAAGTCACCAGAGTTTAAAGAGTAGAATAGTAGTAATTATAGATGAAAAGGGAAAGATTTGGACCCATGTCCAGGGGGGTTTGAGATTCTGGACAGGGGGGTCTGGGAGTCAAGATGGAGAATTCTTACACGTGGCATGTTATCTCTTCTTCTTCTTCCTAACCTCCATCTTCTTGGTGATGTTGGCACTTTTGGATTGGTTTGTCAGAGAGCTGGACAGTGTAATGTAAGGGTCACGGATTGGAAATTAATGGTAAACATTGGATACGTAGTTTTTAGTATAAAAGATTACAGCTCACCCAGGGCGGGCACAGTGTGTCTCTGGACGCGTTCTGTGTCAACCCTGGCAGGGCAGAGAAATCTACTTTTGATAAGGAATTAATAAACTGCCTTGAGAACATGAACAAACGACTCCAGACTACTCCTTCAACAGCACGGGCCGGAAACCTGGACTTTTCTACATATTGTGGGGTCTCCTGGGGTTAAGGAGATCCCCGCATTTGTGGCGTCCCAGGCTGGGCACGAAGACCACCACAATAGCTACATCTGTATAACCATATTCTGTGCTGTTACGGTCTTACCTCTTAGCTCTCTCACTTTACATATACTAGACATGAAGAGTTAAAGGTGGTTTTAGTCCTGTCACAGGCTTTTCCTCATTTCCCTCACAGTCATAAGTCTCCCTTCAATCCATTTTCATCGTTCTCTTCTTGTGGCCATGATTAATGAAGATTCTGGTGTATTATGGTCTCAGCAAGCATTACAGGGAGGGCAAGCAGGAATGAAGTATAGTGCAAAGCAGCCCCAGCCCTGCTCAGGGTGGTGCTTTTCTGCAGTGCCTGATTTATTAGGGGCTGACTCCCAAGGGATGTGAGCTCTGACAGCCTCTGACTCTGGGAACATGGACAAAAGAGGACAAAGTGCTTAAGAATGTTGGTTTACATATCACTGTTACATCAAACCTCAAGGGAAAAATCTGTTTGTTTGCAAGTAGCTCATTAAAAAGTTCATGTTGTAGAGCAAGTCTTAAGTCAGAGAGAAAAATACCTCCTGTATTTCAAACAAGTCCAAGATTTGTTAATCTCTACATTACCTTCACTCTCTGTGCCAGTTTCCACTTCTCCATCAAACTCTATTCCAGCTGCAAAACAAGGAACAAAGAGTAATTGAATTTGCTGCTAGAATTTACACAGCTGACTCTTAAGTTCCATCTGAGCTTGGCAGAATATCCCTTATTGATTATACATTATATTCTTTCCCTACTGCAATGCTGAATATTTACCTTAGTCTGGCAGACTGACAAAAGTCCCCTGCCCAAGCAAACTGAAATTGTATCATCTTTGAGATGTGCAAAATGGTGTGGTGCGCTCAGGCAGCCCCAAGAGGTTTAGTCAAGTGTTTGCCAGCATACGAATTGAAATGATCTTGCTGTGATACCAACCATCTTCCAGGGCGACCTGCAGAGCACTTTTCTTTTTCTTGCCCATGGCAGCCTCCCATCTATCGCCCAGGCACCGAGGCTGCTATGCTGTACACACACCCCAGTCATACACAGATTATTCCCTCTTCCAGTGTCCATGTGCTTGTCCGCTTGACATTGCAGACAAATGGGTACATCCAGCTGTCAGTGACCTCTTGCTCACAAGCCATGAAGACAGGGAGGGATAGGAGAGGCAGGGAAAACCTGGGCTCTGCCTCAGCCTGCCCAAACCCTTTCCCTTCTTCTCCCTTCTCCCTGTGAAAAAAATTACCTGTTGGCATTACATTGCATTTCATTATTTAAACATGAAGGAAAGCCCTTTGGTGGGTACTTGGTGGTGTCATATGAAACACAGACACAAGTCATGTCTGGTTTTGACATAAGTATGTGGCTGGAGGCTTTCAAAGGATCAATTTTCTTTATGCCATATTCTTTACTGACCTGTGACAATCTGTGTAACCCTGTTAGTTATTCTCCTGCATCTTATTAAATCTCTCAGCCTGTGCACCTTGGGACACAGCTGTGGGTCACCTTTTGTCCTCAATGCGTGTCCCTTGGAGGGGACTCATGAGCTAATAGATACAACAAGGAGTCAGGAGTCAGGATACCAGGATCTCTCTTTCCTTTGCTCCTCTATTCTGTGTGACCTTTGCATACTCATTGCACTTGCTGGTAAAATAGGATAGATTTTCCTTCTAGGTGCTCTGAGGCTTAATTAATTAATGTGAGACCCTCATTTGGAAGGTCCTTTAGAACCACAATTATTGTATTGCATTCTGCAGCTTGTGGTTTTTCAGTGCGCCAAGAATAGGTTTGTCTGAGTGATATCCAGAGTAAAACCTGCACAGTCTGCCTCAGCTGTAGCTTCTGCAGAGAGCACCCAAGGGGGCATTCCCGTCATGGGGTTTCTCTTGGTTTCCCAAAAGGAGAACTTACCCTCACACCATTTATGAAACATAATGCAGACTCCTGGCATAATGACTTTTTCCCAAGGATTAACAGGGAGAATGTTAATTCTTTCCTTCTCTTCCAAAAGAGAGGAATGTTGCAAACCTCAGCTTGAGGCTGTTGCCACCATTGACATGACTGATGACTCCTGCTTTGGATCAGGTATAGGGACTGAGGAGGAGCCAGCCACCTCTCCCCACTGCTTTCCCTCATTGAATTTGGGTCCAGGGGCACCTTTCAAGTACTTTTAATCCAATCCCATGGATTGTTTGATCTATGTTTGACTTTAGCTCAGCTCTCCTGAGCTTAATACATAATGTATGGTATATGCCCATACATTATTAACAGCTCTAACCCTACAGGTTCACTGCACAGGGCATTTTCACTGTGTGTTCCCCCACTAGTGGACTTGACTCAGTCTGAAGACAGTGACAGTGCCTTCTGAAGGTCCTCCCAGTGAATGAGTTTCACCTGTAACTCTATATGTTGATGTGGTTTGTTTCCTATGTGATTGCTAGGTCATTGAATTAATACTGCTCCAGGAGAAAAAATAAAAAAAGAGAAATTCCCAGCTGCTGGAGGCTACTGGAACAGATCTTCTGCAAGATACTTCAGTTGCCTCAGTCCCAATCATCTCTTTCCCAAGCAGAGGATCTAGGGACCTTCTAGTTTCTGAAGAATCGTGTGGCAGGAGGCAAAAGGGCTGTGGATGCTCATCACACCCCGCCCTCCACCCCCCAGTACTGTACTCAGTGATAGCACTGCTTGTGCCTCATGAAATCACAGAACGGTTTGAGCAAGAACTGACCTTTAAAGGGCAGCTGTTCCAGCTCCATTGCAGTGAGCAGGGACATCTTCATGTAGACCAGGTTGCTCCTGTCCAAACCGACGATGAATGTTTCCAGAGATGAGACATCCACTACCTCTCCAGGAAACCTGTGGCGCTGTTTTACCACCCTCATTGTCAAAAAACTTCTTTGTACCTAATCTAAATTGACCCTCTTTTAGTTTAAAATCATTACCGCTTGTCCTTTCATGGACCTTAACCCCTTCTTTCCCTCCAATTGTGATGAGATGCTTTTTGTGTGCTCAAGGTCTGTTTATGTGAGCATCTCATTGGCAGAGTTTGAGTATCCTGGTTTCTACTCCACCACTGAGTCGGTGATTCACCCGTGATCTGCACTGGAGCTGGGACAGCTCCAGGCTCCAAAGCTGCTTGTGCCACTTGGCATGCCCATAGATACCAAGTACATGATTTGGAACAGTGATGGGGACTGGAAGTTCATTTTACTACCAAAATGTGTGGCCAGGCAATACCTCTGTCTCCTGCCCTGAGATGAAGCACCTGATCTCTGACTTTAGCCTGTTCACAGCAGTGAGGGCAAGGTGTGGTGTTTCTAGATCAGTCACAGAGGCCTGGGCACCCCTTGCCACATGGGGGGTGGGGTGGTGTAAGGCTGTCCTCCCCTCACAGTGGGGGTGACAGCCGAGGGGTGCCAGCGTGTGGGACAGAGCAAGAACAGGGGCTGTCTTACATCATTCCCAGGAAGCAACACATCAGTGTGGATGAGCACGTTTGCAATAAGCTCTGCTTGGGTGTTGCTTTGCTCCCCTGTATCTACACTGCCAACGGTAGTAGGACTGGCCATGATAAAACTGTGCTCTTACAGGCTGGGTGGCAGCATTTCACTCTTGTGTAGATAGGGACTTAAATCTTTCACACTTCTGGCTCCATTGGAGTCCCTCCCATGGAGAGGAGGGAGGTGCATAATGCCTGGCAATTATTTCCTAATGAAGAGTGTTATTTAAGTGTCTGTCCAAGAACTTACCCCTAAGAAGAAATCCCTACATTACCTTTCCAACTCAGACTGTGGTGCAACAGACCCTTTGCATATGACATGCTGCTCCCTTTGCCTCAGAGTCTAAAGAGAAATAAATAACCTACTCCATCTGATGCTGTCTGACTCCTCTGGAAGTGAGGGTCCCCCTGGGGCTGACGTGCAGCCACACAAGCATGATGAGAAACCTTGGAATCTTGATCCTTTGTGGTACATGTCCTTGGGGGAACAGGTGGCAGACTTGCAGAGCCACCATCACTTTTGGGGTGCATCAGGCAGTGCTAGAGGCTGTGCTGCAGAGCAAGGCTGGGCAGCAGACCCTGGGAAGGAGAGGAGTGGGATTCAGTGCAACAAAGTGGTGTCATGTAAGATCAAACCAAGACTTGCCAGCCTTGTTTGCCTTGTTTTTTGGTAAGTGCAGAGAGATCTGTAATTTTCCCCCAGAATCAGGCTGGTGGAGATCTTGCCGTACCTCTGGTCTGGTTTTGCCTGTCTGATAGTCTGCTTGTAGTTTGTAGACACTACATAACGTTGGTAAAAAAAGAAAATAGTAAAAAAGATATTGCAACATGGAATTATTTATGGAGGAAAAAAACCTTATGGTGGGATATTCTACAAACTGCTGTGCGTGAAGTAAGAAAAGTGCACTTCACATCCTTTTGATGCCCATTTTTGATGGTAGAAGGTGCTCCATTAAGGGAAAAATACACACAAAAATTTTACAATGAGAGCCCAGCATGGCAGGCCAGGGAGAGCAGCAAGACACCTCATGGGCTGTGACAGAGGTGGCACACGAGGACTTTCCATGTCTGTGTGTGTCCATCAGACGACAGACCCATGCAGGGAGGGCCCCCCAGAGCTGGCATAGCCATGCAAGGGGGAGTTCATCAGCCGTGCTTCAGCACCAAGCATACCACCATCCTCAGCTCATGAGCCTGATTTTCCTAAGAGGATCAAGTGTCTTGCAGAGCTTAGGCTTTCTTAGGGTTATAGATTGGCGGGAGGAGATTAATGGATGAGTCTTTTGCCTCTTGAGTTATTCCACACAAGGTGTGAATAAGTAATGCACAGCCACAAATCCAGCTATTACTTATGTAAATATCATGTGTATGCAATTTATGGAGTTGCAGCACAAATATTCTTTACTGTGTTATTTAGTATTTTTAACACTATATAATTTGACAGTTTTGAGTTTTATCATGTGAGGACACTGGGTGTCTCACACACCTCCAAGTGTTAAATAAAAACCAGTTGTGTTATGTAGAGAGGGTAACTGAATCCTGGAAGCACATACAACATACTTGTAAATGCTTAATGAGCTAGTGTTTCTTCCTTTCTTGCTTTCTGATTAACACAGGGCTTTAGCTAATTAATCCATGGATTACATTTATTCAATATTCATCTCATCTATAAGTGATCTTTACTTGAGAGGGTTTCCAAGTAATAATAATAATAATAATAATAATAATAATAATAATAATAATAATAATAATAATAATAATAATAATAATAATAATAATAATAATAATAATAATAATAATAATACTACCTGACCTGTGTGTGGATATTTTGATGAGGACCTAAAACTTGTGAATTGCAGGAGCCAAATTTAACAATGTATCTGGGAGAGACATTTAAAAGTGAGAGATCACTTCCAAACACTTATTTGGTTCTGTTGAACTGTTAAAGAAAATGAAATTATTTTAAAAAACCCAAACCAACCGTAATGTTTTCCATGGTCTCTCAGGCATGCTTCATAAACTGGATTTAACTCCAACCTGACTTTTGGCCATATCTGAGTTTAACCTTGCAAAAACAAATTTCTTGCACAGCCATGAAAATCCACTAGGGGCTACATGCTAACCTGAACATTTATTTATGCAGAGATCATCCTTGTCCTCACGTAATTTCTGCAGTGATGTAGTTTTATTCTCTATTTTGGTACTGGGATCTGGAGTGCACTCTGACAGAGCAGCACATAAATGCTCAGAAAGTAAGGACTCACCTGCAACATTGACTGCAAACAAGTGGAAAGAGAAATCTTAAAATAATCTTAAAATAATCTGGGGAAAAAAATTTCAGCTCTTTGCAGACTTTGAAAATAATCCTCTGGCTCCCATAGAGAATGGTAGGTGTAGACTGTAGCAGAAAGCACTAAAATTATGCCAAATCCATGCCCTATGCTTTTTGTTTAGGGTGGGCATGAGTTACTTGTAAAGATGACTAAGTCCCACTGGAAGAAGTTGTGCAAGACTAACCTTGTGGTGTTGGAGATGCTCAAGTCAGTGCCTTGTTATCTTGTGCTTGGCCCATGAAAATTACTTTTATCTGTGTAATCCCAGCCCAGGGTGGGGAGCACAAGGTCCTCAGAGACATAACTATTGTTTTTTTATTACTTTCCTATTGTTATTTCATAACCTGAAGATACAGCTGGGAATTTGCTGTGAATGTACACAACAAGTTCTGTTAGCCATTAGCCTCTTTTAGCTGAAGAGCTGCCACAGAACTGCTAATTCAGGTGCTCTGTCAGGAAGAATTAAACCAAAAAGGGGGGGGATGTGCGCTGGCAGGTCCTGGGGGTGTGCCAGCTCAGAGAAATATCTTGGGTCATCAGATCAATCATAGGACATGTGGTAAATTAAAGGATGTTTTGTTCACTAAGAAGGACAAATCACAATGACAGAAAGTTCAAGTCCTTGTAAGATAAACCACAAGGACAGAAAACAAAAGTCTTTAGATTAAGATAAAACTCATACGTAAATATGCTCTTGCTCAACAAGTACTTGCTCAAATAAGCTTTGAGTTCCAGAAATCGGAACAGGAACACCAAATAAGGAAAGAAGACACCCAAGGAAGACTACCAACCTTCATCCAAGGACCATCAGGATGCAGGATGCGACCACCTAGCAACAGTAGGAGACATACGCAGAGTACAACTAGAAGACACGTCAGCAGGAAATGGGACGGTATAAAAGACAGACTGGAACAGGCTCTTAGTGTGGCAGTGGTGGAGAGCGAGACTCCCCTGTCACCCAGCGCTGGTTTGCTTATGTCTTGCTTGCTATAATTAATAAATTTCAATTAGACCCAAACTTCAGAGTGTACTGCAATTTATCACAGGACAGAGCCCCTCAGGCTTCCATAATCTTCCACTGATTCTTGCCATGTAGGAACCAGTAAAGATTTTTCTTTCTTTTTTTCAAATGTGCTCATATCACCCAGCTGTATAAGATTGGAGCCCCCCATTTGCAGCTGGAAGCACTGCAGTTATTAAGACCCCAAATTAGTGCAAAAGACAAGCCAATATCTGCCAGCTCACTGCCATCTTCACCTACTCCATGTCTCAGGCTTAGCTTGGAGTCATCCTGGATCCAGGTGAGCTTGTCGGTGTTCTCCAAACACAACATAAAGGTGTTTAGAAGTGGTGCTCATCAGATGGTGTGTGTTGCTGCTGTATCATCCCTCCTCATTGCTGACATTTTTGGGGACAGGCTTTCAGGAGAACAGGCTCTTGTTCATCCAAAAAAATGCTGTGCAACACGGTCCTTTGAAACTGGCACTGCACAAGTAACTAAGTGGATTTGGAAAAACTGTTTTGATTTCTAACCAGACATAGGCACTCCTACCCATCTCCCACACTACTTCTAGGGAATGGAAGCAACACAATATTTTTGCCAATGCATTACTCTGTTTATTCAGAGTAAATGAAACCCAAAAATGAAGTTCTTGTGAAGTTTCCAAGGACAAGAAGAGAAAATTATTAAAACAACAAACTTCTGGACTAATGTAAAGCATTAAATGAGTCAACATTCTCATGCAGGACTTAAATGGAGAATGATTTTGCCATATAGGATTTATATGAAAAGACTTATGGTTTGGAGAACATACATACAAAACCAGAAAAGAGCATGCATTTTGCGCAGATTCTGATGTAGGAGGGTTTTTTTTTAGGAATATTTTTGCTGGGCTCCTTTTCTGCCTTATACTCCTGCTCTTCTGGAAGCCAGGCTCTCATGGCCGGGGAATGGACGGCTGAGTGATGCCCCACGCAGCTGAAATGAGCAAGCCTAGCTGGGCGCAATGGGACCTCCCTCTTGTGGCAGCCCCTTTGCACAGCAAATTCTCCGTCTCAGCTGGTATGCAACTTCCTCCGGCAGTGGCAGCACACTTGATAAACAAATGAGGGCTCACCCTGTGTGAACCTGGTATTTTCTTTCTTTTTTTTTTTTTTTCCCGGCATGTTAACTAGCCAACAGCCAAAAGACTTCCCACATCAACCTCATCTGTATTAAAATCTGAAATGGCTATCTTCTGCTCTCTTAGGCAGAATTGGAACTTACAGCCCCAAAAAGCAGAAAAGTAAAGAAACCAAGAGGGATTTGGGGGATCAAACTTTCATTTATTCCAAATGACTGACATGTCAGGCCATTTGTAATATTAATTTCATATTGTGTAGGTCCTTAATATCAGGCTTTTTATATTCTATATATTCTATCTTTTTTTCTTAGTTTTTTTTTCTTTTAAGTACTATTAGTAAATATCTTGCTTTGAAGGATCTGTTTTCTTTCTTTTTTCCCTTAATATCAGGCTTTTTATATTCTATATATTCTATCTTTTTTTCTTAGTTTTTTTTTCTTTTAAGTACTATTAGTAAATATCTTGCTTTGAAGGATCTGTTTTCTTTCTTTTTTCCCTTAATATCAGGCTTTTTATATTCTATATATTCTATCTTTTTTTCTTAGTTTTTTTTTCTTTTAAGTACTATTAGTAAATATCTTGCTTTGAAGGATCTGTTTTCTTTCTTTTTTCCTATTTTTATAAATTTGTGTTTCCTGTACTTAGCAGAACAGAGATGAAATTTCCACTTTGTTAACAAAAGCAGATCAGAAAAGTCTCTTAGGACTATTAACCTGAAGAGTTTTCAAAATATTAATCACATATATCTTTAGGAAGAGCCCCAAACTATTGGGGGAGGGGCTAGAAG
Organism: Bombycilla garrulus; assembly: GCA_013400315.1. Taxonomy (NCBI): domain Eukaryota; kingdom Metazoa; phylum Chordata; class Aves; order Passeriformes; family Bombycillidae; genus Bombycilla; species Bombycilla garrulus. The sequence goes on along the minus strand of VXBU01003182.1, from coordinate 121,199 downwards.
AAAATAAACTTGTTATTTCCCAGCAGGTGGTTTGATGAGGCATCCGTCACACCTGAGCTCAGCAAGTCAGCCAGTCTGCATGGGAGGGGTGAGTCTGGGATCTGAGGTCAGTAATTCAGCACAATAATAGAAAAGTACTTAGATATGTGGGTAAGGCTATGCAAGTGTGCTAGCAGATAAGTTATTCACCTGCCATGTGAATACTTGATGTTAAGCATGGTTTCAGGAGCTTGGTCAGTCCGAGTCTCTGATGGCACACAAGGCCAGGAATGATAGCCTTTCGATTTCTGATGTAAGTCTAGTGATGCTGGAAAGATCTATCTTAGAGATACCTGAAGCCCTTGTTGAAGAAAAATTCTGGGCTGTGTCTCTAAATTATTCTAATTTGCTTTTATGATGTCCCATTTTTAAATGTACTACCAATACATTTAAGTATTAAATCTTGAGGCAACAGGCCAGAATGTCTTCAGAAACATCTTTATTATGATTCATATAAAAATATTCCTTAAATTCAGTGGAAACATTGGTTTTTGGTGTCATGAACAAATTAAATTTCTAATAAATAGCAGAGGAAGAAGACCACCAACAAGTTACATGCTTTTAAAATGTTAATTATTTCCATGCTTATTATTAAAAATTATTGTGTATTACTAAATAGTGAATAAGTAAAATATAGTGACAAAGGTCTGTCCTTTGCTAGCCTGGAGTGTGTGGCAAATATAATTAGCTTTTGAGAGACTATTGTTTTTATCTGGGGTTTGTTTAAAGTCACTGTGTATCTGCTGGTGCATTTATTCCCTTTAGATGGTTGTTAGGAAGCTCCCTTTGTTTAGAGAAGTAAGAAGAGGGTAATTTGTTACTATTATTAATATTATGTGTGTGTGCCTATATATTTGTGATCATGTGTTTATGTGCTGAAACTTCATGGCTATCATTAATGGAGTGTATATAGTAATTAATATAATGTATAATGTAAAATATATCTGCATGCCTGCCCTACTGTGTGGCCATGGTTTCAGGTTCATATGCTTTTGAGCTTACAAATATACATTGCCTTCACCTTCTGGAGGATTCAGGTTTTGAGTTGGGTACATCAAAAAAATAAAATGTGTTAAAAATAAAACTGAGCTGGTATGGAGGTTTCCAGTCTCACAAGGAAACTGGATTTTTTGTGAAGCTTTAAAATGAATATAAAATGCCGGTGTGTGGAAGCTACCTTTTCCATCATGTTGGTCTCTGTTATCATTTGGGGCAATTAATGATCTTCTGGAAGCTAAAACAGGCTGGCTTTAGGTTGGGAAAACAGTTTCTGGCAAACTTCTAAGAAATGTTTTGTTGTTCACTGGACAGATCAGTCTGAATGTGCGGGGATCTCCTTAACCCCAGGAGACCCGCAATATGTAGGAAAGTCCAGGTTTCTGGCCCGTACTGTTGAAGGAGTAGTCTGGAGTCGCTTGTTCGTGTTTCAAGGCAGTTTATTAATTCCTTATCAAAGAGAGATTTCTCTGCCCTGCCAGGGTTGACACAGAACACGTCCAGAGACACACTGTGCCCGCCCCGGGTGAGCTGTAATCTTTTATACTAAAAACTACGTATTAAATGTTTACAATTAAGTACCAATCTATGCCCCTCACATCACCATGTCCAGATCTGTGTCAAACCAGTCCAAAAGTGCCAGCATCACTAAGAAGATGGAGGTTATGAAGAAGAACATAAGATAACATGCCACGTGTAAAAATCCTCCATCTTGTGTCTCAGACCCCCCTGTACAGATCTCCAACCCCCATGTACAGGGCCCTAAACCCCCCTGTACATACATTCAAATTACCTTCCTTTTACTTATAACTACTACTATTTTACTATCTAAGTTTTTGTGACCTGAAATTCCTCATACAAAGTTGACAACCTGTTCCATGGGTTAGAATCAGAGTTACAGGTACTTTTAGTATCATTCCAGGGTCTCTGACACCTCTGGCAAGGCTGAAAAGCCTCCTGACCAGGTTTTGGGTCGGCCAAAGGCATCATAGGAACCCCCTGGGTTCCAACATGAATGTTACTGCTGAGCCACTGCTGCTAAACTTGGCTCATGTGGTAGTGTAACAAGGGAAAAATTAGCCTGGTGCTTTAAATTTTATCAAGTACATAGTCACTGGCTCAGTTTTTTGTGTGCTTCTCTGGTCAGAGACTTTTATTACAGAATTCATTATGTCACCCTTGAGTGAGATTGAGATCAGGTAAACTACACTGCCATGAAGATCCAAATGAGAAGGTTTGAAATATAGGTTATTTAAACAAGACAATACCCTGTTGATTAAACTATTAATCTCATGTGTGGAGTGCAGAATGGATTTTGGTTTTTGTTTTTGCTGTAACTGCATTAGCCTGCTCCTGAAGCAATTTGTTAGCAAGTGCTCATTTACAGTGTCACTACAGTCATGCTTTTGCCTTAATAACATGCCTTCTGGTTTGTAGTTGCTTGCTATTACTGCAGGACTCTTGTCAAAATCAGTATGAACTTGCTCTAGCCATTGAAGAGAGAGATCAAAGTGTTATCTATCAAGACCAAATGGGCAAAGACCTAAGAAACCTGGTTTGAATTCCTCTTGGATTCTGTTTTGAGCAAGGGGTTGAACTTGAGACATCCTGAGATGTCCTTTCAGCCAGAACAATCTTAATTTAAAATATCAGGCATTTGTGAGCTAATGGGAGGGGAGTTCTGCAGGGTATGAAAGAGGGGTTGCTAATCTAGGATGTATAATTTAAACCTTTACTTTGGGGTAGAGTTCCTAATCCCTCCTTTTCTTTGCAAGAAGGATTCTAGTGTTCCATCTATGTGACAGAGAGGGATGCTGATTACACCTGCTGTTTCCAGCCTAAAACCTATTCCTGTTTCCCCAGAGCACCAGACTGTTTGTTTTCTTTGGCTTTATAGGAATTTGAAGAGTTTTCTCTAAACCTCATACCTTTCTGAACATGAAAAATATGTGAAAAGCTTTCATTTTGACCCACAAAACTCAGAATCCTTCTGGGGTTTGCCTCAGACTCAAATTTTTATCCTATTAAGTTACGCTAAAATAATTTTCAGTGTGTGGCATTTTAAGTTACCAGAATACTGCTGTTCATGTATTTTGTATTTCTATGGATAAATATCAGCAAAATTTGCCCTAGGAAAGATCTAGCTTTATTCTTGTTTTGCTATAGGGAAACTGAGCCTGCAGGGTGTTAAACTAGGAGTTCCAGAAGGTTAATGGAGGTCTTCAGCTTTGGTCTTCTAATTTCCACATTTGTCCTTTACCCATATTTACTTGCAGGTTTTGTATCTCACCTTTCGTTTCATGAACATGGGCTCCTCCTGCTAGAGATTTCTATGTAGGACCAAATTCCTGTTTGTATTAAATTACAGTTCCTAAAACCATTATTAAGACATTTCTCTGCTGAATAGGCTGGTGTGAGAATGCGAACTAGATAGAGCAAAAATTCCATTTGGAAACATCAATATTATCAGTATCTGACCATGGCAGAGAGGTGTGGAGAAGTGAATGTGGCAGCATCATCTCGAGGCCAGGAGCTCCACTGACTCCCAGCACCTTTTTGTGGGGCAGCACCTTCTGTGAGGACAATGCTGACCAAAAAGAGAGGTTTTGGTAGAGTGAACCAAAAATGCAAATGCCTCAGGCATGTTGTCACTCCTCACTGTCACTCCTCACTGGGTGGGTTGAGGGCAGGGGCAGGTGAGTAACAGTCAATAAATCCCTTGTTCTTGGGTACATGAGGTGTTTGATGATTTCTGCAGCTCCAACAGTGACCTAGGAGAGCAAGTTACTGCCTTTTCAACCAAGACAGACCTAGATGAAACAAAAACTAATTCTATGTGCTTATTTGGGTCAATTTATTCTGCTGTAATTAAGGTGATATTGACTATGATGTATGGATCTGAGAAATACTTGTCACTGATGGCAGTGTACCACTTCAGTGAGGTTTCACTTTTTGACCCCTGCCTCCCACAGAAGCTGCAAATTGATGCTGTCTCAAGTATGTTTTGTTACACTAGGAGGTAGAGGGAGGATTCTTGGTGCTTTCTCAGAGAAATAGTGTTGAGTTTTGTTACTGCACTCACTGAAAACAACTTGTTAATTTACTGGGAATGAAATGTTGCTATTATAATAAAATATATAAATTATAAAAATTAGATTGCTCTGTCAGGAAACTCAGAGATTCAAGTGCCTATTTGAATAAATATATGCAAATCTAATGCATGCAAAGCTATAAATGCAGGGGAGAGAGAATGATTACAGCAGTAGGTTTGTGTAGTGATCAATCTATAAAAGTCAAACAGCCAAGGCATTTTTAAAGGAAAATTAGGATGTCATTAACAGATGAGTAAGTTTTCAGACAAGATAAAAGGAAGATAAACTGTGATATTCACCTGACAAGAGGAAGATATTTGTTTCCAGATCTTCAGGCCTCTCCAAAGTTGCTTGAATAGATTCACCTTAAAAAGCATCTTGGTTTATCTGTCAGAAGGGCCTCCCCCAGGTCTCTACAGATAAAATCCAACCTTTTCTTCACATAACAAACTTCCTTGCTGTGCTTATCACCAGCAGCAACTGTCAGGATGGAGTTCAGGCTGCTCTTCTTCACTCCTTTGAGTTTTTTACAAGCTTGACTTGCTGGATCCCTTTTTTATATACTTCTCTCAGTTTTGAGGAACACAGGCGTTGTTTGTGCATGGTTTTAGCAGAGTTATTTCACAAAGAAAAATTACAAGCATGGAAATTGGTAGCAGAAGTTGAAAGCACAATAGAGATCCTGTGTGAAGTCAGAACTACCTCTTATGGATGATCTGTAAAAGGAAATTTTGAAAATAATCTGTTTGTAAATGTCCGGTTTTTTTGAAAGATGCAGGGCAGGATGAACAGAATATTGCTTTGGGGAAACAGGACACTTGACTTTAGGAATCTGTAAGACATCATATTTTAATAGAAGGTAAATGGTATATGTATATATTATATTGACTAACACAAGCCAGAATTTTAATGTATGTAAGACTGAAGCTAAAAAAAAGGCCACTATATACTAGGTCATAGAAAATGAATTGAAGAATCACTCCCTGGCAGTCAATGGCACTTTTTGATCACAAGCAAATCCATCAATAACCAATTTCAGTTTGCAATCCCCATGCTACAAAAGCCATCCATCATATCGCTGTACTGGACAAGACTATGCTGGGGCACCTACTGGCTTCTCAGTACTACTTGGAGGAAATAAGGATATTATGGAGCATTGTTTTGTTAATTTGCTCTCAGTTAAAATGTTATGCTAGAGTGAAAGCAGTCATAGGAAAGTACACCATCACAAGGAGTGCTTCAGTGAACTTCACAGTGAGCACAAAGCACTCAAAAATCCACAGCGTGAAGCATGAGCACTAGCAGGGACATGTGCAGTAGCAGAGATGCAAGGATGTCCTGTGGGCTGGCCAGAAACCTCTGGGCATTTTAAATTTTGGATTTCATAGTGGTGGGACACATTGTTCTCTTATCTGAATTTATTTCTTCCTGAGCTTCTTATTACAAGTTCTAGTACATGTTCAACCAACTTGCTGTGACATGAAATGCTTTGGAAATTCTCCTCCAGAATCACAGAACTGCAAAACAGAAAGGTTATTCTTCTGAGTTCTTGCAGCTTCCTCACTCTGTGAATATATACATATATATGTGTGTCTATGTATATAAATATCTCTCTATTTAATTCATGTGGAAATAAAGTTGTGATTCATATATAAGGATGAGGACCTCGATGCCTAGAGGTTCAGAAAATATAAATCATCTTGCTGTACTGAAGGGCAGAAGATCATTACAATTCCTATTCAGTTTTAGAAACCTTGCCAAAAAGACACCCATGCTGCCTCCTTTTGTTAGCTGTGCATTTCCCCAGACAAGTCTAGTTTAGAAATGCTGGCCAAAGCAGGGTTAGAGCAAATGTTGGTTTGAGTGCAGGCAGTGTTTTTAGGAGATGTAATTACTAAATCACTGTCATATATTCAAGTCCATCGTTCAGCTAGGACATTTTGTTAGCATTAGGGGAAAGCTACAGTCAAGCTTCCCAGATGGAATTTAAATATGGGGTAACACGAGAAGAATCAGCTTTGGACATGGAAAAATGGAGGTGTTAGTTCTCTTGTTAAGCACTGTAATACTACTGCAATATTTGTACACTTGCAAGTATCAATAAATTACCTTCCCAACACCATATGAAGCAGCAAAATCCCTTCATTCCCCAGAATAAAGGAAAGCTGATGATACATTTGTTTGCTGCCTTAACCACACTGTGGTACAGTGGTGCAGGCTGGCTGGGCCATGGCATGACAATATGGGATTCTGCAGGATGGCTGGGCAGAATTCACTCTGGGCTACTGCTGTCACCTCTGATGTGGCCTATGTTTGACTTCTGTCTTCTTTCAAGACAGTTAGCAGAAATGCACACAGGCTTTTCTCTCTGGCTGCACTTTTTCTGGCTGATGTGTTGAATTTTAAATAAGCTATCTGCCTCTTCCTTCAGTTTACTGTGGAGGGAGTATTTGCTCCTTGACTATTGATGTGTTAATCTTAAAATGGAATAGAAATAATTACAGTATTCAATATTTCAAAATATATGCTGTCTAGCATAGCCTGTGAGGCACTTCCTTATTCTTAATAGAGAAAAAGCAAACCTCTGATCGTAGTTCAGTGCATTTAATGCAGGCAAGTTTCTTTCTCAGTGGAAGTTTCTATGTGGAACTCGAGGGCTAGAGACAGAAAAGAGGAAAATATCAGAAAGATTCCTGCTGCATCCTGGTTTTCTTTCTTTCCTTCCCCCAACATTTGAAAAATTACTGTCACTGTTAATGGCCAGGGCCTCTGATCTCTAATTAGAGGGAATGATCAAAACGAGAGGCAAGATTTCTAAAAAACAAAATTAACCTAAGCCAAGACTTCTTTCAGCCACCAGCTGGTTTTTTTCTGTACCATGTACCATCACTGCACCTTGGAAAGACTAGATTTCTTACAAATCATAGTTCATATTTCTTATCACAGCCATACAGACAGTATAGTCTGAGCTAAACATCCCTGTGAGACCTCAATTGCTGCCATGGGTTCAGGCTAAGGTGCACCAGGGCAGGATCTGCCCCATGGCTGCAGGGACATAGAAGAAACATTTCAGGCTGCTCATCTGTAATACACGGATTTCCCATGGACACTGCCTGTGTCCTGGTCTTTGTCTGAATGCTGAGCTCATGGCTAAAATATGGGCTGCTTGTGATGAAACATCCAAGGTCATGCACAACAAAGCAAGCAGTGCAGATTTTGAAATGCAACGCTGACTATTCAGAGGGACAAAATTGCCAAGGAAAACAATAATGTGAATTTAGTGTCAGCTCCTGATGTTGGAGAGTGATGGTCTGCAGGGAGCTCGCCCAGCTCAGGAGGCTGAGCACAGGATCCTGCTGCCACAGGGCTGGGTCATTTTCCCGGAGAGAAGGAGGCAACACAGAAGTCCCTCTAAATTTTTTTTATCCTCCCAACCTAGGTAGCCACAGACCCACCTCCTCTTGTTCTACCTGCATTTAAGCAGATGGGATCCATAATTATTCTCTTGGTTGTTGGGTAAATACTCCTGAAGTGGCAACATCCCTCATATGTGGAACAATATTGGCTGTGCCTGCAACTGGTCAGCTGGGTGGAAAATTAAAAAATCAGCATCAGGTGGAAATGGATGGAAACTGGGAATTAGGGGGGGAAAAAAAACCTCTGAAAGCCTGGAAAAGCTTTTGAAAAGTGCTCGTGTGTTTGGCATTACACAGCAGTGGCTCTGTGTGTTGTTCACAGTAACAGTGCTCTGTGTGCAGCCCTTGCTTGTGATGGCTTGGCTTTCTTAGACTTTTTTCATAGTCCCATAAAGGATATAAGCTTCTTGTAAGCTAACAAAACATGCTGTGTAGTTTAATTAGCTCCCTGGGAAGGGAAAAATCCCCGTGGATTTAAAGAAGCTCTACAAACACAAACCACATTTTTTGCTGGTCTCCTGACTTCCAGTTGCAGAGCATTTTTTTCATTCCTCTTACTGGCCCTCTGTGCTGTCTCCCTGTGTTTTGCAATGTAAAGGAAGCAATGCTTTTACTTAATATGGGTTGGATTTTTTTATTTTTTTTAAAATCAGTATTCTTGACTGAAGCAGAAGCCTCCACCTTTCTACTCCACTGCCTTTGATTTGTGTGTCCCAGGAGGAGGCTGCTACCCTGCTGACTGGCACAAAGGTGTGTACTGATCTTCCTCCATCGGAACCCTTTCCTGGGAATACCACTCAAATATTAAACATCTGGCAACAGATTATGGTTAACTGTGTTTTCAGCAGTTAAACCCAAAGTTGCCTGCCCCAATGGACTCAAAAAAAGGAGAGAGCATCTGTGAATTTGTTTTGGGCTGTATTCCTGCACCTTTGTGGCAATCTGTTTCTTAGTTCTGAAGTGCAGTATCAAGTATCACACAGCATAGGAACCAAAGAGCCCAGAGAGGTGTGTCCATCCCCATCATCCTCTTGCTTTTGCAGTTTGTGTCAGAAACCACTCTCCAGTCTTGGAACTTCTGTGTTACTTCTTGTAGTCTGACAGTATCAGGAGTTGTCTTATTTTCTGATCAATGGTTGAAAGTTCATTTCTTGGGGCATTCACTAGTACAGACACCAGGCTTCATTTTCACAGTGCTTGTTTTTGAAACAGTTAATATCTATTAAGCAGTTAGTATCTGGTTTCCTACTCCAAAAAGAAGACTTTTGTATGGACTGAAAAAAAATTTAATATTTCTATAGAAACCCGCATAAACCCAGTATATGAATGGTAGAAGTCCTGATTTTGGGTAGTTCCCAAACCATTAAGGAGGAATAGGTTTTCACAATTGCTATGCTGTAAATTAATACCTGTGAATGGGGAGGTGCTAAAAATCAAAAATCCTATTGTAGCCCTATTCAGGAGGTTTCCCACTGCACCTAGAGCCTGAGGACCTCCCATCCCTGAAGAATTTCTTCTGGCAGACATCCTAATCCTGACGATCAGCAAGACAGGCATCAGTCCAGTTAAATGCCAGGCAAATAATAATGAATCTTGGATCTGGCTTTCCCTGTCATGTGGGTCAAATAATTTGATTTTACTTATTATAGAATGCCTAAATTTTTGGCTGGATTCAAGTGTCTCTTTCCCGAAAAAATAAAGACTTTGCACAGCTAAGTTCCAGCCCATTTCAAGCCACCTTATTCCATCAATCATTGTAAAAAAACCCCAACTTTTTCCTTCTTTTTAGTCTTTACTTGGGATGAATCTGGTTGTCATGAATATATTCTTTTCAATTTTACCGGATAGTTTGGGTTCATCTGTAAATGTATGTGTGTTTTTCTTTGTAAGTACAAGAGGATTCTTACCAAATCAGGTGCAGATAAAGTTCTGGATAGTTTCTAGATTGAACTGCATTCATTGAAAGATTTAAGGTACAAATTGCTTGTTCAAAATTTATTATTTTCTGAGCTTTTGTCAATTAATAAAAAATCTTTCAAATGTTTGCAGAAGTAGTATCCTGTTACGTATACCCAGAAGCGTCCTGTTTTACAGCCTTATTCATTGGTGTGTATAGAAATGTTTGCAGCTTATTTCAGCTTGGGGTGTTCCTTCTCTCCTGTCCCAGATGTGCCTTTGCTGTCTTGGTAAGTGCATTATTTCCCACCAGCTTTACTAGCCCCTTCAAACTGGGTGTTTTGTAATGTCAAGGAGCCTGGGAATCCTCCCCTGTACTAAGTGCAGTGCAGGGAAGGTTCTGTGGCAGTGGCAGCTTGAGCTGGGCTTTGAGGCAGTGAAACAGCCTGGGGAAGGTACATCACGAGAGCATTTTATGGCTGCATAGTTCCCTCGTAAGCGCCTGTGAATATAGCCTTGGGTTTAATTTTGAACATAAACCCTGTGGTGTTCTTGCTAATCATGACCTGGTTTAAGTGAGTACCTCTAGGTGACCAAAGTGCTTACCATATAAGTTGTAACATCCCCACAGGACACTGATGTTTGGGGCTGCAGTTCAAGAATGGATTAAACTCAGTGCAGCTTTGGAGAAGATCAAATTTTGAAAATTTTAACCCCCTGCCATGTTCACATCCTCTCTGATCTTTCTTTCTCTCTCATTCTCTGACAATACAGGAGACAATCATGTTGTTTTTCAGCTTGTGCTATGGAAAAAGCAGTCAAATTTTCTGATCCCATGTCATGTGATAGAAGCACCCTGCTCTCACAGGAGGAAGGAGACAAACACTGTGGTCACATCCTCCATACCACCTCACCAAAGCAAATTGTCCTTTAATCCAGGACTAAGTGGTAAATTGAAGCAGAGGGCCATGAAGCAAGCTCACAAATTAGTCTGCTTAGAAGGTTGTGCTTTACATATTTGAACATAATTGAACCATCATGACTAATTCATGGAATAACTGTTGACAGAAAAAGAGCCATCCATTGTCCTAAGATTAAATATCAGGAAAGTCTAGTTTTTAATCTCCTTCTTTCTATCATAATGGATGTGATCGTGATGTATTTACTCCTTTTTACGTAAAGGAGTCTTTCTCAATTCTGCACTATAAAGGTGTGAATGAAGCAATGGAGGTCAAGAAGAGGCTTACTGTTGCTTATGTGTCTTTGTAAGAGATGTCAAGGTCATTTTTCCTATTGTATCCCAGGCCTGTTCAGCAATGAAGTGAAAAAAAAACTTGTGCCACAGTTTTTGCTGCTGTGAATAGTGCAGCAATCATATTTGCAGGGAGAAGCCTTCTGTTATTCCTACATTGGCTGCATCAAATTGACACCAATTCTCTTGTAGATGGATATCTGTCTTGCACAGCTCCCTTTCCAGTAGAGTAGGCAACAGCTGGCTGTGCTGCAATGGGCTCTGTATGGAATACCTCAATGCCCACAGTTACTCCCAGAGAATGTCTTTCAGATTCCTTATTAGCCATTCTGTGCAAGTGCAAAGATGAATACTGAAAAATATTTGATAATTCCTATAAAAGCATCCTGCTGTTAAAAAAAAAGAAATAATTCTCTCATCCCTCTCTAATACCTCTCTATAGGTTGATCCTTAGATGTGATACAGTGCCTTCAACACCATGAAAATCAGTGGAAAATTGGAAAGAGGAAAGGAAGCAAAATAGCAAGAACCTCAAGCTTCTACACCTTGAGGGTAAACAAGCAGTTTTGCTAGTAATCAGTGGCAGATAAGCAGTGCATGATATAAGACATCAGTGACTTCCTTTCCTGTCTTATTTTTAATCAATCTATCATGTCCTAGGACTGTATGTTCAGGTTTATTAACTGACTAAAATGCAAATTACTAGTGGAAATACAGTTTTGTCTTTGCTGAGTTATTGGGCTGATAAAGTGCAAGTCCTACCCTCTGTCACCCCTTGGTTCGCTTCCTGCTTGCTAATGCTCTTCAACCAGTTGTATCTGTGAAATAAATGTTCCCGTGTATGGAGTGGAATTTTACAGACCTAGCACAGGAGGGCCAAGAAGATTCCTCACATCATCTTTTCTCATATCCAGAATCTCTCAGGGACTTTTTTTTTTTTTTTTAATCCATTAATGTCTCATTAATCTTTGCTGCATCTCTAGAGACTCTGCACTATAATATATCTGATGTTCTCATGTCTTTTCACTTCCAGCTATTCCAATTGATCTGTTTCCTTCAGCTGTTGCTTTTAATATTTATTCTTTTTCTCTGTTTGGCCACTGTTTTTTCAGCTCTAACACCTTTGCTTCTACCAAGCCAAGGCTTGTCTGATGTCCCTCACTGTAATTCTCTCCACGATTTCCTCTGTCGCCTTCCAGAACAGGTATCTTCATCTCCTTCCTCTGTGCCTGGTTTGAGGTCCCCCTATCTGGGTTCCTGGCACCTCTTGCAACGCCACCCCACTGTCTGTAGCTCAGAGGAGGGGCTGGGCTTGTGCACACCATGCTTCTTTTTGATCTGCAAAGCCATCAAGGCATCTTGCTACAAATCTCTTAGGTACCACAACCTGGAAATGCAGCCACGGCTGGCATCCTGCTCACACAGGCACTGGTAGCCCCAGCCAGGATGCCCAAGGTTATGGCTAAAGGACCTGGAGCTGTGTGAGAAAAGAGTTTGGGAATAGCTTATGCTTCATAAAATTTTGCCAGGAGACTGAACTTCACCTCAAAGGCTTTGCTCACAAGTGACTGGTTTCTGAGTCTGTACATGTATTTTCCTCCCATGTGTAATCAGAAGCAAAGCGAGCAGCCTTTTCATCCCAGCCACAGGTTTTCTCAGCCCTGTCACACCAATCCCCACTTCCTGTCTTTCAATGGCTAATTTTTAGAAAGCAGATCATGCATCTGGACTAGACTTTGCTTTTAACTTTCCAGGTGAACCAGTGCCACTGCTGCTTCTCACATTTCTTGTTCAAGCCCAAATGCTTTCCCTGGTGGCCGCATGGGGCTGCCACTCAGCCATGATGCTGCTCACAGGTGCATGTGGGACCTTTTCCTCCCATTTCCCAGCATGGAGAGGGCCGATGAACATAAAGCCCTGCTGTGAGCCAGGGGTTGTGGTGTGACCTGATTTTCCTAAGTGCTGCCCTGCCAACCACCCCAAGACGACCTGCTGTCTCCCCTCTTTCTGATGAGTGGTTCTCTCTCTGTGATGTGGAGCCTGCTCATCAGCCTGTGCAACCTGACTGCTATTAAAACTGCAGGTAGCTGTGCTGATTTGCACCTCCCAAGGAGCAAGCCTGTCATGTTGCTGCATTATTTTTAAATGGTGAAAGCATCAAAAGTGCTTGACTTTTCTTCATCACAATTGCCATAATTTTCTGTGGTCATGTGATATCCCTTTTAATTATTTAATTAACTTTTTTCATTTTTTATTTTGTTGAAGAAATACTGTGAAGGCAGATTATCTTCCCACCGCTGCTAGGTTCACTGTGACACAACTAATAAAAAATTGGAGGGGGGCACCTCTGTCCTTGTGTAGTGTTGTTGCAAAAGGAGCACCCAGTCAGCAGCACAAGGGGGTGCTCCCTGGCACAGCTCACCTGGAAGTGCTTTGGAGCAGCATCCAGCCCCAGCACCGCTGGGTTGTCACCCCCAGGCTGCAACCATTGCTCTCTCTGTGAAAACTGTGGAATGTGGGAAAAGTTTGCAGTGTGGTTCATTGCTTATGCCAGGGTGAGATGAAAGGAAATCAGTCTCTGAGGGGCAGCTTTGTGAACATACATATTTCTTTAAATAAAGAGCTTGTGTATGAGAGCGAGCAATGCCATAGGTAGGGAGTGATGGGCTCATTGCCATGGGAACTGCTTGTTCTACTTGAATAACAAAATCAATAGCTGCCTAAAATCTCCACTGTGTATTTGGAGTTTGGTCCCTGTGCTGGTTTGAAAGCAAAACCAGTGAGACTCCAAGTCAGAAATACAATTTAATAGGAAAAAGTAAAATATATGCAAGTAATACAAAAGAAACAAAAACACTGACAGAGTCAGAATACAACCTGATACCCTGCTAGTTAGGGTGGTGGCAGCAGTCCAGATGAGGTGGTCTTGCTGAAGTAGTGATCCTGTGGACAGGTCTGGTAGCTCTTGTCCTCTGGGAACAAGTGGGTAAGGGCTACTTGTTCTGTCCCAATTCCCACATTATATCCAGGTGGGAATGCTTGGCTCCTCCCCCTGGGCGGAGCATCTCACAATGTGATGATATCATTGTATGAGTCATGTGGTGGGTCCTTGATGGCCCATTAAACACAAATGGCTCCCGGAGGGAGTTATGTATGACTCATGGGGCAAGGTGTCAATGGCCCATTAACAGGAGATAGTCCAGGGGAGGAGGCAAAGAAAAACATTGCCCCTCCTGGTTTCAACAGTTAATGAAGATGGAGATAGAATACAGACCCTCTGGCACATTTTTACATTGTAACCTAGGACAGTCCCCTTTTGTCTTGTAGGTTTTATGAGAGGGGACATGATGGGTTCTGCAAGAAAACAAAATCTCTGTGGGTGCTCTGTGTTGTTTCCTGCCTCTCTTGGGCCCTGTGTGGTGATAAATTAATGCCATACCTTAATTTAAATGGATGGTGGCTTTATCTTTCTATGCTGAAGGCCTGATTCTGCAGCCCTTGAGTTTATTTGAGAGAAACAAAGCCTGTGCTGCTAGGAATGATAACTAAAACACCAGCAAGGTTACCAGTACTGGTCAAGATTGCTGGCAGTAGTAAAGATTGTGTAGACAGACCACAACATAGGGATTGTAGGAGTTGCTGAGTTTGAGCCAGGTGGTCACAGTAATTACCTATAGTTCTGAAGTTCTGTATTGCGACACTGGATCCCTCCCTATGGAGAAAGAAAATTCTGTTTGGGAATAGGTGAGCCAGGCTCTTCCCTGGCACAACTCCCCAGAGCTGTGGATGTGCCTCCCTTATGTCCTGGAGACCCCCTGTGAGTGGCACCACCTGGCACTTTTCCATCACCATGGTGCCAAAATAAGGTGCTGCTCCAAGAACGTCATGCAGGTTTCTTTTCCACTCCCATCCATTGCACACTTTGGTCAGCACTGAAATAATTCCTGGTGTTACTGCGTTAGAGGGTCATTACTGGGATTGATGCTAATGCCCCACTGAGATCAACAGAGGTGATTCATGCTGTTCTGAGCTGCTGGGTTTGCTTGTTTACAAACTCAAGCTGCTGGTGTGACAGTTCAGTAATGTCTCAGGTTGTGAGTTTGCTTTTTCTCATTGTGAATTCCCTTTTTGATTAATTTTTTTTTGTGGGGGGAAAGCCTGGGAGTGACCTGTTAAATTTCTGCACATGTTTTGTGTATTTGTGCTAGCTACATGAATAGATAGATGAATTGATTTATATGTAAATATTTGTGTTTAGCAACGATGTATTTAGATGTATTCAGCAAAATGATTTAATGATGACAGGATATAGTTTGTGAACATTCCCTCCCTCAGCTACTTTCAGTAGTGCTGATCTTTCACACCTGGGAACTCCAGGGATCTATTTAATCTCTGCAGTTTACAAAATTTATCAACAATCTGAGAACAAACACCAAAATACTCAGAAAAAAAAGTGATTTCTTTCCCTCCCCATCATAATCAACTTGTTTATACTAGTTTGTTTCTTTATTTCATCAGATTGCAATATCACACATGGGGGCATTTACACTGTCAACATATACATATTTATTTTCAAAGAGAGAATAGATTTTATTTTTTGTATATTATTTTGTCCACAGGGAGTTTGATGAAGACTGATGTCAAGGCTTGGAGTCCCACTAGAGCCAGCAGACACAATCTGATCATTGCACCAGTACAGATGTAGGTATTGCGATAAGGAGATCACTGGAAATGGCAATAGTGATCCAAAAATAGTGATCCAGTATGAGATCATCACACATTTTCCAACTGGTTGTTTTCCCAAGGTTTAGACTGGGCATGCATACACACCTGCTATGAGCTCAGTGTCTTAGTCCCATAATGGTCCCAGTTTTACTCTACAAATTTACTGCAGATTGGACTGACTGGTTATGTGGCATGTACAGTTGTGGGATGCTGGCAGTGAATCTATCAGGAATTAGTTTCCAACTTGTGAAATTTGTTGAGCTCAGTCAGCTCTGTACATTTGACAAATTGTTTGCTCATTATCTTCAAAACATTAAGGCCATAAAAATGGCTTTGGACTGTGCAGGCAATAGAAATATTGAGTATAATATCACCTATACTGCTCTCCATTTATTTGACAGGGCCGGGGGGAATTCACTAGGTTCACAAAATGGCAAAACCTGCAAATTGGAGTTTAACTTCAAGCTGGCTTTTTTAGTCATAGTTTTAAGTAATTCATGTGACTCAGAGACCATTGGATCCTCATCTGCTGCACAACCTGCTGAAGACTGATGGAACTCTGTGAGATACACTTTCACATGGCATGAGCCAACAATACCTGAGCTGCTGCAAATGTGTGTCAGGAGAACCTTTAAAAACCTTATGAAGTCGGCAATGACTTTAAATTGTCTGTCTTGTTTTGGGTTGGCAAAATAACTCTAGAAATCTGTTTTTTTTTCCAGATGAGTGACTAGAAGCAAAAGCCCTTTTATGGGGGGTCATATTTTTTTGTTTTTTTAGCTTACTGTTTATTAGTGGGATTATTTCATAAGAAATGTGAATATTCCCATTACTTTTCCCTTGTATTCTCCCTCCATTCCCTTTCTGGTAGGGGCAGAACTCTGGTGCCCCCTCAAAGATCTGGTTTCATAGTCAGCAGTTCACATTCATTATTTACCTTTGACTAGCAGAGCTGCCAGCTGAAATATCTCCTGTCGCTCTTAGTGATTTAGACTGTTTTTCAACAGCTACTTAAATTTCCAGAAACAGACCATTGAGGAGTTTCAAACATGTGGAAGACAAATTGAATTTTTTAAAAGTTTTTTTTTGTTTTTTTTGAGAATAAAATGGTAACTTTCCATCTAAGATGTAATTCAGTGTAATGAGCATATAAAGCAAGTAGGCATCTCTAATTAGGATGCACCAACCGTGAAAATCATGAGTCACAATAATTATTGTTATTTTAGAAAAGGCACCACCACCAGTCTGGAAGAAGATGGAACTCCTTAAGATCTGCCGGTCTCCACCTTCTTCCAGTTCCTTATGTCTACCTGGACTGAGTATCTCCTGGAGACCTTGGTGCTCTCTTTCTGAGGAACAGGACAAGGAAAAATACCACACTGAAGAGATTACAGAAGACTCAGTCTAATCCCATCTCACAGCTGACTGTATACCAAGCTGTGGAGTCACTGTGTACCAAGCTGCTTACTTGTACTTTTTCCCCTCCAGAGCACAGAAGTTCCCTAATGCCATGGGCAGAGATGTTTCCCTGTGTGCCAAAACAAGAAGGGACAGCACAGAGAGATTTAAGAATTCCTCACTCCCCCAATTTTGAAAGCAGATCAAGGAATATTTCTTTATTTATCCACTTTTCCAGCAAAGGTAGTTCTCCTTTTTTTTGTTTGTTTGGTTTTTCTTTTTTGTTTTCTTTTTTATTCTTCCTTATGGATATGTGCTTGTTTCCAGCTTCCTCTGAGCCTCCCCAAGTCTTACTGATGTGCTGACCTTGGCTCAGGCCACAGAAGAGCCTCACTGACGTGCAAACTTTTTTGAGAGCATCTTTTTTGCTGTTACAGAGCTGTCAATTTTGCCAGAAAAACAAACCCTCTGACACAGAAGGCATAAAGCTGAAGCCAGCATTGGTCTGTATTTAAACCATCCCCCTCCTGGATAACTGGGAGTAATTGAGACTTTGATGGATGAACCCTGTTATTCCAGTCATTCACTGATGAACCTTTGCACCTACTTGAAATCCATAGAAATTCGTGTTATTGAGCCTCTTTACTGTGTACATAATGAATATAGGCCTGGCTTGCTCTAATACACTTCTGCAGTTTTCCCTTACACTTTATAACATCTCCCCTCTCCTTTGTCTTGATGGTTGGCAAAGAGCCAGTTGGTGGAGCAGGTGTCCTTCCTAGGGGCCATCAGCTTTGATTTTCCTCTCACATGTTGCATTCCTGCTGCCTGCACACTGAAAAGCTGTGCTATAAATCTAAAATCTGTGTCTAAATCAATACAATTTTTATCCCT
This sequence comes from Bombycilla garrulus, assembly GCA_013400315.1. Lineage (NCBI taxonomy): Eukaryota > Metazoa > Chordata > Aves > Passeriformes > Bombycillidae > Bombycilla > Bombycilla garrulus. The sequence continues at coordinate 103,491 of VXBU01003182.1, read as the reverse complement.
ACTACTGACGGGAGCTGCTAGTGAGCTTGCCAATACATCGCTGTGAATTAGATAAGTTGCCATCTAAATTTCTTCGTGGAAGGGAACAAAGATAACAAGAGAACCAGGCAGGACAGTCAAGGAAATTGGGAGTGTGTTGGCCTGGGAAGCCAACAGTTTGAATAATTCCCTTTATTACAGAACAGCACCAACATACTTGGTAGAATAATAGCATTGGATATATGTTTCAGATTTGCATAGTGCAGCATTTATGGTTATGGAAATGGAATTATGAGTTTCCAGAATGGTCTTCAGTACTTTGCTCCACTGCAGTCTTACAGCGGAAAAAGAAATACGCTCAGGGTGCTGAGGGCTCATTACTTCATATCTGCTTGGTATCTTAATGCAGAGCTACGAGAATTTGTTTTTGTGGTGGATTGACTCTGGCTGGAATGCCAGGTGCATATCAAGTCTGCTCTATTGCTCTCCTTCTCAACTGGACACGGGAGAGAAAACATAACCAAAGTCTTGTGGTTTGAGGTAAGGACAGTGGCATGTCTGTCTTGCAGACATCTGGCACTGCCTCTGTTGGACATGGAGAAACTTCCAACGGCTTCTCACAGAAGGCATTCAGAAGCCTCCTACTACCAAAGCCTTGCTACTCAAACCCAGTACAAGTACCTATTTAGGACTGTCTGAAATCTAAAATACCCTTGCATTTTTTAACAAGATCACAGGTCAGGCAAAGCTGATAGTATCCTATCAAGGAGGTCAACTGGTTTTCACTTATTTTTCTTGCAGAAATAATATAGAGAAATTCAAGTGGCTATATACCACGTAGCAGCACGGTTTCATGGTAGGAGTTTCCCTAATTTCTACTAACAGCATCTGTGAGAAGAAGCCACAGGGACAGGAGAAATAAATTATGTGGGAAGTCACAGTGCAGCATCCTGTGACCATAGGTCATAAATGTATTTGCTCTTTTCTAGCATACAGACTGTGCTCAATGGCACCTTTTCAGCTTAGTTGATATACAAGGCAGTGACTCCAGTGAGGGCAGGATATTATCACCTTCTATAAAGTGACAATCTTTCATGTCTTATCACCTTTATAGAGTGTCTCAGTCCCTGCTTCCCAGGAGAGCATGCAGTGAAGCATTTCCATGGAGTTGCCCTGCTTCTGCACTCTGCCTTGGGTGCTTCCTATAGCAAAAAACCCTCTGCAAGGAGCTGGGTCACCTTCGGTCCCACACTGTTCAGCCATTCATACATCTTTCCTTTCATTTCTTGACCTAGAGATGTGGGGACAACCACGTGCAGACTGAGTTAGCATGTAAAATAGATCTCTACACCCACAGGCCTGAGAAAACTGTTCAAACTGTTTGAAAGCTAACTGTTTGCAAACTACCACACTGAATAATTGCCACTATCAATGAATCCAGATCCCCTTTAGAGTAGTAGTATTTTTCAGGCAGTTTGGATTACATGTGCAAAGATACAGTAATTCCAGAGGAAAACTCCAAGAACTCAGAGGGGAAATCAGAGGGTGAAGATAACTACAGTGCTCTTCTCCCATGAGCTGTGCGCATGGTTGCAGCCCCCACAGATGCTGATTTATAGAATAGTTATAGATTATATAGAGGCGGTAAATTTGAAAATATGGTAGCCCAAATATCTTTGCTTATTTTATCAATTTTGTATGCTGCTTTAACACCAGAGTACTCTAGTCCCCAGATTACACTTTTTCCTGGATAGTTTATACTTGTGTGTTGTTCTACTAAGCTCTGTCCTTCCAAACTCTCTTTACAGAGGCCAGCTGTGTATCCACTCTGTCCTGTCTAACGGCTAGAGTAGAAAAAAACAAGCCTTAGATGCCAATTGTAAACCAGCTCCCTCTTCCCTACTCTTCTTGGCATCCAGCTGAGAAGTATCTGATTCACTATGGCATTTAAGTGTACAATCTAGTACTTTTTGAAATTAAATTTCCATTGTTTCTCCTTCCAGGGTTCTCTAGGTTTTTCTTAGACAATCTTTGAATTGCCATTTTTACTAACTGTGAGCTCTCACTTTGAAATCTTGGTAAGAAATACGCTGATTGCACAATGTAAGTAATGAAAACACTAATGAATATGAATAGAAAAAATTTTGAAAAGATTGATCAGTAATGAATTTTGCTTATAATCTTCCTCTGGCCTGATGAAACCTTTCTTCAGCCCTGCTGGTTGTAGTCACTTTAATCACTTGAAATTTCCTTAATACAGGAAATTCTAGGTTTATGTCATAATACTCCATAGCGGTTTAACAAAGTTCCAATGAATGCAATTTACCACATTTTCCTTCATCTAGAAAATAAGCTTTTCCGTCAAAGAAAGACAAAAATCTAGTCCAACATAAGTGGGATTGCTAAGTATATGCTAAATGTTATCCCATTTTTTTATCTTTAGTGACTCTTTTCTTTCCTGCTTTCTTCTGAACACTTGCTGATGAGACCAGACATTCTCAAGGATGCTCTCAAAGTTCTGTTTGTCTCATTCTTAAAAAAAAAAGAAAAACAAACAAAACAACAAAAAACTTGTTTGCTCTTCTTCCATGTACTGCTGCTCAAATCCCATTGATGGAGGTCACTGTGCTGCCTTTGCCCCTTTAACATGATTGTCTGGAAAAGGGTAAAACCATCTCAACTTAGATTTTGGATGGAATCTAGATATTCCTTAATGTTTTCAGCCTCTAAATCCCATCCTATCGCATCCTTGCTTTTAGCAGGCCAAATGATCTGTCCTCCTTCCCTCTGGGAATGCTTTCCCACAGGTTTCTTCCCTGGCTTTGTGTGGAAACTTGAAAGAGCACCTTTTTTTCCCTTGTATATATGGAAATATCAAGCCTTTAGCATTCCAAAGGCTCCAAGCTTTTCAGTCCAGCTGACTTGCGTTTCCAGAAGATCTCCATAATTTTCCACGTATGCCATTGTAAGAGACTCCCATCTCTCTTTTTGATTCTTTAAAGAGAAACAGCTCAGGATTTCTCCATCCTGGACTATTTCCTTCAAGTGGCTTTTTCACCATCCCTTCATTGGGTGCCAAACCCAACTTTAAAAGAGTATCAGCTCTTCCTGGCTCAGTGCCTACGTCTTCTGCTGTCTGTCTGCTCTCACACTGAGACACCCACCTCTGAAGGGAATGGTGCGCAAAGCAGAGTCTTCACTGTCATGCCCAGCCTAACAGTGAGGCTTGATCTCCACAGACACTCCAGTTCCCTGGCAGGAGGTGTCACTCTAACTACCTGGCAATTATGTCAGCCAAAATTATCATAAAGCACTGCATGTAGCTGATTGGTTTCTATGCCAGGTGTCAGAGGGTATAGTACATAGAAAAATGTTTCATGTTGAGGACAGGAAATGAGACTAATTCTGTGATGATATCAATCACATCAGTAGTGATGAGTAAACAAAAGGTCACAGCTTCTTGGCAAGGCTCCTGGAGCTCAGTAACAACAGTGGTTAAACTAACTTGAGACTTCTGAAGTTGTAAAATAGCATCATGCTAATTTTGGAGAGACAAGAGCATTAATTGAAGCCTAGATGACTTGCTGAATTTGTCAGATTAGGGCAATTTGCTGATGTGATTCTATTTTCACTCACTGTAGTTTTGTCTTGGAACATTTAACTTCATGTGTTTATTTATTCCTGTATTGCAGCTGAATCTCTTATTTTGCATATACCTAGCCTAGATTTGCAGGCCTTTAGAGAAAAGAGGCTGTTATTTCCACACCTGATTTGAAAATTCTGATGTGCTGGCTGCATTTTCAAAGTGTTTCCATGATCAGGGATTAGAAGTCCAACTCAAAGGACTTTTATTGGGGTGGGGGATTGCTGAGAACTCACAAAAAATCCTCTGTGCTGCTTTCAGTGACATTAACATTTGTTGGACGCCTGGCCCTCTGGTCCTGGGGACATGCCCATGTGTGAACTGCTAAAGTAAAATTAAACTGACCCTAAGCTCCTAAACTGACAAATAAATTGCCAGTTTGACTCTTGCTATCCAGGGCTGTTGAGCCCAGATCACTCAGGATTTGGATGGGGTGTGTTGACCATGTCTAGAGATAGGCTCCTGCCCTGTTTCTCATTCTTGTCTTGGTTCAGGCAGTAACCCATTTTTGGGTTACTCTGGACAGCAACTTTGGTACCCATTGCCTTATGATGCTGTCAGAGATGAATCTGCTTCAGGGAAAGCATCCTTATTGAAGAGCATTTGTCAGTGCCTTTCAGGAAACAGATTCCCTCTTGATCTCAGAGCTTTGGGCTGCTGGAGGAAGGGAGGGGAGCCCAGAGTATTTACTGCCATCACTGCAGAGAACTGGACATGCAGCAAGAGTGAGAGCCAGTCCCTTGTCATCAGCGATGCTGTGTCAAAGTGAAGTGCAATGCATAAAGGAGGCTGGAAAATGTGGAATTGGAGGCTTAAAAGCTTTTTTTCCCCTCTTTTTTTTTTATCCTTTGGAGTCTCCTGAAAACAAACCCAATGCGCCTTGGCTTGAAAGGGGGTATGACTGCAGGATGGTACAAAGCAAAAGCATCATGTTCTCTTCAAATAAAATTTTGCACAAAGGCAGCTTACATTACATCCCTGCTTGAATGCTTTTTAGAACTACTCCAGGTTAGCAACCTCTTGTAATTGCTTTAAGTCTGCTATTCCACTACTGCAGATCTAATCTTTGTTTTCAAAGTAGTGCCAGTGGTTGCTCAAAATTGCATGCAGTCTTCAGACAAAAACTTTGTCATTTTGGCAACTGTTGGTCCCTAAAATCTGTGGATTTGGCTCAGGTATCCTCAGTTCCATCTCTGTAGATAGAGTTTGTCATCAGTTCAGTCACAGAAAAGTCATCCATGTATCTGTGGGAGCCTGTATGTAACCAGAGTTACAGCCCTGGATCTAGTTCTTTTGTCTGCAGGACAGAGTTTTTGTGACATCAGTGTAACTGAATATCCAGAAGTGTGAACAAAAATTTATCTTTTGCTCTGGGGTTTCTTTTGACTGAAGCTGCAGTTTCAGAGAATTTTGCTAATTGAGGCTATTCTTCATAGAGATGACATTAAAAACAAGAATTTAATGAACTTCAAATGATTTTTTTGATTCTTATTTTCAAAACTTGTGAAGAAATCTGATTTCTAGAAAGGACATGCTAAAAACTTTCTTAGAATCATATATTTACCTTTTAAGGTATTTTAGTCTTTGGTACCTTAAAATTGGAGGCATGCAAAACCATGACTACCAGCCTACTTCTGGTATTATATTCTGTGTCCTATTTGCCTTTCTTCATAGGATGAAATTTGCTAAACAGAACCCATGTAGGAAAAAGAAAAAAAGAGAGAATTTTATAATGAACAAAAAAACTGGGCTCACTTCAACACTGAGCACTTCAGATCAAAATTGATGCCTCTGGGCTGCAATTTCTCTTAAGTGTATTTTATACTCCTACAAAAGCAAAAGTTCCTACTGGAAAAGATGATCAAATAGCTTTAAATCCTGGTTTCAGAGTATTTTGGGTCCGTGCTTGATATTTGCCAGATGTGCCCCTCTGTAGCACCCACAAGGAGTTTGCTGCCTAGCCCTGAAAAGGAAGAGCCTGGTGCCTGCACACCTGTCCTTCCTGCCGCTTCCTCGGCAAGGTGTGTGTGTGCTCCCTGCCAAGCCGTGTCCAAGCAACTGGTAAATCATCTGAAATGCCATCTCCCCATCCACTCCTGCCTGCTGTGTTACAAGTTCAGTAAAACACTGGCAATTTAAGATGTTATTCTGCCTCCTGGAGAGCAATTCCTGTCTGAAGTGCTGCGAGGCAACAGTGATGAGAATCCAGCACTGTGAGACACTTCACTCCTCTGAAGTGAAATTGTGGGAGCAGTAGTGTAGGGTAGCAGCAAACAGGCAGCTTCATCTCCTCCATTTCTCTGATGTTCCCCCAGTTTCCTCCCCCAGGAATTGGGAGAATGTGGCTGTATTTGACTTGAGACCATCCATTCCTCTCTTCCGGCAGAGATGTTGCCAGCAGTATTTGGTCTCAATTTGCTGCCCCCATTTTATATGTGACTACTGGAGAAGAAAAAACTGTTTCAAATCACTGTCCCCCAGCAGCTTCCCTCTGTCTGTGTCCCTGCATGTCAACTCCTTGTCCATGCTCTCTTAGCAGGGATTGCTCATAAAGAAAGATGCTTTCCTACGTCTTCCCAGGCTGTTCTGTCCTTTGAAAGGTTCACGTCAAACTGTTCTCTGGTGTCAGATTTTATTGCTTTTTCTCCCCTTCCGGCAGAGTCACTAAGAGGCAGAAAAATGTTGGATGTTTGTGTTGTCTGTTTTATAAAGTCATTTACCAAGGGAGGAAGTATTTCAGTCTCTCCTTAACACAAGGGCAGACATATATTATCTTCCATTTTCTGGATCAACGGGCTGAGGCAAATTGCATGAGGCTCATGAAGGGCAAGTGCCAGGTCCTGCTCTTGGTCACAACAACCCAAGGCAGCACTACAGCCTGGGGGGAAGAGTGGCTGGAAAGTTGAATGGTGGAAAAGGACGTAGGGGTGCTGCTCAACAGCCACTGAATACGAGCCAGGGTGCAGGACAAGAGGACATAGCCTCAAGCTATGCTGGGGGAGGTTCAGGTTGGACATCAGGAGGAATTTCTTCACCTGAGAAGTGGTCAGGCATTGGAACAGATTGTCCAAGGAGGTGGTGGAACACCCTACTGTCCCTGAAGGTGTTCAAGAGAAACAACTGGATATTGCACTTAAAGCTGTGGTCCCATTGACAAGATGGTGATCTAAGGTTGGACTCAGTGATCTTGAAGGTCTTTTCCAACCTTAATGATTCTGTGATTCTGTGATCAAGGAAACCTCTTACCAGCTTTCAGTTGTGCTTTGCTGTAAAGTCATATCACTCTTGGTTTGCACTTCTTGCTTTTCCTCAAAGATTGTCAAATATTTCCTCCCAGATTCCTGGAGTATTTTTCCATATTTACAGATTTAATTTTGGTTTATTTGTTTCTCCTGATATCATGCCTTTTGAGACTATAGAAGCATTTTGGAAGATGTTCAAGCACCACTTCTTGACATATCTCCAAGCCAGTCTTGGAGAGCCAGTCTGTATCTGCTTTACATTTTTTGATCAGGCTATTCATCATGAAGTTATTAGTTTTAAATTATCTTCCCTCCTGCTTTCCAGATCCTCTTATTGTTATGAACAGAATTATCCACTTCTTATTTTTGCCTGCAGATACAATGCTTTATTGAATCTCTGAGCCCTGAGTTCTCAGTTTTATTCCCACTTGTCAAATTTATGCTCTGAAATTCCCGCTACTGACACCACTTTACTTGGCAGAATCTAGCACTGCTTCTTGAAGACTTCTGTATCTGTGGGGGCTTTTTAGCTATTTAACCTTAACTGAGGAACAGCCTAGAAAAAGTAACTGCATTCCTAATGACAAACTTTTCTAGCTGATGGTGCACACATTTTTGATATGACACTGAAGTTTTATGTGTTTTATGTACTAGTCCGAAAGAATCTATGCATATCAGGAATTAGTTAACACAACCCCTCCAATGACTCAGTGAGTCATGAGCCAGTGACTCAGTTTACTTCAGCGTGTGACAGGTACTGTAAGGCAGTTGCAGGACATCATGGACAGAGTTTGTATCCTCTGAGTTTATCTACCTACAGCTTTGATACATCTGTCTGAACTTGTCTTTGTTTCCATTTCTGGGCTTTGATAGAGTCATGGTAGCAAAAGAAGGTTCTTCAGAGGGCAAGTCAGTATATTATAGACCAGCCTCTAGCCCTTTTATGCTGGAGCAGAGTTCAAATACAGATACACTTTTCTGAGAAAAGTATTTATCACTCTTCGTGACCAACGTACAGATCATTTTGGTCTTACCTTGACATTAGAGAGCCAGTCTGAGGTCACAGCAAAATACAATAAGGACAACACAGAACCAACAGACTGAGTCAGAGATTTCCTAGAAGCATGGACAGCTGAATGAGACTGATCACAAATAACCAAACAGATATGCTTGTTTTATATGTGATAGAGTAGCTTCATTTTAATAGGAGTCATGGTTGAAGCCAGCCAGCAGCCAAGCCCCACACAGCCACTTGTTCACTCCCCCACCAGCAGGATTGAGGAAAGAATCTGGAGAGGGAAACCCAGAAAAATCATGGGCTGAGATCAAGGCAATGTAATAGAGAAACCAAAAAATTTCCATGCAAACAAAGCAGAACAAGGGATTCATTTACTGCTTCCCATGGCCAGACAGGTGTTCAGGCATCTCCAGGAGAGCAGGGCCCCATCAACACACAGCAGTGACTTGGGAAGATAAATGTCATCACTCCAAACATCCCCTCTTCCTCCTTTTCCCCTCTACTTTATTATACACCGAGCTTGATGCCATGGTCTGGAATGTCCCTTTGGTCAGTTTGGGTCACCTATTCTGGCTGTGTCTCCTCCCACCCTCCCATGCACCCGCAACTTCTCAGCCAGTGTGGCAGTATGGAGAGTAGAAAAGGCCTTGACTCTGTGCAAGCCCTGCTCAGCAACAACAGAAAGATCTCTACATTGTCACATCTGTGTTCAGCACAAAGCCAAAATGCAGCCTCATACCATCCACTGTGAAGAAAATTAAGTCTGCCCCAGGCAAAACTAGCACAGGAGCACAGATAATGAAAGAACAGCCCCACTACTGGGTGAAGCTTTCATGTTTTTTTCATTGGTGCACATGCAGGTTCTCTTCTGTACACAACCCTGGCACTTCACAGAGAGTTAAGTGAAACTTCTGAGTTAATTGCATTTAATTTCTTATTCAGCATATAACTTGACATAATTTGTCTGCACTCTATGTGCATTACATATATTGCATTTATGGTTTCTTGATCCCTTATGAAGAGTAGTTAAGGTTTTTCATCAAGTACACAGATTGTCTTCCTTTTCTTCTTTTAAAGATTGTGAAAAGTGCTTTTCTCCTCATGGGAAGGCCATTACTTGAAAGCTTCTTGAAATTGTCCATGAACATCAATAGAAGGAACTGACCCCATTTTGGAAAGGAGCTCCTCTTCCTTCACTCTTTGGGGCAGAGAGTGAACCACAGAGGCTCCCTCCCCTTGAAATAATAAAGGTTATTATTAACCTTGCCAATTTTTGTAGGTATCCCCAGGTAGATGGCATAACTCCTTGTATGTTTAGCTTAAGACAAGAGTAGTGAAGCAGCAGGTTTGTCTGCTCATTGTGTGTGTCAGGCATGACAGCCTGGGTAGATGGGACAGTCCTGAGGGAGGCACTGCTCCTTTCTGTCGGTAGTGACAAAATGCCTTGCCTATGTCCTGGTAGGTGTCAGCTGTGGCACAGAGGAGCTGATATGGGTACCTGGGGATACCTGATGTTGAACTGGGATGCTGGATGTACTCTGCTCATTCTCTGTGGCATGGCGTGGCAGTTCTTCAGTGACTGGGGTTGCTCAGACATTCCTGTCCACAGGGTGGGACGTCTTTCCTCTATGACTCATGGTCCTTGCATGTCTGCCAATACTGTCCTAAGCCAATTTTTTAAAAAATTAATGTTATTAGTTAAATACCAGAGTAAGATTTACCTAGTGTGGCATTTTAAGACTATTTAAATACCACATTGTCTCAATCTAGTCAGCATTAATGACTAGAATTTATTAATAATTTCACAACACATGGCAAGTAAACATGCTTCAGCAGCATATTTTCTTTTCCACATGACAAAATAACAAGTCCCTTCAGGATTATATCAATGCCTTTATCTTGGCTAATCAGTGCAAGTCTTCCATCTGTCCTGTTACAACTGCATAAAAAAAACCAAGCAAATGAAAATAGTTTATATACACTGACTGTTCTTTCATGCCTCAGGCCTGAAAAGACTGGATATTATTTCACTAAAATAAGGGTTTTGGCAGTATCTAGAATTGAAATATTTCAATTCAATGCTGATTTCATTCCTTGCTTCAAAGTACACCCAACAAGCTCCAAGTTCTTCACCACTTAGTTCCACAGACATGACGCATATGCTCCAGACCTTCAGTAACAATCATGTTTATTGCAAGCAAGTCAAATATTCACCAAAAACATATAAATAGAAGCAGTAGCAGCAGATGTCCAAACAAAACCAGTACTGTGCTATCCAAGTTTCAACTTGGCACCTATCTTAGACAAGCCCTTCACAGGGAAAGGTTATTCTATCTACAAAAATTATGTTAAAACAGTGAAATAAATCTGGCCAGCTGAGCTTTTGCCATCTTAGAAGCTACTACTCTAACTTTATACTAATTCTTCCAAAATTTGTCATCCTTAAATGTAGGTTTTGGTACATTAGCTCATCTTGCATGGCTTTTTCCATGATATTACTTATATTCTAGTTAATTTTGTTACTCAGCTGTTTCCACATGATCCTGTCAGTTACAGAGTCCCACGGCATGTCTTACTGAACTTGACTCCAGCTGGAGGCTTTCCCTTCAGGTTTCCAAAGAACAGCGAACAAAGAGAATTTAGAAAAAGCTTCAAGACAAGAGACAGTGAATAAAAAAAATTACAACCTCCTTGGAGAAAGTGTTTGGCATGCAAGTAAAATATATGTCTGGACCATCTTGTCAGAATCTGATTTTGGCACCTATCTTTGCACTAGATATCTTATAGTGACTGCACAGGGCAAGTATGCACTCAGCTCTTCTGCTCTTCAAATTTCTGTGTGATATAGTAATAGGGTATGATTTATGATCACCTCTTCTAGGCAAGTGGAGTGACTCAAGACACTCTTCACTAAAACAGGTTTCAAGCAAGGAAGCAGGGAGGACTGCCAGGAGAAAGTGCAGAGAGATTTAGAAAAGAGAAAAATCCTTAAGGCTAATGTTTGAAAGCCAAGTTGAGAGAATCTTCAACTGAAATTTCCCTAGTGTTTTAGACTGAATTATTAATAAAATCAAGGTTGACACTCAGCTGTTCTTAAACTAGTAAAAACAGGCTTGGCTGCAGAGCTTTCAGTACTGTTATACTGATTTAACTGGAGAATAAGACTCTATTTCAAAATCTCTGTGCTGTATTGAGGGCTATATAGCATCTATTTATTTGCTGTGTGTTTCTTGGTGTAGTGCATACAAGGGGCAGCTGTTCAGATAGCTCATAGGTTTTCTTTCCCAGGTATTTCACCAAATATTGCTCACAGTTCCTCTTAAGGACACAAGCGGATCTTGATATCCCTTTTCTAGTGTTACCCTAATGGTATTCCTCTGAAATGCTTGACAAAGCTTGCCATTCACAGTAGGATTTTTTTTGTTTGTTTTTAAATAAGAGTACACTGAATGTGTGAGATATCAAGACACTAAGCCGGATTCCAGCTGTGTTTTTATAGGATGGGTTTAACTCTCCTGATAGTAGCTATGTTCTTGATTTTGACATGTCATTAGAGTAAGGTAAAAAGATGACATAAGTTTAAAATCAGATCCAATATCTTAGTTCTTCTATTGCACATCCTTACAGACTTTTCTGCAATTGTGTTCTTATACACACTCATAAAGATTGATTATCTATTCAGCTTTAAAATTTTCCTCAGAAAAAATAGTGTGAAGTGTACTTTTACCTTTTCAAACACAACTAAATATCCACTTCAGGCTATCACTATTTGAAAAGAGACACTCTGGGTGATGGCTGGTGGAAACAGTCAAATTGTTGCTTTAGCTCACTGGCACAGGTGTCTAGAAAAGATGCAGAGAAGGAACAGAGTCTTACAGCTGTTTGATGTATTGTTCTTGCTTCCAGAAACATTGCTGCCCCTCAGTGCTGCATGGCTGGCAAAGGCAAAGGGGAAAAATGCAGACCCTGGATTTAGCAGGAAATAAACCCTAGGTCCAAGTTGGACCAGTCTGCAGCCCAGAGAGAAAAGTATTGTTTTCCCCACTGCATTTAATCTAATAATCTCTCCATTATAAGAAAGAGGCCTCTCTGTAAATTCCTGTTTGATGTGAAAAAATTGGCACTGATGGGGATTCACTGTTTCGGGGTAGAGCTCTACTCCCTTCTGTCCCCCACTGGACTAGATACATGCTGTGCAGAATACAGAAAGCCGCAATAAGCTCGCTCTTGCAGAGTACCTTGTGAAAGTTTCCCCTGCAATCATTTTCTATGCATGTACTGCATGTATTCCCTCACCTCCTTCCTCTGCCTCTGGCTGGGTTTTTTTTAATGATTGGAGCTTCTGGTTCTGTTGTCTCAGATTTTATTGTTTAAAGCTAGAACAGATGGTGCTATGTCTATTAAATACTAAACTGTGTCATATAGGAATCATTATCTCAGCTGAATTGACTTCTTGTAAGAGTGGTTTTATTGTTTAGAATAGATTAAAGGACTGGGAAGAAATTCACTGCACTGCTGGATGCAAGTGATGGACTAAATGGATGACACTCCACTCTTGGCCAAAAACACAGTGTGGGTGGACAACCAGTATTCTCTCCTGCAGGATTAGATTTACCACAGGTTTCTGCATTCTCAGGTGCAATGCAGAGTTGCAGCACGGAGCAAGGAGTTGAGCTGGAGAACTTCCTCTGGGGCATGGGGTAAAAGCCCTGCCAGAAACTGAGATGCTTCCCAGCTTGTTTTGCATGGACCAATCTATCTGGGTTGCATGACAATTATGCTGCAGGAACAATATTTCTGCTATTTAACACAATTTCTCAGGAGTCCTTCTGCATAGGTTTGCAGAGCTCAGAGATATTTGGGGCAAGAATAATTTCTTCTTTTAAATTTTAAATATGCAGTGGCTGGGTCAGTGTGCCCCAGTTTATTCTCTCTTGATCTCTCACCACTGCAATGCAAATAATTAATAAAAGGTTGTAAAACACCACAGGAACTGCAGTCCTCTGAGTGATAAATTACAAAACAGGATTAATTTGGTCTGGGTTCGACTCCCTGGAGTATGATAGTCTTGCAATTCACTGTCTCTGATGCAATGGATCAAAATATTCTTTACAATAAAATGAAGACATTTCCAAAGTACAGGGCTGTACTTTAAAAATGTTGCCAGAAGGAATCTCATTTAAACAGCAAGACTCTACATCCTTTATTTCTTTCCTTTCCTTAATAAAATCCAGTTTGCTCTTGAGATATTTGAAATGTCTTTCCTGTGCTTATCAAGTGACACCATATAGTGCAATGAGTACAGCTGGAGAGCTTCACATCAACAACATGCTGTGTGGAAACATGTTTTTATGGAATCTCTGTCTCTGAAGGGGTCAAGATGACATGTCAGATGAAGGCTCTTCTTTTATCACGATCCAGTACCTTCCAATTCAAATAGATCCAAAATAATTTTTCAAACATGAACTTCACTGAGGCCTCATTTTACTTGTCTTATTCTTGTGATCATATGTGCTGAAGCACCAGCCAAGTTGTGCTGTATGCTATGTGTATACTTGGAAGCATTTCTCTTTGGCCTGAAGCAGAACTATTTTGCTGCAGGACTGTTTCAGGAACTCTCCAGCACAATGGGGCAGTAGCTGTTCCATCCTCTTTCCCTCTGTTACTGACCACTACTATTTCTCAAAAATACTTTTTGAAAGCTGTGTGGAATTTTTCTGAGTTTGAAAATCCTTATACTGGGCCAAGACTGTATGTTCTGTAGCCACCACAAATGAAATTACATTTCATTTGATCACTGACTTGGCTGTCTCCCAAAATAACCCTGCACTCTATCAAACATTTCTGTTAGCCATGCTCTTGTAAAACAATGGAAAAGGAATGAAAAAGTTCTTAAGGCCTAGCCTTACAAATCATGTGTGTGTGTATTTTATAGAAATTTATATTTATTAAAACGAAAAGGGCACTAGTTAGCCTAAAAAGCTATCATAGCACTATGAGTTTTTCCTCTGTTCATGATTTTAGTTGACCTAGAACTTTGCACATCCAAGATCACATCAGATCAACTTCCAGTCATGCACTTGAGTAAGAAAGTAAACCTCAGCATGGAATGCCAGATGCAAGTACTTGGAAATCTAAGTATACCCAGGGGGATGCAACACTGTCCAGCACTTTGGGATTTCTATTTCTCAATTTTATGTGTGGCTTCACCAGTTCAGCATCCCTATCCTAATTTCTGTCTGAGTCAAAATAAATGCTGTTCTTAGTGTGAAAAACCTGTGATTTGAGGTGCTTTGGATTGACTCTGTAAAATTCAGTTGTGCTGTTTCAATCTTAGATTTTGATGCTGAGATGTAAATGTGGAGTGCTTGACTGTTGGCTTGACTTTCTTGTGGATTTGATGAACTCTAGCAAGCAATATCAAATCCTTGTCTTTCTCATTTCTTTATTGCACAGTAAAGTATATTTCCCTCCACAACGAAAGCTCTCATCTCATTTTCTCCTTTGTATTTCTCCTCACTGTCCCCCATGTGGTTGGGCAGACTGGCTCCCACATGGTCACTTCTCTTGGTTGCTCTAGAGAGAGCACACACACAAGTAAAAAGCCAGAAAGTTTTTTCCCAGTGTGGGTACAGAAGATAAAACCCTCATATAAATTTATTGATAACAACTCTTTGGGGATAGAAAAATGTTTCCCCACTCTGAGCTTTGCTTATTAGATTTTAGTTTGGTATTGAGGGCTAAAAACTCAGTGAGTCATTTTCTCAGCAGAGAAATTCCTGAGATAATCACCATTCTTTGAGGTATATCTGTGTTCCTTGCCTTGCTGAGGAAATGAGATGATAGTCAAGGCTTCCAAAAATAAGTAGCCACAGCTGCAGCAGGAACAGTGGCTGTGTTCAAGGAAGATGCTCACAGAGGACCAGTACTAGGAATCTGGAGGCTGCACCCCCAGTTTTGAAGCTGACAATCACTCTTTATCCCTTTTGTTCCCTCTGGTAATGAGCAGGCTGCCTGGACCCCAGCTCAAATGCAAGTGTTTAAATTGGCTGTGTTTTGGTCATACTTTAAATCTCTCTTTAAGGGATGAGGGCCCTATCAGTGCATACAGTCACATTGCTCTTCCCATTTTGACAGTACCCAGTCACCGTGCCAGGCTCCTCACTTGCTGCTTTAAATGGAAGAATGACAGCTCAAGGCACTGATTCTCAAATTCATTTTTTAAAGTATCTCATTGGAATAACATGCTATGAAGTATACCCTCGGTATGAAAGTGACAGAATCCTGGATCATCAGAGGGAGTCAGAAAACAACAAAACACTGTGGAGAGGATATAAGATTCAATCCTGACAGACTTATTTGCTCCCAACGTGGTCTGTAGCTTCCAAAGATGCTTTTGTTGTTTACATTGAAGGAGTTTAAATAGACCATTAACCTAAAGGCTTTCCTTTGATCTGTGATTAGCATCTTTTTCCCCGATCTCTTGGCCCAAATAACCAATTCACTTGCTCATATTTGAAAGGGCCACAGGATTGAAGGAATATGGTTTTGGTTTGGTTTATCTTAGTTTTTCTTACATAATGCAGAATGTAGCAGATCATGGAAATCTAGGTTTTTTTCCTAAACACAGGAGAGAGTCCAACTATTCATATTCCTGAATGACTTTGTCACCAGAAGTTCTGTGTCCTTGCTGGCAGAGTGCACACACCTTGGTCACTAAGTGCCATTTCTGCAGAGTTCTCAGATGGGAGTAGTTGCTTCTGTTCTTGGCAATTAAGTAACTACCACTTAGCTATTTCCCTCAGCCTTTGGAAGTTGAATTTTTAAATGGAAAATGTAGGAAAAATTGAAAAGCCTAAACAGAGCAACAGTCTTGTAAATGATACCAAGGAAACATTAATTAAAACACCTGGTACCCAATTTCTTATCTGTCCTCTGACAAGTAAAGATAGGAAATGCCTCAAGCAATTATACTCTAGTTAATTTATTTATTTGGAAAGATATTTTTAAAATTTTTATTCTGTTACAGTACACTTTAGAACAATTTTATTTCCTGGTGAGGCTTTGCAAGAGAAATTTGTAAACTAGCAGCTGCTATTTTTGGGCACTTCAGTGCCAGTGTTTCTGAGTAAAAATGAGTTCACAAACATGGTGTTGTAACCTACATCAATATAGATAATTGTGTGTACAGACCATGCATGAGAACTTCCTTTTATCATCATCCATGAGAATTTAGTAAAAAACTTTATAAAGCCAGGACTTTAGCCTGTGATTTATGGTTTTTACTCTTTAAGAGTCTTGGATCTGGAAATCCCTTTCACTGCATGAAGTTGGTGAAAATATATGCAAAACTCCTAAACTGATAACAAAGTTTCTGTGGAGGTTCATGTTGATAAAATGAGTAAATTACCTGTTGTAATAAGGCCTATTGCACAGACTGGTTTGACATAAGATAGGCTTTAAAATTCAGCTGATGATGCTTGATCTCAAGGGCCTGTATTGAGCCACTAAAGTCTGGTCAACACAGTCATTAACCTCTGGAAAGGTGCAGAGAGATTTTGGATTATCTCATTGACATTGTTGCGGCTAGGAGGAAACTTTGGGAGTCGTAGGCTTCATCAGGGACACACCCTCATTTCCAGACAGCAGTGATCAACCTCAACCAATAGCTCCTCTGTAAAGGGTGTGGCTTCCACAGGAAAAGGCACTTAAGATGCCTAAAAATGTTTATGCTTTTGCTTTTACCTCCTTGAAATAAAGAGGAAGGGCATCTCCTGCTGTAGTGATATAAATTCCAGCATCTAACTTTAAAGTAGTCCTTTATGCTAGCACCAGTATTGATTCTTTTCAGCATGGCACTGAGGTCTCCACGTGGAAGGGAAACTGCTGNAAAAAAAAAAACCCAAAAAAACCCCACTGATGTTTAATAGATACTAGCAAAAATAAATAATAGCCTGAATAAAAAACAGGTCTTCTCCCAGTGAGCCAGGTTTCACACTCATGGCTTATGCTGATTCCCTTATTACTCAGGGTCTCCAGGGAAGGCTGAACAATTTGCCTTTGGTTTCTAAGGCAAAGGCCCCTCTGTTCTCCCACAGCCTCCTCTTTGCCCTCCTTTCCTAAAAGCAAAGGTAAAATATCTCACATTCACAGACCAACATAAAGCATAAGGTAGTATACCACTCACAAATACACATTTTCCCTTTTCACTGACCTTTTATCTGTTTGCTTGTGTTGTGGGAAGCAATTCATAACAATATGAGAAGAGTGTCAGATTTGTCACAAGCCTGATGCTTGCTCTTTAGGCCTATTAATCAAATACATAGTATTTAAGTGTATGAATTCACACATCCTCATGCAAAGGGAAGAGATGATTTTTTTAACAATTAAAATCACAGATGAGGTGTTCATTTTCACTTTGCACACATCTTGCATTGCGCTGCTGGTATTTAAGACATTTGAAGGGAGGAAAAGAGGCATCTCCTAAGCAGCTGAACATTTTTCTTATTTCTTCTCTGAAAATGGCAAACCCTGGCCAAGTCAAAGATCACTTGATTTGGTCTTTTAAGTCAAACATCTTTGCACACACACTCAGGGTCCTATTCCCAGTTATATGAGTGAGATGGGAAAGATTCACAACCTTCTGGCTGTATCAAAGCAGAGAAGGGGAACAGCACATAGAGTAGTCAAGGATCTGGCTGCAGAATAGCCCATGCAATCCAAATTCAGAAAGGTTTTACTTTTGATCTGTGTTTTTTCCATTTGGAAAAAGAAGTTTATAAACCTGATCAAAAGTTTGCTGATACCAACAGAAATCTGCAAAATACTGATATATAGTGACATCAGTTTTTTTTTTCTCATCAGCATACGCAATCCCATTTCTCTGATCTCTGAGGACAGAGTTTTTCTTCCCCTAAACCTCCACAGTCCTATTTGCCTTGGCAGCTTCCACAGGAGCACTGCTGAGACTGACAGAGCACAGGATTTTTTTCCAAGCTTTGCCTCTGAAAAACGTCACACAAGCACCAAATATTGCTGATGTGGATTCCCAAAAGCACAAACAGCCCAGCAAGGAGAGCAGGGAAGTGGTTTGCAAGAAGAGGAGTGCAGAGATAGCAGAAAACCAGGGAGTTTGAAGTGCAGGGGAGACTGAATTGAATGTAACCTCAAGGCTGTGTGCAGGAAGTTGTCCTCACCACAACTTTGCTTCCTCTGCCTCTCTCCCATTGGGGGAGATGCTGGGGCATCCCATAGCAACATCTCTGAACACATACCTATGTTGGAGTAACATAGCCTCTACTTGCCCTCAGTGGCATTCAGAAGCCAGTCTGAGCTTTTGAGGTTTGGACTGGGGATCTTTCTCCTCCTGCACCCTACATGCTTTTCCTTCAGGTTCTCCAGTTTCCCAGCACTGTGAATGCCCCCATTTGCTTTAGCTGCTTTCTCTACTTGTCTTTTCCACTTTCCTTCACAGTGCTATCAGATGAAAAATAATTCTGGGCAAGAAGTACACCCATCTGATATGTTGGAGGAGCAGTCCTAATTGCATGTGGCATTGCAGCACCGTGTAAGATAATTGCTAGAGGCAGATCTTCTGTATTGTAGATACATACATGATCCCAAATCTGCAAGTGTTTGTAATGATAAAGGAAGCAAACTTCAATGAGAACTGATATTTTTCCTCTTTCGGTCAGGAAGGCAATTGACTGGCATGTCAATCATGTCTGAAACCTCTATTTCTTAGGAATCTGTTCCCATATCTCAAAGAGATTTAGGATCTCTATGGCTGCTATCTGTGTAGTTAGTTTCAAATGTGTCATTATTTCCACAGCTCCTCAGGACAGACTGCATTAAA
Source organism: Bombycilla garrulus (assembly GCA_013400315.1). Taxonomy (NCBI): domain Eukaryota; kingdom Metazoa; phylum Chordata; class Aves; order Passeriformes; family Bombycillidae; genus Bombycilla; species Bombycilla garrulus. Next base: position 84,754 of record VXBU01003182.1, on the reverse strand, counting down.
CTGCCAGTCAAAATCACGCTCTAAATTCAAACGGATATACAAAGATGTGTTTGCATACAGAAACAGACCATCAATTTAAAATCATATCAATTTCCACTTGAATCAAATGAATTGTGTTACATGTTAACTAGGTCTCAGGCACCAGACCAGCTGCATGCCCCAGGCTGCTGGCTGAGTTAAACCAGTAAGAGTTTTGATCCAACTGGACTCTGCCCACACTGAGCTCACAGATAGGTCCCGAAGGTCCCCAGTGGCCACACAGCTTTACATGAGGAGTTATAGCTGTGCTGCAGGCACCAGCCCCAGGGCCTATCTTACTCTCGTGGAAAAGTGAATATCCAGGTATTATCCTGTGTTACACTCCTGATAAAGGCTGGGAACTTTCACAGGTGCATTATGGCAGCTTGGCTGGCAGGCACTGATTTTATAGGGTGGGCCCATGTGTATGAGCTTGGCAGAAGAATCAAAGGTAATTATTATGCCAGCATTTATGCTAGTGAAGGAGAAGGGAAGAGTGAAGAGTATGGGATGTAGATAATATCCTCTCAGGCCAGTGTCCATTGGTACACAATTCATGACCACTGCCTCTCTATCAGATTATCTGTGGTCATGCTGTCATTTACCATTGCTGAGCTCAAACCAGATGCAGGAACCTACATCAGATTAGACCCAGGAGACATCCTGGGAGAAAGAAAAAATGATGTGTGCCTAAAAGCACAGCAAAAACAGTCTGAGATAACCTTTCTAGGTGTTGTCCCTCAAAAATCTCTTCCTTAATTAAAAGTGTGCTGGAGTTAAGACCAGGGCTGTCTCTGGTCAGCATTCAGATAAGAAATGTTTCCTGTAGGTGAAACATGACAAGATTCCAGTGTGGGCCTTGGACAGGTCTGCATGTGTTTCTATTTGTTACTTCAAACTTGAAGTAACAACATTAGCCAAACCCACAGCATTTACATTCCATAAAATCCCACCTAGCTTGAAAAGAGCAGCTGAACTCACCTCACCAGGAACAACATCTCCTAATAAATCTTAAGCCATGTGAAAGTTGATTTAGAGGCAATTTCATGTAATTAAGTTAGAGTGTATAGAGACCAGGGTTTATATTACTTGCTGAAGGCTCAGATTTCTAAATATTTCTGGCTTAGAAAACATTTATCTCCTTTCTAAGCATTTTGGCAATAAACCTGCCCTCCTCCCATGTCCCCACACTTGGCTATCACCCTCCATAAAGAGAATGGGGAATGCTCAGAAGTGATGAGAAACAAGCTCAATTCAGGCCCATTAAACATCACAGATATGTACTACAGTTCTCAGCATGATTCTACTTGAATTTTAAGAGTTTAAATTCTCAGCTTTATACTTTTAATTGAGCTCTTGGCCACTATCATTGCTCTTTCTCTCGGTTGTTTATTTGCCTTTTGAGAACAGGAGAATATAGGAAAGTTTCCTTTAGATGATATTCTGCCTACCCAAATATTAGTAACAGGATTTAATATCTTCTTGCCTTTAATTCTGATGTTTTGTTGCCATTAAACTCCTATCATGTGTCATACCTGAACCAGTTCCTATCAGTGATGGATGGAGCATTTCATTTTTATGTACTGTATCTCAGCCACAGATTATAAATTCTGTGCAATCCTTCTGGGGCAAAAACGTAATGAGAAGTATGAGTCATTTTATGTAATACCTATCTGTTGTTATTACTGTTTTAGATATTCATCTCACATCAATGAACAGATGTTTAAAAGACACCTAAATAAAGCAAAATTAAAAATAACTATGCCTGTTTTAGGAGTTTGCATCTCTTAATGCTTTTTGCATTAGTGTAAGTAGAGCTGGGCTATTTTTACTTCTGTGTTAAATCCTATTTCCTACCACAGCTAATAAGTTTGGGTTTTGTGCTGCTCGTTGTAATTCTATTTCTTAATAAAACCGAAAAATAATTAGACCTCTTCTCCCTCCAAATGGATTGAAAAATGTATTTAGATTTTTATCCAGAAGCTATGGGAAGGGGTACTTAAAAGTTACCAAAACCAGGGTGTCTGAGGAGTATTGCGAAATGCTTACAATTGATGTATTTCCTTTGTGAAGTATTGGTTCAGTGCGAGTCTTCCTGGGCAGAAAAAAAGCTGTCACACCAGAAACAAATGGTCACTTCAGCTTTCCTGTTTGCAGCTGTTTTGGTGTCCGCTCTCAGTGCCAGCAAAGCCACATGATCTTCTAAACATTTATGCAGTGAAGCCGCTATTAATCTCTGTTTTAACCTTGTTATGAACAAGAGAAAGAATAACATTGGTATCTGAGGAAGAACTGCACAGACAATATTAAATCATGGTCAGTGACAGAGGAAAAGGAGCTTCTGTGCAGCTCCCATCATCTGGTCCAAAGACTTGCATAAAGGGGGAAGGCAAGAATTGGAGGAAAACTGAGGGAAGCCCGTAAGTGAGCACTGCATCTCCCAGCAAGCTGGGCAGCACCCTCTGGAAAACCCAGTGCTGTGTCTGGGGGCAAGGGCTTATGTTCATCGAAGATACATTCAATATTTATTTTTCTCTTCTCCAAGCTTCCATGTAAAGCCTAAGAGTGGTCGTTCTTGGTGCTGCATATCTTGTAAACATCCCTGTGATGCCATGAGAGGTCTCTCCAGCTTTAAGAACACAAATTACAATCTACAGCCACAAGAGTGGCAGAGGTATAGGAAATGGAGCCTTCCCATCAATAGAAGGAGAGTCTGTGCAGAGCATAAATGAATTATATGAAATCTCAGGAGAAGCTGAGGAAGCAGAAAAGGTTTGAACTCTGATCTGTTGAAGGGTAATGACTACAAAATCGAGTCCATCTTCAGGTGTGTTCTCCTCAAATGTTGTGTTGAATGCTGCTCAGACAGCTGTCTTGAGATGGTTTTGCTCTTGGAAAGGGTGGGAACATCCAAAACCACAAGCAGAGTCTGATGCTGTCCAGAGAGCAGACTTGCACAGCACCACGTGCTGTCATCAAGACCTCTTAAAACCAGGGCAGTCTTGGCTTCAAATGTAATTTTTCTCTTCAGACATCTTTCTAACTGCTTTTTAGAAACTGTGTGTTTATAGGTTAATAAGTGCAGGATAACACCTGCTGAAGGGTAGGCCTACAAGGAAACTCCAGAAGAGGAACTCCTCATAAGGAACAGGGTAATGGCTTCAAACTGAAAGAGTAGAAATTTAGGTTAGATATGCAGAAGAAAGTGCTTTACTCTGAGTGTGGTGAAGCCCTTAAATAGGTTGCCCAGAGGAGCTGTGGATTCCTCATCCCTGGTGGTGTTCAAAGACAAGCTGGATTGGACTTTGAGCAACCTGGTTTAATGGGTGGTGTCCCTGCCCATGGCACTGAGGTTGGAAATAGATGCTCTTTAAGGTCCTTTCAATCGAAACCATTCTATGATTCTGCTCTATGATTCTGTATACTAAATGGAATTAGTGTGATGAGGTGGGACTATGACACCTATTCACATAATTCATCATAATGTACAGAATTTTTTGTTTAGTTGTCTCTTCCCCTGGTGCTAAACTGGTGCTCTTTCAAAAGACTCCCTCACTTGCATCATCTTTCTAGTTTGCCTCTGACACTTGGTCACATCAGTATTTAATTGCCTTTCTCTGAGAAACAGCACATTTGTGGTCACAGGTCAGTAGCTGTTATTATTACCCTTGCTAATGATAAAGTTGTGATTTCTTCCTATTAAAAAAGGGGATTTGTCTCCTAAAAGTAGTTTGTGCTGCAGCAGATTACAAGAGGCTGTAATGCATTTTATTTTTGGGAGAAACAGGAAGACTTGGCTGAATAATGAGTAAAATTCAGTAAAATTCATGAGCATTTATCATCTGCCTATGCTTAAGGTGACATATTGAAAGGCTGATGAGTAGCAAAGATAATTACAGCTGTATCAGAAATGGCTGTGGTAGCACAACATGCAAGGGGACATACAGCTTAAAGTGGAAAAAGTCAAACTAGGGGTGACATGGAGGAGCGGGTTATTGATGGTAGATTGAAAACTGGGCCATTTGGTAGCTGCAAGGTGTGAAACACCTCCTGGATTTCCCAGTCAGATACCTGCAGAGTTGGAGATACCTGCAGAGAGGGTCCCTAAGAAATAGCAAAACATTTCCAGTGCTGCCGTTTCCCTACATGCGTAACATGTACTGCAATGGATTCAGTCCCTTTGGATGCTACAGAAGGACAGTTTGTTATTTACTCACACACAGATTACCAAAATGGCAGAATTTGGTGTGGTTGGTCTTCAACCAAGTATCCCCAAACTGCATGAAAATGCATGTGGAAACCATCCTTGAATGAAAATCAGAAATAATTACCTGCAGGCACCCCTGAATTTCAAAGTATTACTTACAGCCAGATTTTAATTTACAGTGACTTCCCAATGAAGCTGAACTAAAACCTTTTGGACAGCATTACTATAAATGAGCAAGTTACATCCAAATGTGCCCCTCTAGCTAAGAAATTGGGTGCATTGTCTCATTACAGTATAACCACTATATTCCACCTTTGAGAGTTCTTGCTTACATATAAATAATTTTAATGAGGATTAACATAGGAAGAAGCATTTGGGATGAGGGGTATATGGGATAAAAACAGATATTATGTATATTTTTTCTTGGTTCACTGTTGATTGACTAATTTCCTAACCATCTCCTATTGTCAATTTGGAATTGGGGCCCTTTCTCCTATTTCATTATTGTAAGCTCACGACTATTTTCTTTCCTCTTTGAATATTTGATGTTATTGATACCCATCTTCTTCCTGACATCTCAATACATATTTATAGTAGTTATCCCATATTATCTGTCAGATGCTCTTTTGCTAGGGTAAAGACTGCCACTTTTCGGAAGTTTTCCTACAAGGATGAATGTGCGGGTCCTTCTCTCAGGTTTCTGCTTCTGATCTTTTGATACTTGTTTGCTGGAAATAAACCCCCAGATTCTGGCAGGGAGCTGGCTGCATATTATGCCATTGAGTCATATGGGGACAGCAATCAGAGCTTGGGCTCTGGCCTCACAGATACCCTGTGAGACAGACCCTTTTTATTTCAGAGCTGGTTTTAGGGATAAGCAAGGGAAGAAAGCAATATTGGTACACAAATGGGATGATCTCTGCCTTGGCAGTCATAAATTGCATTCTGTGCTCTTCCAGTACCCAGCAAACCCAGAGGACCATGTCAGACAGATGTTGACCATGAGCTGGTGGCACACTTTAACGTCCACCAATGTGTAGCAGTATATTCTTCTGAAAGAAATGAAATAAAAACTGAAGACCTTCTTCTTTCTACAGTTCATAAATCTTTATCATTTACCAAATGCCTGGGTGTCAGTTGCATCACTCTTGCCAAAATCTGGTAATGATTTTGTCTGGAAACCTTTGTTTATCACTTAACTCTTTTTTCATCCTACTCTCATCTGAAGCAGTTGAGAGCTGCTGTGCTTTTGTGCATTTTGATAAACAAGATGTAGTTTTTGTTCTATAGGATCAGAAGAGATTCAAATGAACCTCTTGTAGTGAAGACAAAAACAACAGCAGCTGAGACCCTGTGGGGGTTCACTGTAAAATCATTTCTCTTTTCTTAATCCATTTTTTTATTGCACAGTTGAACTTGTGGATGGAAGAGCAGCATGCTTGCTCTAATTTTGGCAATAGATTTTTAAGAACACAATTTTTAGAACAAGAAGTAATCTTTATTACTATGAAATATCTACTCCAGTTAGGGAAAAGTGATTGTCATGAGAAATGATGAATGATGTTCACTCAGCTGCAGGTTTTCCTTTAATATTTATGATAGCGGTCCATTTTTTGAGCTGATGCATTTAAAAGTTTTAGACTTGTTTTTCTCTAACACATTATGTTTCCCTGGTGACGTGAAGATAGTTATGGAATGATGCAGAGGGGCGATTTATTTCAATGTGTAAAAGATCTCTGAATGGCTCATTGTCTGGCTTAAGGGGGCTGTGAGGAACACCAGACATTTCAGGCTGGTTAGTATTTGTGAATAACTTTTCTCAGTGACAGTTTTACAAGTTCCTTAGGACGGTCGTGCTCTGAATCATAGCTTACCATTTTATTAATTTAGTTTATTTTGTAATCTCCAGATCTTTGTCTTATGTCTCAAACCCAGTCTTTCTTATTCTGTCCTGCACTGGGGTTTTAGAGAACCGCAATTTTCTTCTGGAGATTAATTATTTGTCTTTTGTTAGGTATCCTATATTTGACTTCAGTTTTTTTCCTATTCCTTCTTACTCTGCATATCTAAATTATTTTATTTCCCATTGTGTCCTCTCAAGTGATCACACCAGAAATTAAAAATGGGCATGGTACAGCCTGCTCATTGAGTGAACAGCTGGCATCTTAGAGAGTCTGGACCTCTAGACCTAATATTCTTCAGTGGACAAAGCTGGAAAAAGTAAGATTTTGATTAGCTTTAAGGAACCACCTTTTACCTGGGGGTAAAAATCTTCTAACCCAGAGCAGTCAAACACTGGAACACGGTTTGGCTGGAGAACCATAGGGGCCCGTTCTTGTTTGTTCTGGGTCTGTGATGCACTGCCAGGGAATAATTGTCCCATGTAATTTATTGATATTGCAGTCATCTTGTACAGCTCAATGTGGCCTTGTTGCTTGTGAGGGATGCAGCCTCCCACATTGTTCCAGTAACGTTTTTACTACATAACTATTTTCCATTTATAACTATTGCTTCATTTTTGGATCTATTTGTTATGCCTTTTGATCGCCAAAAGTCATCTTCTTGGCCGGGAGAGAGTCATGTTCATAAAAGAAATTGCCTGCCCAATGGCAAAAGCCATATGTTCAGGGTTGTTGCCAGCTCTCCAAATAGAGTCATGCGTGGTTATTGAGCCAGCTGTGGTGTGCTCTGCAGCAAGAAAGATCCAATTTTCCCTGTATTGGATCTACCTAGAAGTACTTCCTCCTTCTTTTTTCTCCTTTATTTAAAATCAGGGAATTTATTGATCTTCTGCAGACACCCAAAATTATTCTCATCTGCAGTAGCAGTTCTCTACTCCATGTTTATTTCTGGCTTTAAAGATACTTTACAGCTCTTCTGTGCTGGAAGACAAGATGTGATTTCCTTGCCTTTACCATCAGGAACCTCTTTCTAAATGTAAATATGAGCACAGAGATTTACTTAGACAACCTCCAGCCAGACACCTTCCCCCCAAGCTTGAGCTCAGGGTAGCCAGGAGATGACCATCATTTCTTTACATAAGGTGAGGCTGTTTTTTTGCTGTCAGGTTGCTCTTTTTTTAACAAGGGCCCTGTTTATTCCCCACCTACTTCTCCTCCCAAAGGCTGCACTGCTGGTCTCATGATGCCACAGAGGGTCCCAGACAAGCAGGTGAGTAAGGGCATTGTAGGGGGCTCTGGAGTGAGAGGAACATGAGAATGCAGAGCCTGGGTGGCACAGTGAGCATGAAAGCACCAAATAGCTTGTATTTCACCAGCTCACCTCCCAACCCGTGCCCAAGTGCCAGTGAAAAGCTGCAGATCTATTGCCCAACTTCAGTGCCAAAATTCCTGCTTCTCTGGCTGTGGGAGCACCATACACCAGGGTTTCTTTCTTTATTATTTGGAAGAACAGAAGCATTTTTGTGGTGCTGCCATTTCACAGGGCAGAGGACTCCAGCAGTCCCCAGTCGTCCCAGTCACACTGGTGCCGTGCAGCTGGAGGCAGCACACCAAGGCACGAGAGTGTGGGCATATTTCTGAGACAGTAGTCAACAATTTCCCTCCAGAAATGTTTATAAATTAGCAACTTCTTTTTTTATCTATAATTTTGTCATCAAAAGAGGAGCTCCTGTGTGCACCCTTTCTTCCCCTTTCTCCCATTAAGTATGAAATAAAAATTTTAAATAGGTTTGGGGGCTCCCTCCCCCTCACTTTTCTCTTTCTTGTTTTGCCTTTTGACATTTTGAAGCTTTCTTAACTTTAAAGTTGGCAAAATTAATTATAGGGCACTCCAGCTCAATGCTTTAACTGAGGTCCTGACCCAGGAGGAAGGGTTGAAAGTCAGCAGAAAGGATGAAATACAGGAAGAAAAAAAAATTATTATTAAAATAAAAATCTCTGTGGATATGACTATATTTTCTCACATAGAGATCTCAGTGAATCTTTAGCTGGTAGCTAGATCTGCAGAGGAAACTTCATCTGCATTTCCTTAGCAAAGATACAGATGTAATAAATATTAACTGAATATTGACATCTTTGGAGTTGCTGAGATTTAGTGTGATAATAGAATCCATGATAATGCTCAAATGAAGTCCCCAAAGCCTTTACTGGCCATCAAGAACTGCAGCAATTTTGTGTGAACCTTATATTTATTTACTTGGCCAGAGGAAGGAAATGCAGCTCATTTGGGAGCAGGCCAACAGTCTCCCACTTTCTTCCTGAGAGGGGAAGTGTCCTACTATTTGCGCAGGCAGAAATCTCTCCTCCCAAAGCAGGGACCTGTCCTGTGTCCCCACCACAAGTACTGGCTGCAGATGAGGGTGTGCTCTCCCCATTTGTAGGCCCAGACTTGGGGTCAATATGACCTTTCCCATCCCTCATTTCCCTTGGAAGCTATATCCCCCTGCTTCCTCTTGGCTGAGTGCAATCCACTATCACTTGTTAGCCAAATTTTCAATTACATTCTTTTCTGTTTTCTTCTATGCTGCTCTTTGTAGTGGAGAAGAAAAAAGAAAAACACTAGCAATGACCATAAAGCTAGATTTTCTAAAACTCTTCCAGGAGATATTGCCCTGACCTTTGCACAGATCTGGATAACCCCAGGCTGGGGACGGGGTGTTTGCTGTGTGAGCTGGCACTGCCTCCCCTTCCCAGTGTTCATCCTCCTGCCTGCCCCAGGGATGTGTCCCCTCTCAAAGCCACACTCCATGGGGCAGGAGTGGGCTTTCTGCTCAGAGCAGGGAGGCTGTTGCTTGTCATGAGAGTTCTTAAGGAGCACAGGCATCAGTTATAAATAACAGACAGAGACCTTCACTTCTGTGAGGAGGTGTAGCAGCTCTGGACGTGGCGAAGATCCCTCAGTATTCCTGGTATGCCTAGGATGGTTTGCCCCCATGGGAGTTATTTTTACAGTGGCATTTCATTAGCTTTTTATCTCTCCTGAACCTTTCCATAAGCTTCCTGCTTTACAACGGCAGCACAAACGCAGCTGCTGTGTGCTTGAGATTTAAAGGTGAGCTGACACCAGCTCCCCTAGAGCCGGTGATGGAGAAGCTCAGCTGCGGGTAGTGCTGCAGATGCTGCTGCTCTGAAAGGTGAAGTGGAGCAGAGGCAGGGAAGGAACAAGTGGAGGAGGATGGAAGGCAAAGCAGATGCGTGACAAGAGAAAATGAAAATAAGTCTGCTGTAAAATATTTTTTAGAAGAGAAGGTTTTCATATATTTCTATGTTAGACAATTTAACTACAGTTTTTGTGTAAGGTTGTCTGCATTTATAGCAATTAATTCAAAAAGAAACATAATTTAGATGTGGTAATGAGACCTATAATTCCTTATAAAGCACCAGTAAATATGAATATATTCATATTCCCACTTCCCATGAAACAGCCATAGGGAAGTCTGATAATTACTAACTGCTGCTTACAAAACAAAATTACATGTCATCTACAGCCAAATGCTCAGTCCTTCTGAATGCAAAACAGAGTATTTTTCCATACCAGAATTTGAATTTTGCACAAAAGCAAGTGTGGTTAAGCCTTAACCAACTGCTTATGTAAGTAAAGCTCTCAATATACCTTAGTATTAGTAATAACAGAGTGATGTAATTTTCTCTCAATACACATTAGTGTTTGTAATTACAGAGCAATGTACTTTGGGTACATTTTAACCCTGCTTTGAAGTAGTATATTTGGTATGGCAAGTGTTTCCCTAAGTAATGAGCCAAACAAATTGCTATTTAGATAGAGGAAGAGGTTATAAAATACAAGTTCTCTGAAATATCACAAAAGCATTTTCAATTGATAGCCATAAACAGCACAGAGATATTCACCATTGCTCGACTTGCCTTGTTTGAGAGGAGCCACAAAGCAAGAGCTATACTGAAGTTGTCAGTAAGTGTTTAATCCCCACATTAAAAGAGGAGAGGAAAGGAAATCATGTAATTATGAAATGTAAAGACTGAACATTTTCAGTGATCTCAAAATCTTTTGGATGAGAAATGGGTTGTTAGATTAGTGGTAGACTTGAGGGCACTGCCATATTGCTGAGTTTTTCATCCTGAGAGAACTGGATGTGCCATGAGCTAGCACATCCATGTCTGTCAGTCCACTTGCATATCCTCCAATGAAAGTCTCTGCTAGCATGTTACCTATTGAGCTCACACCATGTGAGGCTCTACACTGAGCTTTGGTCATCTCAGAGTTTCAGCAGAAGCCTTGCGCATTTCCCTGTGCAGTGATAGGGTGCAGGACACAGAGCCCTCATCTTGGGTGACAAATAATGGAAGACCTGAACCTTCACAGAAATCAAAGGCACAGAAATCCCTTCCTGCTGCTGGAGCAGGCTGATCCTCCAGGAGGCATTCCTGGGCTGGGTCTACGGTAGTGGACTTACCCCAGCAAGGAAGGGAACTATCTCTTGATCCAGGGAGGCTGCTACAGGCTGAGCAAGAGGCATGGACTGCAGTGTCACAGCACCTCCATCCCTCCTCTCCCGTATATCTTTGTTCCTCTCATGAAGGAGAGGAACACCTTCCGGAAGCCAGGTGTCTATTTACACCCCTTGGCTTATCTGGAGCAACCCTTGCCACAACAGCTTTGCCCAGCTTCTTACACAGTGCTTTATGTCTTCATAAGCTGTGCTGCAGACGTCAGCTTGCACTGCTGGTGCCCTGATGGCTGTGATGGGACCTGTCTGCAGCTCCAGCTGTGAAGTTTAAATCATGTGGGCTGAGAGGCCAGATACAGACTGATCCCTTGTCAGTCAGCCCCTCCTAGTCTTTGATGCTGCGGGGCTTATCGCATCCCAGCCACAGGACTTTGCATTTACCTTTGCTGAATTCATTATATTCCCATCCACCCTTTCTCCTGCCTGCCAAGCCCAGCTCTCTGAATAGCAGCCTGACCCTTCAGCATGTTCATTGCTCCCTCAGGGTGGTCTTGTGAATTTGCTGAGAACTCACTCCATTCCACTTTCCTAGCATTAGCAAAAGTGCTAAGCAACATTGTCTCCAGTATCAATGGGGTTCTAGCTGGATTCTATTCTGCTGGCCAAAGCCAAGTTTCCACCCACTTTATGTTCTAGTTATCCAGCTGACACCACATCAGTTTGGTTACAAAGAGTCTGTAGAGGACAATGCCGAAGGACTTGCTAGGATCAAAATATGCAATATTCAGTGGCCTAATCACAGGCTGTGGAAGCCAAACCCTCATGAAAAGACCACTTGAGCTTGGTGCTATACTGATACAGCCACATAGTCTGTATTCTGGCACTAGTTTGGCTGGTATTTCTGGCTGTCACTGAGCTTGAAGAGAGCACAGGTTCTTGTTTTTCTGCACAGTTATTCATGCAGATCTGTTCTTTTCAACGTCAACCCAAACAGCCTGTTCACAAACAAAGACCAGATAAGCAGTATGTCACTCAGCATTGACAAGATGCAAAAATCTGAATTGGCCTCAGGGAAAGGGCTGAGTAATGTTCATCATCTGAGTTTAAACAAGGATAACAGCTTTTAATATTACTTGCAGCTGCAGGAAGGCTTTCAGAAATTTCTTTAAAGCCTTAATGTCGATTTTGACCACTTTTAGCTCAGCTGAACTTTAAAAGATATTGAAAGCTCAGGTGTAATTCCTTTGGGGCACAGAAAGAGCAAACTCAAAATAAAAAAATAAAAAAAAAATTTCTGTTCACCATCATCAAAGGCTTGTTTCTAACACAGAGGAAGTCAGCAATGAATGCAACCACAAACAGGAATTTGCTGACCTGGTCAATGGCAAGCTGAACATGAGTCAGCAGTGCCCTGGCAGCTAGGAGGGCCAACCCTGTCCTGGGGTGCATCAGGGACAGCATCACCAGCCAGGCAAGGGAGGAGATTGTCCCCTCTGCTCTGCATTGGGGCAGCCTCACCTCAAGTGCTGGGAGCAGTTAGGTGTGCTACAACATAAGAAAGACATTAAGCTATTGGAGAGAGTCCAAAGGAGGGCTGTGAAGATGATGAAGGCCCTAGGAATGGCTGAGGTCACTTGGTCTTTTTAGCCAGAAAAGAGGAGACTAAGGAGAGATCTCACTTCAGTTACAACTTCCTTGTGAGGCGAAGAGAAGCAGCAGATACTTATTTGTGGTGACCAGTGACAGGACTCAAAGGAATGGTCTCAAGTTGTGTCAGGAGAGGTTTAGGTTGCATATTAGAAAAATCTTTTTCACCCAGAGGTGGTTGGGCACTGGAACAGGCTCCCCAGGGAAGTGGTCACAGCACCAACTCTGACAGAGTTCAGGAAGCTTTTGGACAATGTTCTGGGCACAAGCTGTGACTCTTGGGGTGTCCTGTGCAGGGCTGGGAGTTGGACTGTATTATTTTTGCGGGTCTCTTCCAGCTCAGCTTATTTTGTGATTTGGCGATATCATCTCAAGCAATTTCCGCCTGATTGGTATTCTGACTGGGAAATGCATAGAAAAAAGTTCCCAAGCAAACAAATATGATCCTACTAAGAAATAAATCATATTGCTAATGGAAAAATACCTGCTGACCAAAAATATTTCATGCCTGAGAGCTACATATCTGCTAAGGGATCAAAAGCAAAGCACTGGAGCACAGCTGATCAGTGAAGCTGTGTCTGAAGATCTCCTCATCCCCTTATGGATTGATTTTACAGTGATGGAAGGAAATGTGTTTATGATACGCCTATTTTGTGAGGCAGTTTCCTGATGCTTCTGCTGCAAAACCTGCTGTCACTAAGTAATGGTTTCTAATCTCCAGGATTCTGAATCCAGTGTTTTCTGCAGTATCACATTCTGTCACTGATGGCTTTTCTTGGCTCAAAGAAGTTGTTTCTGTCTCTGAGCATCCTGGCTGGAGACAACACAGGCATCATGACAGGGAATCTTAGTGCACTGGTCAGTTTGGCTGTTTGTATGTCTTCCTTCCTGAGAGACACTCGTTGGAGTAGGGTTTTCAGCAGAAAGTTGGTACTAAGCTCATTATGAAAATCAGACCCTTTAAAATTGCCCTGAACTGGGTGCCTAAAGCCAAAAGCCAGATTAGAAAATGCTTGACCAGCAAATTTTTTTAAAATATTCTTTAAAATTTATATGGACAAAAATGGAGATATTTCCCCTTGGCCACATTTTGTGCTTAAGAGTTTGAACTGAATTTTATTTAGAGAAGATTTAGAGATAAGGTTATGTCTTGACCCTATGCCACCTGGTCAGGGCCATGGAGAAGAGGGAGAGGTGTTCTCCTTGTTTCACCAGTGTAGCTGGGCTCTCCAAAATCACAAGGAAGTGGGAGTGTTGGGTGTGTAGGAGGTCAGAGGGCATGGTACAAGTAGGTACTCTTATGACCTGTGAGAGGAGCTGAGCTCTAGAGAAGACAAAATGTTTGCCAACATTGCCATGATCACTAAATGGGTTCAGATTTCAAGCTGAGGTACCTGAGCTGGTTTCCCAGACTAGAGCAAGAGCATGAAGTTCTTTGTGGGGGCACAAATTCTGAAGTTCCTTGTGTCAGCAAGGAAGGGGAGCCAGGGCCCTGTGGTGGGGAGAAGGAAGGAAGAGCATGGCCAGGAAAGAAATTACTGCTTTGCTAAAAAGTTATTTCACTGCTACACCACACCTTTAGACAGGTGTAAAATGTTGCTTCTGAAGGAAGAATGAAAATGAGTTGGCAAAGTTTGAAGCAATCAAAACAAATAAGGAAAGTCCTAAACTCCTAGGCATCCACACGATGACAGGGCTGGTTCAACAGCAACCTATAAATTTTGTAGAACCATAGAGTATCATACAACAACATATCAAATAATAAAAGGCTACCTTCTTTACATTTTGGGTCCACATCTTGTTTCTGTGTGGTACCATTATATCTGAATAATCACATAAATTTGTAAAGTATATGCATGAGCACCAGGAATGAAGGTGGTAGTCAACTAATTTACTTCTGTTTTCTTTACTGCAGAAACACACAAGTAAGTAGAGAAAGAATAAAAAGCCTGTTGCTTTGATGATCTCTTTGAAACACACTCCAAAAAGTAATAGTCACAGTATCATGAGTATCACCAGAGAAAATAGCTGTTGGCTGATAAAATAATGAAATGCAGAGGATGGGAAAGCTGCAGCTGGATAGACAAGTAGAAGTGGCTCCAACAATCTCACTGCCATACTCATGATGCACTTTTTGGGTTCTCCATCCAGGGACGGAGCTGCAGGATTGCAGGTGGCTCCTCACACCCTGGTTCTGGGATATGGAACACCCTTTTCCCTTTGTAAAGTTTCTCTCATCAGAAAGACATTTTCAAGCTTTCATGCAGAACCATTGTAGCTTTCACCTTAGTGTTTTGTCACCTGCACTTCTCCCTTCTCCCTTCCCAGCATCCTCCCTCCTCTCTTCTGCTTTCCAGCTCCAGGTGCTTGCACAGGCAGTGGAGCAGGACCCTGGATCTCCCAGTGAGGAGTTAAACACCATTCCAGCATCTCAGCAGATCCCACAGCATACCTGGGGAAAAGCAATTTGCTTAACAAAGTCTCATGCTGGGTCCCCAGCAGGCTGCCAGGGAATGGGTGGGCAGAGGGAAGCACAGGCAAAATCTGTAGAAGCACAGGGCTGCAGACCTGTGCTTCTCGTTTTTAGAGTAAGCTTGTTTTAGACCTGCTGCTAAGTGCAGGGAAAACTCTTTGATGAGTCCAGGAGTCCTTGTTCAGGATCTGAAATGTTTGGTAAAGCTGAAAAAGCTGATGTCTCCAAGAGAACAAAGCACACCAGGTATGCTGCTATTTGTACAGACATAACAAGAAATGCCCCTATGATGGGGTAGATTTTAATATGGAATAGTGCAAGCAAGCCAAATGGGTGACTACAGTTCACAGAGATATGATATTACACAACTTCAAATGTCATATATGATTATAACAAGCAAAATAGAGATGACAACGATGTAAGGAAGTTTTGTTTAGCAGTTAATCTCGCTAACAATGCACGTGTACTGTTGATGCATATTTAATCAGAATACCTGAGTGATGGACAATGTATTTCACATCTAAAAGCTTAAGCTAATTTGCTGCTCTGTACTGCTTTGGCAAGAAAGCTGCAAGATTAACACAATTATTTTGTAAGCAAGAGATAGGAATCTGTGCGTTACAGAAAAGGAAGTCTCATTTTCTTCCCCTTTGCACATTTAGGTAAGGAGTGGTAGAAGGCAAGAGGGTGTTTTTAATTGACATGGCAGATGTTTTGCCAGAGGAGAGGTGACTTTGCCTGAGTTCTGGTGGCTTCCCACAGCTTCTAAGGAGAGAGATGACTCTCCAGGGCTGTATCTCCTGCGGCGCCTTTGATATGCCTTCTGTGCCTCAGGCTGAGAGTCCTGCAGCACAGCTATGCTTCTGTTGTCTTCATCAAGTTAGGACCGCAGCCTACACCAGCCCAGGTGTCTTTTAGAGAGCTCAAAGCTCTGCTCTCCTCAGGTTAAGACCTTCTTGCTTAATCTCCATAAAGGGGTTATTTTTTCAGCATTAGGCTTGGAGGCCAGGACTCATTTTGCAGGTTTAAAATCATGCATAATTTACCTGCAAGTAAGAGGTGTCTAAGCCTGAGGATTTCTTCTAGTGCTTGATGCAATAGCTGACTCAGGGAAACTGCAGGGCAAGAGGAAAATTGTTGATGGGGCTGCTGCATTTTCCTGTAGACTCCCAGTGGATCTAGCCAGTCCTTGAGAGGCCCATGTCCATGTTTTCTTTCAGGGCTGCAGTTTTGCTTTCTTGTTTTCTTTCTTTGAAAACTATGAAATGAGATGTCTAAGAGCAGGGTACCATGGTATATACCTCAGCTTGCACACTAGGGCAAAGGAGCTCATCTTTTGATTAAACAACTTGCTTTTATCCAAAATGCAAGGCTGTCCCTTGCTCCACAGCATTACCTTTGAAGAAGGAGCTTTAAGATTCCAGGTATTCCTAACAGCAAAAGAAGCAAACAAACAAAAGTAGATGTTTTAGGTAAAAAAGGAAATCCCATGAGGAGCTGAGGTTGTAAATGTACAGAGGACATTCCTCCAGGCTGAAAGAGTAGGAAAGAGAGCTTCCCCATGCATGAGCCTGTAGTCAGTCAGCTTACAAAACTGTGGAATAGGGAACAGAGCAGATCCTGAGAAACTCAGCACTGCTCACTAGGTCAGCAAGTACTCTCCAAAGAGGTGAAGGATCGGGAAGGAAAAAAAAAAACCTAAAGATTTTTCAGGGGGGAAATGAAAGGCCAGAAAAGGGAGAGGACACTGGCAAGGTCACTGCTAAAGACAGGAGTGCAGATGCATCTCTGCTCATCCTCTGCAGCAAAGCATCAGTGAACGTGGGCTAAGGTGATGCTTTGGGGCTGTCTTTGCAAATCCCATGAGAGTTGATGGGTGTGAGAATTTGCACACTGCTACTGTCAAAAAGCCCCTAGACAAGGGCACTGATGTTGTAGCTCACTGAAAGCTCATGGCACATCAATACCCATCAGGGTTCAGGGCTTATCCCTGTATTTGTTTTGGCAGTGTGTATACTAGGAGGAGGATATGCTGCAAACATGACACAAAATTAAAGACAAAAAATAGCAATATTGAGTTTTTAATAGCAGTTTTGGTGTGCTGCATCTCTAATTAGCAGTTTAGTTTTGTAGTGTGATTAATTTGCTGCCACAGAGGATGTTTTGTTAAACTTGGAGGACCTAGAATTGAAAAGGGGGAGGGAGTGGGAAACAGGCTTTTTAAGCCCAGAAATTTAATTGCAAGATAGCGCCTGAAATATAAATTGATACATACAACTGCTTTGAGAGATAAGCATTACTGATGATGTTGGTTTCTGGCAGGCAGGATCATCACACCAGCATGAAAAAGATACTGCTCTGGGCTTTACTTTGTAATTTATATGGGCATGAATTTGTTTGACATAATTCTCTTGGCTGCTTCTCATCCTGTAACAAGGCAGCACAGCTCTTGAATCTTGTTATAGGCCCAAGACTTTATGGAAGGAGTGGAAATGTCCAGATTCCCCCTGAAATACACAATTGTAAGAATCAGATTTATGATGGTATTTTCCAGTTCCTTTAAACCAAATGCTGAATTCACATTCTGTACTCTGCTGTTCTCCATAGACTGGTATAAGTTCTTGCAAAGCATGGGCTTATGTCTTCCTAGAATAAAGCAAAGCAATTCCCATTTATTGGGATGTAGCCAAGTTATCTCAAAATAATTCATTTCTTTACTGTTCTTCAGTGTTTGACTTTCCAAGCGCCTGGGATTTTGTTTTCTTGGTTAGTCTTTTCTGCTGTCTCAGATGTTAAGTAATTAGAGAGAAACAGAAAGTATTTTCACATCACAGACCATGGCAAAGTTTGTAAGCACCTCTAAAAAGTCTAAGACAGCATTCCCACAGTGATAATGGATGAAATGTTTCTAGGAATAATTTATCCATTGAAGCTGACCTTTTCTCTATTTGAAGGCTTGAAGTGATTATTTTTTCTTAATCGTGACTTCTGAACCATGTTTAAAGTGGATAACTTTGAGCTGACAGCTGTGTGTCAGGAGCTTGTGCCTATCATAGAAAACCTGTATTGTAGGTATTTGCAAGCTATCATAAACAGGTATTGTGTGTTAAAGAAAGCAGATACAACTGTAAGCAAACAGAGTTGGATTTACAGTTTTGTCTCCCTGGATTACAAGGGATCCCACAGTCAGCTTGTAATTCCTTTTCTTCACGACTCCAAAACCACAGTAAACTAAAAATACAGTGCTCTAAATCAGAGCAGCCCTGATGAGGGTTGCAAGAGTGTAGGAGGAGCAGAGAGGAGGAGAAAGAACTACTTGCCAGATGGGTTTCCCCAAAGAAAAGGTAGGTGCCTGACCCAGATATTAGATATTTTTGCATCAAAGATTTTGTATTGCAACATATGTTTACAAAGCACATTGTTTGATCCCACCCTACGTAATATTAATCCTACCCTTAGGAGGCAGCAAGAGGGAAAGGTATTTCATTATCATCTGAGATCAAAGCTAGGAAGTGCAAGTGAGTTTCAGATGAGCTACCCTAAGTTCTTCCCAACCTTAGACCAAATTTCAGCTGAGGTTCAGATTGAGTTTATTTCACTTTCTGCCCTGCCTAATTTCAGTAATAGCATGAGGTACAAGACATAGCCATCTGCAGAGACTTGACCCTAGTATATGTATTTCGCCTCTGAAAAGTGAATAATGAAACTAAGGCGAGGATAACAGTGTTCCACCCCTATATAAAACATCTTGCAACAGAACTTCTTTGGTTGTAATCTTCCAGTTGTAATCACAGTCCCTTTTCCACACTGCATCTCCAGCAGGTTATGTAAAATTATTGTAGGAGGCATAATTTATGTCAATATTTAGTAATCAGATAAGTGGTGTATTCACAGGAAGGAAGACATTATAGCATTCAGCACTCTGTTCAGCTCAAAAATAGCTCAGATGTCAAAAAAAAAATAAATAAAGAGAGAGAGGAAAAAAGGGTCATGATTGCAGGCGCTTACTGACGCTGGGTTCCAGAGCTGTTTTCAGTGATAGGCAGTGAATTGCTAGATGATACAAAAGCCATTTGATACTTAACAAAAGAAAACCCGCAGTGGCTCAAACAGGCCAAATACACTCGAGTGGCCACAACAGAGAGATGCATCAGTGACTCATGGGCAATTATTGCTGGCAGTAATTTCAACTGGCAAGAAACTAAACTAGGAATTTCAGTTCTTGAGAGAAAACCTTCCCAAGGTTTGTCAGTCTACTTGTGAGTCAGAGGCTTCCTTATTGTTCCCTTAAATGAATATTTAGCTGATGTCCCTTTTAGCTGGTTTAGAGACTGATGAGGAGAACACCCCTGTGCTGTAGCTCAGGAATGTGGGCATTAGTGAAAGGCAGAAGGCAGCTGAAGCATGTTCAGGGTGAACACTGGTCAGATTTTGCTGGGCATAGCAGGGGCAGCATGCCAAGAAGATGCAGGAAATTGGTGATACTGCTGCCTCCCAAAGTGCCTGCCCATCAGCACTGCATGAAAACTTTAAATCTTTATCCAGCCACAGGCTTAATCCTCACCTTCCTTCTGACCAGCTCACCACTGACACAGCTTTGCTTATTTAAATCCTGAGATTTAGCCCATGAGTACCTCCTGACCCCAAACCAATCCTTAGCTCTACTGAAGACAGACTTAATAAAACAGTGTTAGCATCAAATCCAGGTTTGTAAACTGGTTTTAAGTGCTAATAATAGGAAAATTTGAGATTAGGCATTGGACCTGAAACAGAGGGGAACTATAGTTGGTACTGATGTCTGTAAAGTTTTCTCCTGAAAGTTTGGCTTGGTCAAGTCCAAAAGTAATATTGGGTTTCATGCTGGAATCAGAGCCAGAAGGATGGGAGAGCAGTTGTATATAACTGGACTCAGTATGTTAGCAGCTGTCTTTCTAGCTTTAATGTAAAAATGGCAGATTAAAATAAGAGTTGTTATGAGGTTTGGACTAAAAGGGGCAAATGTACATAACACAGCACTGCCTGGGTTAAGAGCTCTCTCCAGTAAGCACCTACATGTTCCTAGGATGGAGATGACAGGGGTCTAAAGGGATAGAACTAATATTAGTAGTCCTCACCTCACCATTACCCCTCAACTGCAACTGGAATTTTGCTCTAAATCCAGAAATGCCTGCTAGCAGTAGATGTAAAAACAGAATTTAATGTTGTTTTGGCCTGCATCATAAACTTCATCTGGCAGCTTTTTTTTGTGCTCCAATGAAACTCTATCTCATCAGCTTCTGATTGCATTAAAAGCAGTTCTCTGAATTGTACAATCCATCAGTATTTTCTTAAGACAATCTGCATAAAAGCATCTTTTCACATTACTTAAGTCTTTACAAATGAGTTCCTCCAAGAACTCATTGGAGGTTGCACATATTTTAAGACATCTATACTAGATGAATCAGTCATTGAAACACTTCCATGTTGGTTGTACTATTGCTACTGTAACTTTTTTTTTATTCCATCCCATTAATGACTTATCCATGTCCTGAAATGGGGAATAAAAATTAATAATCTCATTATTGAATGTATATTTGCAGCTTGTTCTTTGATCAAAGAATATATAAAACTAGCAAATGTGAGTAGAAGTGCAAGGAGACACTAGATTCTCTGCAGAGCAAAATACTTAAGAAAAGGCTTTTTAGAAACATCAAGTTTAGCCAAGAGTTTTGCATCTCAAGTGATTGCCAAAAACCCAAGACTCAGGCATGGCCGTACCAAGTCCATATTAAAGATTTAACCCATGATCTGCTGATATATAGGCAAAGAATATATTAAAAAGCCAGTGTACAGCAAAACTACACCTTTCAGTTCTTTATGTAGGTTTTTCTTACACTGACACCAGTGCATTGCCTCTGACATAACCGTGACCTGAAGAAACTGAAAAGCTGGAAAACTCTTCTCTTCCTCCAGGAGCTGTAATGGCCACTTACTGTGTAGCCTTCCTAAAGCCAGGAGCTGTTTATTTACAAACTGTTTTACTTTGGGGAAAACTGTGTTCCTTCCACTCACCCAGAGAGCAAAACTGAGGCTATGCGCCCCATATCCCTCACTGAGGAATAAAGTTAGAATTCAAGGACACAATTATATTTGTGGGATTTTTAAAAATTATTGTTGTTGGAGTTGTTATTTTTATTGTCATTTCTTAGAAGTCATTAAGCAAAACTGAACTGAAATGAACTGGCAGAAATCTAGTTTGAAAGTTCCCAGAATTGCTCATCTTGGTCCTTCATTGAGGTGTCTTGGAAGGACATCTTAGTAACAATTTTTCAGTGGTCAAGGCAGGGTGGAAAGATTTTAAGAAGACAAGAGGGAAATCCCAACATTTTTCTGATGGCAGGCTACTGGTGGTTTGTCTGTCAAACATTAAACATTAATATGAAAATGGAAACTCTCGTCTCCAGATTGTGATGACAGAGTGGGAGCAGCACCCTGACGAGCTTTCAGCTGGGCCTGTTTTCCTGTAACCAGCAATGTGCCAGTGATGTTAGCAGAACTGTCTTGAGCTGTGTTCAGGGCCCTTTGGCTTGGCTCCTCTGATGTGTTGACATGTGAGCTAGTTCCATGGGAGAGCTCGATACACATGAAACCTATGCTAGTGAACAAGGCCAACAATCAATCTTGATTTGTTGGCAGATGAAGCAGACCATTGTTTGGAATACCTGCTCTCCCCTTCCTTAAACCATGGAGAGTATCCTTGCAGAGGAGTGTTGAATTAGCATTAGCAAGTGCAGCTTACAGAAGAGATTACTGCATCATTTTCTCTTGTCATCAGTGGAGCAGCATTTGTGAGCATTGAATGGAATTATTTTAATTCCAAACAATTAAGGAACAAAACCACAAGCAAGGATCTCACTGATGCAGTGATAAACACAGACCAAAAGCAAACTAAAAATTATATTAAATGACTGCAAAAGGAGCAATGGATGAGCACTCACCTATAATTGCCTAGCAGATAGCAAGACCATCTCTTCAAGCTTAGATGTTGAAACATCTGATGTTCAAATATTATCAACTCTACAAAGAATCCCCTGATCTTATCCTGTCAATCTCTTAACCTGGATATAACAGATGATAGGAAGGATAAAGAAATAGCACCAAAAAGAGGGCGTGCAGAATAAACATTTTCATCATTGAACAAATAGATAGAAAAAGCTCTCTATTTAATGAGACTGCCCAATATGATATTATGATAATCCAGAAAGGCATGGATGAAACCCCGATGTTTAACACAATCTGAAAAGTCAGTACAGCAGCATCTCATGGCAAAGAGATATCTCAGTTACTGTGCACCTCTGACCCTCTCGTATCAGGGAAATTCTTCCCCTTTGTAATCTGAAACTGTTACTCCTTTTGGGATTTCACGCCATTCTCAGATTTTGTTCCACAGTTGCCAGCTATTTGCCACTTTTCCCTAGAGGGTTGGGGGGTGTTACCTGTTATAAACTATCATGACAGAGTACAAAGACCATGCTCTTACAGCAAAAGATGGGTTATTCAAAAGCAAAGAACTGCAGCAGGAAAAAATCTTAGGGCAATAAATAGACTACACGTGTCAGGTCCTCTGGGTTGCATCCATTTACTTTTCTCAATTCATGTGGGAAGCTCATTTGAGCAGCTACTGCCTCATTTTGTATTTCAAATAATGCATCACTTGACATGTAAAGTAACTTAACAAAGTGTATCTCAGGCCTAGTTGTAGCATCTGCTCTCCATGACGGATCCAAGAGGTTAGTATATTACAGTAAGAAACACAGGCATATCTCCTTACAACACCATTAGGGTAACGGCAGTATAGCAAATCCCTTCTTTAAATTTTCATTTGTTTACTTTGGTTCTAGAAATATTCATAAAATTGGCCTACAGTGGCACATTCACCTGTCTTAAAGAAATCTATTCATTGTAAATTGTGGGAATCTAGCTAACAGGGAAAGACAGTTACAATATCATGGAGTGATGTCAGTGCTGGTCACTGGGGAAAAAATCTGACATTTATTGCTGATTTTGAAGACATCTTTTTCCTGAGAGATTAATAAATGTGACCACACACAGCAGATGCTATTCAGATTAAACACTGCAGAATCCAAATAAGCCTAGAGATGTTAAAAGACTGGATAAGGGAGCTGCTGAAAAAACTAACTGCTGAAATTAGAGGTCAGAGTTCTGAAGAGGAATTAGTCACTGGAAGGAAATCTAAAGAGTTGCTTTATCCCTAGTTCCCCAAGGACTTTTTCTCTGTGGCACCTGCGGCAGTTTTCTTTCTCTTGTCACCTGCTTTGCATCTTCATATAAAAAGACCTAACTCATGGGAGTATTCCCATTTCTCAGAGTGCAGCTCCTAAGCTACGGGAAGAGAGCACTTGGTTTAGTTTAGGAGAACATGTCCTCTCAGCTCATTGTAATCTGTGACATAAATCACCAATGTGAATAGATCCCAGCTGCATTAGTGCTAAAAATCTTATCTAGAGGCATATGCCAGTTATGCCTGCTGTCCCAGCTGCTTCAGGTAGCACTTTTCAATTGCCTGCCCTTGAAGAGTGTGACACATCACCAGCACGTTGTCAGATCGCACTCTCACATGACAGAATCAGAACCAAACAGTTGTTATCTGTGGATGTCTTTGATAATTCAGGACTATGACTGAATGCTCTGCTACAGCCACTTTGCAGGTGGAGGGGTCATGATGCTGGTAACTAAGAAGCATGCTTTTTCTTGTTGCTTGGTCCTTGTTTGTCCTGCTAGAACTCACCACAGGATTTGCAAAAAGGGAACAAACTCATCGACCTTGAAAGATAGCTTTGCATTTATTTATTTATTTATTTATTTATTTATTTTCCGGTCAGCTGCCTCACAAGAAAATTACTCTGTAATCAGTGCAACTTGCTTGCAGTCTGCTGGTACCACTGCCCTTTGATGTTAAAAAGCTTATTAGTGGAACTGCATTTTGTATCTGAATAATGCATTATTCTGTAGAGCTTCTCTCTATGAAGGCAGTCAGAGGGAAAGAGGTAGTCCTTTTCCCCTCAGCATCTTTGTATCATCCTTGAAATCTCTGGCTTTCGCATGCAGAAGAGTGAGCTTCTTAGAAAAAAGCGTTGCTTCCAACATGGTTCAGTGTTGACATTCATCTTCTTATTCGTAAGTATTAATTATTTCTGTCACTGAGTTACTGCCTTAGATGGATACTCCAGAACCACAATGCTTTGAAGAAAGAGCTCCAAGGGACTTCCTAGGACCCCAGCATCATGTCCCTTGGTGTGCCAGGGAATTGTGCCATACTGTTCTTGCTGGGAAAACTACACATGAAAAGCAGCAAGGATGTTTTTCTAGGCCAGTTTAACCCAGATTTTCAGACCCCCAATAAAAATGTCTCCACTTGTTATGTTCATAAATTTTATTCCAACTTGGTTTGAATTCTCTTGGACAGTTCAAAGTGCCCAGAGATGTGGACTGCACCATAGATGAGGCAATTGCTTCTGCAGTGGCATTAATATTTTCCTATCTCTCCTAGAAAATCTTTTTCTGATGCATAATAATTGCATTTGACTTCTGCTTTGTCAGCTCCTTCATCAGCATGTACTTCTGGCTTTTACTTCACCCTGGAGACACCGTCTCCCAGTGCTCCAGGTGACGTCCAGAAAGATATGAACAGCCTTCTATGCTGGGTAAAAATCTACTTTGTCAAATTAGAGTGAATGATGATATCTTAGGATGTTTAATTCACTTAATTTTGCTGAGAGTCCTAGGTCACTAACATGAACTAAAGTCAGACTGACAGTTCAGCTGCAGAGTTGAGCTGTGGATGCAGGTTAGGACTAAAAAGTCTGACAGCACAGACAGCAGTACTCAGAGAAAGGTTAAGCTGATGATTATATGCTTGCAGGAGCAATAATACAAAGCTAGCATGAGGCTCCCTCCTGCAATGAATGGTACTCTTCTTTGGTGGCCACAGAAATTTCGGAAACACAACTACTCCTTTACTAAAAGCAAAGCTGGGTATGAGACCATCAACTTGCCATAACCCCATGCTAGAAGCACTAGCTGTTCCCTGTTGTGCACCACTGCAAAGTTATCCAGCAAAGTTATCTGTGATTTGCCACCACTTTCCCATTGCTTTAATCTCTAGCTACAAATTTCCATGTTTTTGTAAAATTTGAAGCACTAACATAGCATTCCTGTTCCTTTCCCGTGAAAAGTGGAGTCTCTAAAAGCTTGTGTATCTCCTATCTGCTGTTTTCTATCATATTTGCCCATTACCAGTCCTGATAGATGTTCACACTAGATTAAATGTTTTAAGATTTTTTTTGCAACTTTTTTTGCAGTTAAACAAGCTGCCAAGGAGATTAGATAGATAGATAGATAGATAGATAGATAGATAGATAGATAGATAGATAGATAGATAGAAAGAAAGAAAATTTGCTCAACTGTGTGTGTTTAAGTTCTTCTGGTGAATAAATGATTTCAATTATTGTCCTGCAAGAAAAAATTTTGTCCGAATTTTTATAGATTGAATATTCATTGGAGGTGAACATTTTAGCTGTTTGCTGAGTGATTACAAATGCAAACATTAACATCACAGTTTCACATCTGCTAGAAATCTCTGGCACAAAGCAAGAGAGATTTGAAGTGACAACACTTTCTCACTTCCACAGGAGATGAAAAGCAATGACTTAATTATAATATTTAAAACATCAACAATTAATAGTCTGATCATAATTTCTTTCAGAACTGTAAATTAACATGTACATGTGGGATGTGGACAGCTCACTGCTGGTCACCCACATGCTGTCTTCATCCTTGCTGTAGTTCTGCCATTTTTCCTCCTGGGAGTTTAACACTGATGAAGAAAATGAATGCCTCCAAGTTACTGTAGTCATTCACAGTAAGTTAAAATTTGCCAAAAAAACCAGAAATTTAAGGCAAGGGCTAAGAAAGAACATCTTCAAGTTTGGCTTTAATCCTTAAGTTTATTTTCTACTGCAGGTAGGCTTGTCACTGCTATGTTTAATTGAACACAATACAGTGGAGGAAAAGAATGGTATGTGTAGGAATTTTTTCAAAGATTCAGTTGAATACTTTTGTCCTGAGGCTCCCTTAAAACCATTTCCTTCTTGTAGGTTATGATTTTGGTGGTAAGAAGCTCTGTTTCAAACTTCATTAAAGCATTTATTGCAATAAATCAGGTCTCCTAGGAGTGCAAAGAATTGCCATAAGTGATGTTATGATTTTCATACCAAAGACAGGGAAATGATGGGAGGTACTGCAGACAAGAGGAAAGGAGAGAAGCTGTGGTTGGACCCAAGTCTACACATATTCTGATTCTAGCTTGGATGTCATGCTGTTAGAATCCTTTTCTTGTGTTCACTGATTTTCAGTTGGAAACACACTGTTGATTTTAAAGGCCTCCATTAGTTCCACATCTTGAGGATGAAGACCTGATTTTTCCCATCTGCCCTGTCTAAAGGATGACAAGCATGGAGTGTTTGTGACATTTCCTGCACTGCTTTGTCTTTGTGCCACCTAAAAGCCATGAATAGCACCATCTCTCAAATGCCTACACAGGCAGATCTCCCTTCTCTACTGCCTACAAATGCCTGACATACCTGAAACTGCCAACAGTTAATTTGCTGGTGTGCCGGGACTATTTGTTATTGCCTGGACCGATGTCCTTTCCTCTCAGTGCTATTTCTTGGCATATTTGAGGACAGGAACTCTCTTTGAGCTTTGCATTGGCACATTTCCTGGTGAAACAACCATCTGCTGTGGGGCTCCTCAGCGTGTCAGTGGTGCAGATGGGAGGCAACACCGGATCAAAGCTCTGCATGTTTTTCTCATTGCTGTAAAGATGTTTAATGTAAGGAAAAATGGGTTCCTCTACATGGCATGGTTGGCTGGCTGCACAGAGGCAGGAAGAACCCTGCCAAGCTCCTCTTCGGTATCTCGTAGGGTAACACAGGAGACAGCTGGGCTCCTCACCCTATATCTGAAGACAGGGGTGTCACAGCTTGCAAGAGCACAGAGGGACTCTTGTAAGGAGTTGGTGAGAGGGGCTGGAGGCAGGGGGTGACAGCCAACCGTGACACACTGCCTGGGAACCCCAGCTGACCCCAAGTTTCTTCTAAAGGACAGAAAGCAGCCAGGCTAGCATGTAGAGAATATTCAGGTGGAGGTTAAGTCTTTTCTCTCTCTACCATACCCACCTACTGGTGTAGGATATCTACTAAGTGTGGCACTTTGATTCCAGACAGTTATTTTGAGTTGCCTGGATCTTAGGCAATGACCCAGGCAGAGGGAAACAGGATAGAGTTGTTATCTCCCAAAGACCATGGGTCTTACAACCTCAGCCACACACAAACTGCATAAATTTTGATTATTTCCTGAGCTAACTACTGGCATTGTTTTCCCTGTTCAGTAGGACATACCTTTAACCCCCTGGGTGGGACTCTGTCAGAAACTCTCCTTTCGGTCTATCAATTACCTCTCTCAGTTATTACTCAGGATCTGGGCCAAAGACAAATATGGTTACAAAAGAAACAGAGTCAATTCAAAACCCAAAGATCTCCAGCAATACCAAAAAGTATGAGAGAATATAGAAAATTAATGGAAAATTAAATTACTTTATGCATAGATATTGATGCTAGGGTTTGGCTTTTTTATTTGCCCTAATGTGAAAATCCCTCTTTGAAGTAAAATTAGCAGTGGCATAGTACCTTTTGTTTAATCAACATGGAAACTACAAATGAAAGGGCAGCTAGATAGAAAAGGAATGTAATTATATAATCTGAAGGAGACAGTAGCAGTAATTAAATGAGGAGTTTTATGGTTTTAGACTTGGATAGGAAAAGAAAATACATAAAGTGAAAAACTTATTTCTAGTAATATAGATAGATGGGGTGAAAGGCTTTAACATTATTGTTGTCTGTGTGACACTTCGCAGAAAGACAAGGGTATGCTTCTAATGGATAAAGAGCTCTTTTCTGAGAAAACACAGTAAGTTGGACAGGGAACTACAAAGCATAATTGTTTTATTCAATTTCAAGTTTGATGATAGTTGAGAGAAAAACTGATGCCAGTGGAAGCAACAACACATTCTGTGTGGCCAATTATAAGCACTGAATTAAAGGTATAAATTATTCTGGTGAAGAAAGGGAATGTTCTCTGCCCATATCCTTGTGACATAGTTTAGCACTGAGCAGAGATACACACAGTACAACAACCTAAGGAAATGTTTCTCTCTAGAGCTTGTTTGATCCAGCTGTGGCAGGAAAGCAATAAATCAAAGCATCTCCAGCAGATGGCAACTATTCAAATTTCTGCTTTCTTTCCTGCATATAATGCAGGATGAATTGCTCTTACTTTTCACCCAGTAGAAGCAAGTAAAGTGGTAAACACAAAATCTAGCTATTAAGGCCTGAAGTCTGCAGTGGCAAAGAGAGCACCTGGCTTCTAGTCTCAGTGCTGACAAAGATGAGTTATGTGATCCTGAGAAAGTAATTTAACTACTCCATGAACTGTGAAGATACAATAAACTCAGCACATAAGACACAAGGGGGTAAAAGTCTCATTGTGCCAGCACCCAGCAGTGGTAGGAACACTAGATAAAGTCTCTAGAAGTACTGAGAATTGGCTTTCTTTTATTATTTTTGAGCAGCTCAGTCTATTTAGATGGAAGTAAATACACTGACCGATCAGACTTCATAAAACTGTCCATCCAGGCTTTGTGCTGTGAAGAGGGTTGTTATTCATAAATAGCAAATTTATTTATCCAAGTATTGTGTGTGGTTTTGATTGCCTGCATTCAACCTGCATCACATGCAGCAGACCAAATCTGCTCCTGCTGCCTCTGCCCACAAACTGCTGCAAAAGGGTCTGTTGACTGGGCTTGGTCAAAAACCACCAGCAAGTCCTTAGGGTTGGCTTGCTCTGTACCACATCCTTACAGTGACATATCTACATGTGACTGTCATTGCCTCTTCTGCACACCCCATGTGTGTACTTTGAAAGACCAATGTTAGTACAGCAGGCAGAGAGTCTTCTGGAGCATCTGCTCCTTCACTGTCTCTGCTTTGTTACATCTTCTGCATGGTACTGTGTGTCTCAACTCGAAGCACTCTCAGAGACTGGACTGGCATTCCTCCAAAGCCCACGGGTGGCACCAGCTGACTGTGGCTGGAAAGCAACTTGCTTAATACCAGCACCTCAGAAGTAAGCAAACCTACTTCTTAAGACTGTCCATGACTGAATTTGGCCACTCTTGTTAAACCCTTTTGTTGTGGCTGTTCACTAAAAAAAAATGGTTAACAAGTGAACCGGTTTGGTCTTCATTAATTCAAATTCCTGCAAAGAGAGAAACCACTTGTAAAGGAGCCACTTGTTTTTAAGCCTGGTCCAGGTGTGGGGTAGTGTCCTTGGAGCAGTCTGGGCTGGTGCAGAGGGAAGCATTAATTCATAGCAGGTGTACTGTAAGACCGGCAGATCCTTGATTAGGAATGGGTTAGCTATTCCTATGAATAATTCTACTGTATTTTTCCATGGTGCAGCAGTAGACTAGCTATTTAACCACACTGCTTAATTCTGCTGAAAATACTGATGTCTTCAGGTGTTACGTAATCTTGAGAGTCGGAGTGAACTGTATCTGTATGCAGGAAAATTAGGTTCCTTAGCCCTAAAGGATCATGTTTGATCAAGGTCCTCTAATGCTTTTTCCATTACAATAATTTTGCAGTATCATTCAAGGCAAGCTGGGAAGATAATTTTATGAACTATTAGTTGGCTCATTTGTTCTTTTGCCTTTAAAATCGAAATACCTTTATACTAATAAAACATTTTCCTCGGGGACATAAATAACTAGATGCTAAATGATGGTAACTTAATTTTGAAAATGTACAAATTGGCCACAGAATTTCCAGAACCAAATCGCATTACCGCATGTTTTCACACAGGTTACTGTAGTAAATTCTGTAGCAGAGCTCAGAAATAGCAGCTTTAGCAGCCCTCACAGGCAGCAAGATCTGGCTAAAGTGACTTCTTAAGTGACCTTCCTGTGGTAAGGTCTGACTTTCAGAGCTATATTCTGCTCACCATATATTCTGTAACCATAACTCCAGAAAACTGGTATTAATTAACTTTGCTTGCACAGAAAAACATGTTCTATTGCTTTCCAATAATGACCAAAACCAAGGTTTCTGCTCTAACTTTTTGCTAAGGTGGGAGGGAAGCAGTGATAACAACTCCTGTGTAAAGATGGCCCTGAAGCCTTTGAATCACAGCCATTCAGTTCCCCCTTATATTTGCTATGTGTTGAAGCCCCAGTAAGGTAACTGCATCAAAGTGGAGAAATACAAAATAAACCCTAAAAGATGGTGTCTCAGAAGCTTCATGGAAGAATAGTGATAAAAAATGATTTCCTGTTCCTTTCCTCATCCAGCCCACTGGGCTTAGGGCAGTCCCAGCACCTATCTCAAAAGCTCTGTCTCTCAGCAATGGCGTTTACCAGCCACTGGTTCTTTTAACCTTTACTCTAGGTGGTTTGCTCCCAGTACTCAAAAACATCAAAGCACAAATATCATGTTCAACGAAATATGAAGCAATTGGAGAACCCAAATCCATCCTCCTCATGGCACTTTGATATTTGCTGCTTCTGGTTATGAGGTTTCTAGATGCTTTGCCAGCACTCTGCCCCCAGTTATTCCCTGCCTCCTCACCTCTCAAAACAGTGCTGATGATTATTTTACTCAGATATTTACATAAGTACAACAAACTGACAATCTGAGCTTAGTGCCTTTGCTTTTGATTCATCTCGTTTGGCAGATAATTGCTAAGCTCCTATTCAGTGAGGCGCTGAGGTTATTGCTTGTGGGCACAGAAGGAATTTTGCAAACATTAGCCTTTTTATCAACATTAAGATGATCTGTTTGGGGTTAGAGAAGAAAAGTCGTTTGTGAAAGGTCTACCAAGCAGCACAGGGAGCTCTAGGATGTCCAGCCCATGTGGCTTCTGGAGAGACAAGAGGAAACAGCCCTAACCCTGAGCTTAGTACACACACAGCCTAAATCAGTGTTCTGAATGTTGCACCAATAAGGGAAACAGCATGTCCTGCATCACCTTCTTCTCAAATTTCTTTAGCTTTCTTGTTCCCTTTCAGTTTCCTTATTTCCTCAGTATCACTGGTGAGGTGGCATTTGCTGAGGTGACATGTGTTGACCACAGACCTGCCACGATGGTGTTCTTCTGGCCCTCCTATCAGCAGTGCCCTGGGACCACACTGTCCTCCTCCCTCTCCAGGGGCTTTCCTACCAGTCAGGATGGAACAGAGATGGGACAGCATCCAGTATTGTGGTCATTACCTGACTCCTGCTCTGGGTGCCAGGGACATAGTGTAGGACTCTGGGGCAAGATCATGTGGATCTGATGGCTACTCCCTCACTTCAGCCCTGAAAAACATCTCAAATAACTTTTAGAAAAATATTTTCTGTCAGCAGTAGAATGTCTGGGATTAAATACACATTGGTTCTCCTCTATCCTCATCCCTATTTGATCTTCATGGCTATCTTGCAAGCTTAGAGCCTTCATCCTGATCTGCTGTGACAGGTCAGAACAATTTGTGCTCTTTAGGGAATGAGCACAGGGCCCCTCTCCCACCTTTGTCATGTAATTTGGCCCTGAAATCATTGGCTCAGATGATTAAATCAGCTCTGGAATTATGAAGGGTTGGGATTGACAGTTAAACATGTCACCTTTTTTGGTAGGTACTGATGCAATGCTTGTGTACCTTCATGGACCAGTCACAATAACCCTGGTGCTCTTCTGGGCTGCAGAAAGTGGCACTAAAACTGTACGACTCAGAGTTCCTCCAGAGCTCTTCTGATAGAAGCATCTCTGTGTTTAGCAACAAGGGAAGTCATCAGGGGTGGCTGGCCTGTTTCTCATGCCTATATGCTCTCCTGATGAGGAAATTCCCTGCTGGGAGAATAGGAAGGTTTGTGCTGGTTGTGCCGTCCTGACATGTGCCTCCTGAGACAATATACACTGGCTGGACAGTGCTGAAATTTGAATGGGACCAAAAGCATCACTCAACAAATGCTCTTTATGTGAAGCCCAAGAATGTCAAAGTGCATAAGAGACTAGAAATGTTTAATACTTTGATTATCTAATTCAAGATATCTGATGTGATTTAATGAAGGAGGTCAGGAAGGATGTGGTTTAATGAAGCTGGGAGGAAGAGGAGAAAAGCCAAACCACAACAGGAGTTGTAGAAATAGCTGTCTCAAAAATCACAGTTCTTTCTTGAGTGACCATACTTTTTAAAACTGCTTTTTTACCCTGTTCAATTCTCTGTGCATATATATATATATTTATTTATTTTAGATCTCAGCAATTTCATTAGTAAGAAACACCTGTTTTGGCCCCAGAGGGGAATGCAGGGAGGTGTGTATATCCACTCTGAGCTGTGAGAGGCTGACTTTCCCACTCTGATTCAGCTGATTTAATACTGAAAAGGCATTTTGCAGTTTCTCTAATTCAGGCTACCACCTCAGTAGATGCAGACAATTGAGACAGAGGCTCTGCTCCAGCTGTTTCATGTCGTGTCACAGAGTGAGGTCACTTTTCCACTGTGAGATAATGGGTGCAGAGGTGAAAATTGGCTCACTAGTTATGTGGGAAGGCTTTGATAATGAATCTGGGAAGTGGCCATGTGGGAGGGTTCTTCTTCTGTCCAGAGAATTGGCAGCCGCCATCCTGCTGTGATTCCGGGTGGCGGGGAGCTTGTCCCACTGCACAGCGTAAATGCAGAGTGAAAACTGAGTCATAGCAGGGGCTGGGAGAAACCCTGGGTCTGGTGTTCATTGTGCGACAGCCAACAAAACAGCAAAGGGAAAGCCATCAGAACCTCTCATGAGCCCACAAGTCTTTGCTTGTAGACAAGGATTTTGGAGTACGGCCTTGTCACAGCAGTGGACTTGTCATGACAGGGCAGAACTCTGCTACCCTGCAGGAATCACAGGAAAGGCTATGACTGAGGTTATCCAGAGAGGTTCTGCCACCTCCATCCTCGGAGGGTCTCAGGACCTGACCAGCTAAAGCCCTGAGGCACCTGGTGTGATCCAGTGGTTGACCATGATTCAGGAAGAGGTGTCCTCTGGTGGTCCCCTCCTACCTCCCAGGATTCCACGATGCTGTGACCTGAGCAGACAATGCTTGCTGTACTGCCTGAGCCAGTGAGCAGAGCTGCAATGTAATTGCATTTCATCTACTTTGCCAGTCTTACATATATGGGATGAAACACATGTCAATTTACTGTCATTTCTCCTGACTCTTATTCACATTTCCTCACAGCTATTTCCACTTCAGGTATGGAAGGGAAAAAAAACCAGGAATATATGTTTTCAGCAAAGATGGAGATGTGGTTCTTAGCTTTGCAAAGAGGCAGATTCACAGTAGAAACAGAAGTGGCAATACTGGGGGGAAGAAAGACTCAGAAAAACACATACAGAGACTGTTTGAGAGACTTTATCAATTCAGTATTTTCAATCTTTTTCTTGTGGTCCATGTCTACCAAAAGAAACTTCCCTTGGTAGTCTCCAGAAAACCCACAAAAAATAACATTCTTGTACTTAAGCAAGAGATGTTATTTGCATCAATTTAATCCAAATAAGAATTTAAATATTAACCACCTCTCTCAACAGTAATGCTGCAATTTGGGGTAGCACAGACTAATAATCTGCACCTGATATGGCATGATCTGCAACACAGTCCCTATCTTAATGCCAAAACAATCTTTTGGAATTATTTCTTCAATCATTTGAATGTTTCTCTGTAGTAGGGAACTTCTGCTGTGCAGTTACCAGTATAGTGAGGGAAGGAACATCTTGAGCACACTAACAGAAGTTAATTTTATCAAGAATTTTTTGGTTTAGCAGCTGCAAGGACATTTGCAAATGAAAAATGAAAACATATTTGTATTTTATCTACACTGGGATGTTGATTTACACCTAATGCAGACTGTGGTATGAATTTGCAAACAGGGAAAGTCCTTTGTCACCAGTCTTAGAGGGAAAGGTGAATTACAGGACACAGAGTGCTGGGGTTTCAGAGGTACCACTGGGCTGCTCCCTCCATGCTTTGACAGAGCTGAGTGACAGATGCAGCTGTGACTCCTCCTTGGCACTGTGCCTCTTTAAGCAGTTTTTTATACTTAAACTAGCAAGGATGTGCTTCAGAGATGTGCAGGAGGTGCCTGGGAGTGCTGTGGGACTGGCTGTGCCAAACACTACTTATATTTGCCACACAGGATTGCCAATAATTGCAGAGGGCCAGAGACAATGATCCTCCAGCCTTAGGTCTCCCTTTTCAGCAGGTGAAACATGGGGTCCCGACTTAATATTTACACATCCAGCCCTAGAGACAAATGGGTTTGGAACATCACCAGCAGGGTGCCTGCTGAGATAACATTGAGCAGTTCTGTCTTTGGTGGGTGCTTATAAGCAGGGGTTTTTCATACTAGTTCTCTTAACATCGTCTTTTCTGCTTTGTTTTTTATTAATTCTTGTGTAAATGAGAAATATTTTTACTGCCTCTTACACTACTTCTCACTTCATGTTAATGTTTTCAAGCTTTCACCTCTCTGAGAAACGATTTAAGGATTTTTAATTTTTTTTTATTTTTTTTACTACTGGTATCTGAGGGGGCAAAAAAAGCAAATACTTGAAAATCAGCTTATTATGGCTTTTTTATTCCTCCTTCAGCTAGCAAGTTTTGCAAAGGCTGTATTTCTGCTGGACAGTTTATAGTCTTCTAAGATCTTTTTGTATTTTTCCTGAGATTATATCCACCTACAGAGAAAAATTAAAAATAAATGTATAGTGTGTGGCTGCTGACTAAAGAGTAGCTAGCTTCTGCTGAAGCCCAGGGATGAGACCATACATGTCAAAATACATACCTTATGGAAAATGGGAGTGATTCACTTAAGATTTCTACAGCTGTAAGAATCAAAGTCTTCAGAAAGTTTTTCATGCCCTTTTGATTAATTCCTTTTACAGCAGCATGATGATTACCCCGCAGCAATTTAAGCTGTTCAGTTGGTAACAGATCCAAGGAAGCCTGCTTTCTGACAGATTTGGATTTTTGGCTCCTGTATTTTTCCCTGTGTGTCTCAGCAGAATTATGCAAGTGTGGATGGAGCAGTAGCCTGTGGTGGCTGCCTGTAGGACAGTTCTTCTCCATCCTTCTGCTGCCACTCTGCTTTCCACCCTTCCACATGTTTTCACAGGCTTTGAGGCATGTAGTTCTCCCTGAGATGTAGTTGAAATTGTCCTTTGGATTGAAAGTAATCATGGGGGCCCTCACAGATAAGACCATTCCATACCTCCTTTTCTTAGAAAAAAACAGGGTAGGAGAATGTATCGCTGATCAGCAGCATAGAGCATTTGCATTAAAAAATGAGAACAGCCCTGTAGTGTCCAGAAAGCAATGTATGCACAGAACCTGAAATGTAATAGCTGGATATCCTCTTCTGCTCAGATATGTTAATAAACTGCACAAAATAGTAATTTATTATAAAATGGGATTGCACAATCTGGGGACATCACAAAAGTCACCCATAAGGCCTGCTAATGCAATGTCTGCAAGGACATGTTTTTTGCTGCTTTGCCTCTGGGTGTGTCTGAGAGATCCCTATTTTCTCTGATATATCCCCTTTTTAATATAAATGCACATAAGTTCTAATATCCAGAAGGAAAATTACTTATCATTGCAAAATCAGTTATCTATCCATTTTCATTGGAGAATGACAGCACAAATCATTTACATTGGAGGACACTTCCAATCTCAACATTTCATTACTGTAAAGCAAGAAACACTAGAAGTTTTATTGTAACAGACAAACCAAAATATTTCCTCCTACCATCACTCAGGGGAACAGAACAGAAAATTCAGCTGAAACCTCCCATACGTCTTTGCAAGGGAGCTGTCTTCACAATTTTAGCAAGAATGGTTTAAATTTAACACATTCAAATTTTAAAACAAACAACCAACCAACCCCAAACACAGTATTTTAAAGGAACAGGCATTGCATTCTGAATGCTGTACTTGCCTGTGTTAACATTAGACTGAAATAGTCTGCCAGGCTTCAAGGCAAGTTGGTGCAGGCTGTGGTCAGAAGAGTGACAGGTTGGTGGGGTAAAAGGGGAATGGTGGCACACCCATAGCAGCTTCCAAATGAAAATTGTGGTTTACCATTCACAACTTCTTTGGCAAGCTGTGAATTATTTACTGTGAGGGTGGTGAAGCACAGGAACAGGAGGCCCAGAGAAGCTGTGGATGCCCCATCCCTGGATGTGTTCAAGGTCAGGTTGGATGGGGCTTTGGGCAACCTGGTCTAGTGGAAGGTGTCCCTGCCCATGGCAGAGGGGTTGGAATGGGATGATCATTAAGGCCTCTTCCAACCCAAACAAATTTATGATTCTATGATTCTATGATTTCAAACTATAAAATATAATTTGGATTTTGGAAGACTAAATACAGCGTGATCTTAAACCTCTTTACAGAAAACTGTGTTGCCATTTTGATGTCTGACTGGCTTCAGCTTTATGCAAAACCAAGACATTCCTCCTGTGCTTGTTTATGTCTAGCATAGCCTAAAGGAGAGTGCTTGCAAATGTTCCAGCAAGAAGTGTTTGTTGCTCCTGTAATGTCATGGGTAAGAGGGCTGGTCTTGGAGATTTCTCAGATATCCCTCTGCTTTTTGCAGGCTGTGTAAGAACTGAGTCTCCTGCAATCCCTCAGTGGAGGCAGTTCCAGCAACCTGCTGGGCAGGAGTCCCAGGACTTTGGGGACATCTAGGCTGTCTCTGGATGCTCCATGCTAGCTCAGACCCAACTGTTCTGGCTTCAAAGACTGCCCAAAACATCTCTCACCTTTCTTAGGTGCAGCACAAAGCAAAGAAAATTAATCAGCCCTATCCCTATCTGTCCAACAGGGAAATAAAATCCTTTAGTTCAAAGTGACTGTTTAGAGCAGGGCTATTTTAGAAAAAAACATTTTTGTTTGGGTTTTTTGGTTTGTTTATTTTTGGGTTTTTTTTTGTTTTGGTTTGGTTTGGGTTTTTTTGTGTTATAGTCTTTTAATATAAGAAAAGGATGAATACCTCTATCTCCTTTAGCCTCAAAGAGCAGCCTTGTTCTGGCAGCTTTGTGGCTGGTTGCAGAACTCAGAAGCTCCAAGGAAAGGAAAAGGGAGAGAAGAGACCACAAGGTGTGCAAATACCAAGGGAGAGGGATTGTGGGGGGGATTACCATGTTAAAAGGCAAAACAAAACCAATAGGAAATTCCACCTGGGTCAAGTTCAACTCTAAAATTTGGATGCAACTGAGAGTGTTTCCCTGAAATGGAAGTAGGAAAAAAAAGTGTTGCTCTATGTCCAGCAAAACACACCGTCTTCCCAAAAAGCAGTTGTTTGCTTTCAGGCACTTGCTGTCAAAGCAGAGGAAGTAAAATACTTGATTTGCAGAACTGCTCATGAGCAGCCCAAGGCTTTGTGCATGCATCCAGGGGTGCTGGAAATCAACATTTAACTCCCATCAACACCTTAGGGAAAATAGACCTCATAATTTGGTAAGCTTACAAGACTCATTTTTCAGAAGAAAAAAAAGCCTTTGGATATATTTGTTACTCTTTCATCTGCCACTTATACTATGGGCCACCACGAAAGTTAAGCAAGCTGTTATTCTTGTGGTACCTTAGGGTTTAAAAAAAAAAAATTAGGTGATGTCTTTGGAAATGACAATAGGAAGGTGGAGAAACAAGAACCACCTTTCTGTGTGCAGTGGCAGATTCCTAAAAGCATAGAAAGAATGGCTGGAGATGCCAGTATCGCAACTTCTATTACAGGGGCACAATTAAAAACATAGTTTCTGTCTTAATTTGCTGCACAAAAGCCACAGAAGCAGACAAGCTGACTAAGGATTAGCTTCACTATTTGAGGTTTCTATGGGGAATTATTAGAAAATCTGTTTATCTTGATCTTCGAGGGAAAAACCAGAATGGTATTGTCCAAATTCACTGCCTGAGAAGAGATGATTTTTAACTGTTAGCACAACTTGAGAAAAGACATATTTCATGCAATACTGGGAGATGACTGGTGCTGTGTTGGGGACGAATTGGAAATTAAGAGTAATTTGTGTTAAAATTGGAACTTAAGAGTCATTTATGTTAAATTAAAAAACACAAAGCCCTAAAAGTATTGAATTGGCTAATCTCTATGTTTGTTATCTCTGGGCTCAAGCAATAAAAATGTCTTTTCTACTCTTGCTCTCTAACTGTAGGGAAAATGGACTGGAAGGGCAGCAATGTTGCTGTTTTCCTGTAGTTACCTCCTTTGTAGGTAACTTGGAAGGGCAGCCAGGTAGCAATATGGTTAGTCTATGAAGCAAACAGCAGGCTGATCTACTGCCCAGTAGGGCCTGTCCAGTTAGGACTTTTGTGTGCCTGCACTGTAGGTCTGTTAGATGTAGGTCATTTCTGACACTAGATGTGTTCCCTTTACACTGGTGCTATGCAAGGATGCTCCCTCTTGGTCATAGACATACTAGAGGGAGCAGTGAGCTCTCTGTATGGTAACGCACACGCTTTCATCAGATGAGATTTGTCAGATCCTCAAACGCTGTCGGAAACATTCAAGTGACACTTGAGCTTGGATTTTCCAGTAAGGAAAAAAAAAATCACCTGGTTTGTTTTGTTTGTGGGTGCTTAATGACTAGTTTGGTAAATTTCTGTTAGTCAGCAGGCCCTACAATAAGCTGATTTATGAGCTTTTGCAAAGGATACTTAAAAAATCTAATGTGCCAGTTTGCACCAGCTCTTCTCAGCCTTTGATTGTGCCATCCATTCATATTGTTCTG
The DNA here is from genome assembly GCA_013400315.1 of Bombycilla garrulus. NCBI lineage: Eukaryota > Metazoa > Chordata > Aves > Passeriformes > Bombycillidae > Bombycilla > Bombycilla garrulus. The sequence goes on along the minus strand of VXBU01003182.1, from coordinate 46,088 downwards.
TCAGACATGCTTGCAATCCAGCCCTGTAATCAGGAGCCTGAAAAGAGTGGCTGTACTGCATTTCCACAGCATATGCCATCCCAGAGCTACTGTGCTGCCATCCGCTAAATCCCAGACTTCATTTCTCCCCAAGCCAAGTCAGATCGAAAACTCAGGAAAGGAAAAGGTCATCCATACAGAAGATGTGACATTTATAAAAAAGGACAGGTTGGATGGAAGAGGATTTTCTATTTAAGACAGACACAATCGGAGTAGCTTTGCCCCTCCAGGCTCAAGGGAGTGTGACTTCGCCAAAGGAACTGGAAAATGGATGTAGGGACAGTGAGTGTGGGCACAGTAGAACCCGCCTACTTTCCCAGTGCCATAAAGGTTTACACCACTGGTTTGCAGTCCATTTCTTGTGTTGTTCCAGTAACACCTGGAAGACTCACTGGAGCACTTAGTGGCTCCAGGTAACACAGCTAAACAAAACCAATCTCTCTAAAACACAGCTGGTGAAGGAAGCATCACAACAGAACAAATCTCTGGACACATTTAGTGGAAAGCACTTGGTGCTCCAGAATCCTACCAAGAGCAGCATTCAGCATGTGACTGTAAGAGTGTAGTTTGTGTGTGAGACAGGAAAAAGGTTGTGGGGGACCAGTGGAAGAAGATACTGCTTTTCTTCCAGTTATTATTTTGCATCCATCTGGTATTTAAACCAGTCATGCCAAGTCATAAGAAAAAGATCTGTTCTTCAGCAGTATTGCTGTGGGTCCCAGCTGATTTCTGTTCATGGATTATTAGGGAAGTATCTGGAGAGGAAAAAGCCCTTCCATGACCAGGAAAGTCTCATAATATTCCACTTCTTATGCTAGGTGAAAAAAATCCAAAATTTATAGGGTCAGTCACCCATTCTGACAGCACTGCTACTACTAAAAGGAACTGAGACTTATTCTTAAGTGTTAAAGGTGGTCAGATGTCAGTACGGTCAGGGAAATCTAAAAAGTCCTACGCAGGTCAAATGCAATCTATATATCTATATATCTATATATCTATATATCTATATATCTATATATCTATATAATATAGATAATTAACTATATGCCTAGTGTTTACTTTTGGCCACACCAAAATTTTGTCTAAGCTGACACATATTTATCTGCCTGTCCCAGGAACACATTTTGTTATGCAATGTGGAAATTCAGGTTTGAACAAATAGTGGTATTTTATATAAATCCATGAGTTGAAATTTAATTTTCTAAAAATAATTGCCTGTTTCTGATGACTATTATAGCAATTATCTGGGGGCATTTTTTACTTTAAAGACTTTGTCCAAGGATTTTTTTTCAGAACTTTAAAAGCAGTCATAACTGAAGAACTATAGCACATTTGTGGGGAGGCATAATTCAGTTCATGATACAAAAATCAGTGGAAACATCCATTTTACAGACTGAATATTTCAAAACTTCTAATTTGCCCATCTGACTAAAGTCAGCTTCAGAAAAGGTTTTTGCTTTTAATCTCATCTTTTAATAAAGATTTCTCACATCTTTTAAGTTCTAGGAATTGCTAGAATAAGCTAGAAAGGAGAAATTACATGAGTGGGTCAGTCTTTTCTGTGCTGCTCTTTCCCAGACTCTAGGGCTTTCCTTTTTCTGTCTCCTAGGGTGTGTTTTATTATCCTCATCTGTCGCTGTCTGTGGGGTCTCTGAACTTGAGATCACTCACAGCCAGGACTTTAGGTGGTGGTTTGAGTTCCTGATGTTTCTTCCCAACTCGAGCACCAAAGAAGATGCAGAAGCCGTTTTCCAAGGTTTCCAAGGTTGTTTATTCTTTCTTATCTAAGGAATTTTCTCACTGAGGTACAGAGGTCTGTCTAGCAAGCTGGTCAAAGTACACTGCCTACTCAGAGGGCAGGTCTTATCTTTTATACTATAAATTATGTACTTGAGGTTTACAATTACTTTCCAATACATGACCCTTACATTGCACTGTCCAGTTTTCTCTCAAACCAATCCAGAAATGCAATCCTAACTCAAAGATGGATGACATGAAGAAGAAGAAGAAGAAAAGACCCAAAAATCCTCCATCTTAGCTCTAAGTTTCTTATCATAACTATTTTACAAATTCGCTTTTCTACCTTCTAACAATCTAATTTATACTCCACTTATTTTTTGTGATTTGTAATTCTTCCTGCAATGATGGTCATTTTTTCCAGGGACTCAAATCAAAACCCACAAGGCTCTTGGGCATTGTACCAAGGCCTCCGAGCCCACCGCCCAGGTCCTGAGGCGTCCAGGGAAGCCAGGGGAACACCCTGGACTCCCACATTCAACCACTATGTGTAAGTTTATATCAGTGTGAGATTTCAGGGCATTGTCTGTGACCAGTGATTTCATTATTCCTTCATTAATGCTTCCAGGCAGAAAATATCATTTGGAGCATTTTGCCCAACAGGAATATAATTTCAGGTTTTTCACAGATAGTTTTAGAGGTGGAAATTATACAAAATTCAAGCCTTGATCCCCCAAATGCCAGTTCTGACCATGGTATTTCACCTCCTCTCCCAGAGGGGCAGGGTGGCTGCTCGTAGAGCCAGTGCAAATCTGAGACGATGCCAAGGACGTGTTTCATGGGCACACAGAACAGTGTGGTGTGTTTGAGGATGCTGTGCGATCCAGCAAATCTCAGCCTAAATCAAATCCTCCGGATATGGAGTCAAACACCTTCCTTTCTCCAGGCACCCCTGATCCCTAAACAGCCTGGGGCAGGGAGGGTGGAGAGAATGAGCATTTTTGGTGCACATCTCCCATTGGAGATGGGAGCTCAGGCAATGAGCTCTGACTACATTCCCTGCAGCTGAGAGTCTGCTCCATGGGCAACCTAGGCCATAGGTGATTGTCACTTATGGCAGCAGCAACACCTTGGTTTTGAAATGGGTTTCCTTTGTATTTCTTGTGCCCAGAGCAACTCTATGTGATAAAGATGTTCCCGGTCCCCTCAAGTATTGGCACACATTGTTCTTTTATTTTTCCCTAGAGCTTTTTTTTTCATGTTTCAGAGTGCAGACATATCTACTTAATCTAGATGATTTAAGACTGACAGGTTGCATTACCAAGAACATGCTTAGTCTCATCTCATACATAGCATCTGTATGAGGAAATTTGCCAGTGCATCACTACAAACATTATGCCAGGATAAAGACACTAGTGGAGGTCACAGAGGAGAGGCTGCTTGCCTGGGTGGGGATCACTCCTCAGGACTTTTTGACAAAAAAATCAAGTGCTAGAAAATACTTGGATCCTTACAGGGACAGAGAGAGTAAATGAGAAGCAGATCTTGCTTTGCAACCAAAGGGATTCCTGGTGGAGGAGCTAGAAGTTGATGTTAGTGGGGGGAAAACCCATGTAAACACACCCAGTCAATGCCTACTCACAAAGGACATCCTCCCTTAAGAGAAACAGAGGGGAGAAGTGCAGTCAGCAGTGTGATCAGAGAGATATTGCAGCCTGTACTGTGGGACGAAAAATCTCCTGCTAAGAGAAAGGTCTCTGCTTAGATTAAATCTGTCACAACTGAGCAAGCAGCAGACTGGCATTCTTGGAAGAAAAATATAACCAGTGGGTGGTTAAGCTCCTCTGAAGGATTGAAGGAAAGAACATAAAATTTATAAAGGTGTTACTTGGGAGAGAGATAAAAGAGGAGTGTTGTTGGAACCCAGGGGGTTCCTGTGGCATCTCAGAATGATCCAAACCCTGGTCAGGAGGCTTTTCAGCCTTGCCAGAGCTGTCGGAGAACCTGGATTGATACTGAGAATACCTGTGGCTTTGATTTTTATCCATGAGACAAATTACTAACTTATAAGAAGAATTGCAAGTCACCAGAGTTTAAAGAGTAGAATAGCAATAATTATAGATGAGAAGGGAAAGATTTGGATCCATGTCCAGGGGGGTTTGAGATTCTGGACAGGGGGGTCTGGGAGTCAAGATGGAGAATTCTTGCACGTGGCATGTTATCTCTTCTTCTTCCTAACCTCCATCTTCTTGGTGATGTTGGCACTTTTGGATTGGTTTGTCAGAGAGCGGACAGAGAGCAGAGCGGACAGAGTAGACAGACAGTGCAGACAGTGTGCCTCCATCTCCCTTGCAGGACACAGTGTGCAGGACAGGGTGTGCAGACAGTGTGGCTTGATCTCCCTTGCAGGGCAGAGAGTGTGCAGGGCACAATGTGTCTCAGAAAGTTTTGCTGTGTCAACCTTGGCAGGGCAGAGAAATCTACTTTTGATAATGAACTAATAAACTGCCTTGAGAACACGAACTAAGGACTCCAGAGTGCTTCTTCGGCTCAGACAGCTGATGAGAGAAGGACTTTTTTGTACACTGCTGGAGAACCCGGGACAGGGAAGTCTCCGGCAGAGTGTGTTCCTGCACCAAAAATAATCTGCATAACAGATTTAAATGGGAATTTGTTGTCCAGATTTTAGGGTAAGTATGATCAGTAATATTTTGGTATTAAAATGCCTGCGAGTAATAAGAAGTTTCTCAAGGAATAATGCAAAGAGCCTAATGTAGCTAGGAAAAAAACATGATGTTGAAGGCGTTTAAGACAGGAGGTGTTGCTAGAAAGTTTCTGTTCTTAGTGCTCATGTAAATAGATAAATAACCCTGGCTTCTGCCAGATATTGGTGTTTTTTTCTCTTCCACATTCATTAAAGTACTGACTTGTAATGTGCAATGCCACTAATTTTTTTTCTGGATAGTAAATGACTCTGAGCTTTGTTCCCAGCTGTTTGTTTGAAATTTCCAGAGTTTCAAGGTATTCCTGCCCTATTACAACAGAATTTAGAGCTTTTTGGTAGTTGGGGGTGGGGGAGGCTTTCTGCTACAGTTAGTGCAAACACATCTTCAGTATATTTGTGCATGCCCTGCAAAGATTTATAGAAATTATAATTTTTCTGCTCACTAATAATGGGAATAATTAATTTCCTGTTCTGTCATCTGCTATTCTCCAGCACCCCAAGATGAGATTCCTTTCTAGGAGTGAAGCAAGTGAGGGAACTTCCTTTGTTTCTTCTGGGACTGTGTGATATGCAAAAGTAGAAAACATCTCTTCACACTTAAGACAGGTCAATTCCACTGATGCCCTGAACTCACCCATGAGTAGGAATCAGGTCTGCTATGTGTGATACCTCACAAAAGTAATATAAACATCTGAATCTGCTAAAAACCCCTCAGATCTGGCACTGGCTGTGGTGTGTAGATAGGCGGACATCAGTAAATTGCTGCAGGACTACCACAGTCCCAGGAACAATACTGCTGCTGGTCTCCCCAGTGCATGTGCTGATTGGAGTATATCAGGAAACCAGCCCTTATTTTGTAGCCTCGGATTAAGGTGCTGAAAACAAAAATTCCCTTTACAGAATACTCCACCAGTGACTGTGATGAATTAGTGAATTACTGAGGCCAGTGTGTATATTTAAAGTGAAGTTCCTGGGTGTATTTCACATTTTTAGTATGCATTAGTTGAGTATTTGATAACTGGAGGATTTTTCATTTTTCACTGATATATTTTCCCTGCAAAATAAGTATTTAAATATAATGCTATTGAATTCCTATCACAACAGTTGTCTCTGTCGTAATTTAATTTGCCTCATACAGCCTTCTAGTAACCATGATAAAAACTTACTTAAATAAAGTGGATATCATCTCCTTAGAATTGCCAATGCCTTCTTCTTGGTAGGCAGAGCTGAGTATATAATTTCTTTTCAGCCACCTTTAGAGGCAATAGGAAGAACTTTCAATTAATTGCAACAGTCTTGGCAAATCTGATTTTTGTAGGCAAGCCAAGACTGTGCAATAGTCTCCTCTAAAGCTGCTGCTGGAGAAAATTGCAGACAAAACATATAAATTGGTTGCTATTTGTGTGCCTTATTGGCTAAAGTGTTTGTGAAGTTCCTATTATTTTACAGAGGCAGACAAAAACCACAAGACTTGTGTGTTTTTACAGGAAGCTTAGAAGGATGACTTGAAAGGGCAAAAGCCCAGCTAAACACTAACAAATCCCTGCTGTGTTTCCAGTTCGTTATCTGTCATACATACATCAAAACGATTTGCAGTAACTGACGTGTTAATTTTTCTACTGCAAATATGTCAGTAAATTGTTCAAGTGATAAAGGCAAAAGGTATATGATTTTTCTTGCAGTGTTGGATTAGCTGATTATATAATGATTTCAATCCATTAAATACTTTTATTTTGACAGTCACCTAACAGTGTGTCTTGCTATCCTACTTAAACACACAGAGCAAATCCTGTGGTGACCCTACCAGCATTCAGAGTGTCTACAGAAGCTGCATGTGGGGGAAAGAAACTCTTAGTCCATCTTTTTGTACCCTTTGCAGCACATCTATTTTTAAAACCTCACTGCGGACTTTGCCCCCTCCTCTTCAGAATACACACTCATCAGCGCTGCTTGTCACTTTTACTTTCCTCTGACTAGAGTAACTTGTAGAGGGAATTCAAGAAGTAAGCAGATAGCAAACGTGACATGAGCACTGTCAGGCAGTGATGGCAAGCAGCTTTAAGCCATGCTTGGAAATGGGATGGGTTTTATTTCCTCCTCCCCCAATTTGTCTATTTATTTTTTTTTCAGGACTTTGTAATTTTGTTAGGGAAATTTCCAAAATCAAGGTATCCTGAAGAAAGCCAAGAGAGGGGAAGCAGAAGCACACTGAAACTGCTGATAGGATGAGGTAGGGTCTAGGCCAGTAAGATATGAAGGGTCTGGCCCACAAAAGGTGGCTTTGGGACAGCAACTCCTCTGCAGCCCGAGTGCACAGTGAGGAATAACAGAGTTGATCCACTGTTTGATGACTGTGCAGGTGCCACTGAACCCCATGGCACAGGGAACAGCAATTCCATGACAATGGAATAGGAGTAGCACCCGAATGAGTGGCCAGGCAGAGACGTGCAATGCAAACAGAGGTTTTCTTCAGGGTGAACTGCTGAATGATGGCCACAAGTTAATTGAGTGAGAGGATCCCTCCAGCCATACAAAGTCATAGAGGGTATTAAACTGGTGGGGTTAAATATCTACAATAGTATGGAGGGAAATGAGCAATTGGCAGCCAAGCAGGAAGTTCTGGACACAGTTTATTGTGTACCAGGAGTATTTCTCTGGACCTCTTAGAGCCATGCAATTCCTGCTCCCCTGTTCTAGCAGCATGTGTCTCCTCACTCCCATAGACATTCTGAGCACGTCTCTCCCTGGTCACAGAGCATCCCTTCCCTGGGCATGGCCAGCTCCAGGGGCATTTTCTTTCTCCTCTCACAGCTGGCTCCTGATCAGATCTGCTGTGTGTGCATGCACCCAGGGCAGGCAGTGTTTTTGCTCATAATCCCTGTACAGATGGTGTCCTGTTGCTCTTTTTAAGTACTGTGGGGAATACATGGGCACAGCCACCAGCTTTACACAGCAGGTGCTGAGAAACCAAAGCCTTGTCCTGCCTGTTTGACTGGGTAAAGAATTTGGCACCCACTGTAATCCTCATCTCTCTTACCCTTTCTCATGGCAAAACCGCTTCTGCTCCTTGCAGACCATTTCCTCTTCTGAGAAACTGTCTCATTTGGGGGCATCTGGGAGGAAGCAGTCCCTGCTTCTCCTGCTGTCTTGCCCACTCATTTCACCCTAGCATGCAGAGATGGACAACGTGAGATCAAATGCATTCAAGGGAAGGGGAAGTCGAATGCCTCCTAGATATTTTATTAGGACATGTCACTGCCTTCATCAATCCAAGGAGTGAGAGAACACAGGGATTTGTAATGCTTTTCAGGGAAACTCTGAATTTAACTCAACCCAGCCAGCCTGGTTGCATTTCACCATAGAGCTGGGAAATGGGGTTCCGCTAGGCTGAGGCCAGGAGGGTGTGGTTATGGCACCCCCATGATTAATTAATTCTTGTTAATGTAACAACACAACCCTCAATTTAGGTGTGCAAAGCCTGGGCTGTAAAATCCCCCAGCTCTTTAGTACAGCCCAGCCTGTGCTTGCCTCCTTTGCTGTCCTGGAGGTAGGCTGCACTCCCCAGTCTGGCTGCAGAGGGCTAAGTCCCAAGTAGCAGGTTGGCAGGTTGTGATGGTTCTGAGTAGCTTCCCCTGAGTGGAAGCAGCCTAAACTGGCTGGGTGGCTGCAGGACTCTGGGTTATGCAGGCATATATATCCTGGTGTGGGCTGACCTGTCTCACACCTGACTCAGTATCAATGCTGCAAGACAAGAATTTAACCTGGAGACTGGCATCATTCATACCTTTGCTTGCACTTGTCTTTGTAGAGACCAGAAAGATCCACAAATGAGAATGTATGCAATATTGCCATTAAGATGTGCTCTGTAACTATCTAATTCTATTGCTTATGGGTTGCTTCCAGAGTATTTCTTCCCTTTCCTTGGCCACATGGATTTTGCATTAACTCCTTTTTGTGTGTGTTTTTTTTTTTTTTTCCTGCCTCGTATCTCCTGGCTACCTTTCCAAATTTTGATTAGCTTTAAACATTTGCTTAGCTATCCTTGACAGTGAGCAAGGCTTCTCCTATCTTAACACTCTTTCTTCCTCTGACAGCAAGGTTATATGCATTCTCACACTGTCAAGTATATGATCCTCTGAACTCCTCAGCAAACATTTCTTATTGCCATCAAGACTAATGGTGCTTACAAGCTGAGTTTTTTTACATTTAATTTTAGTAATCTCCCCCTGTTTCTCCACTCAAAGCTGCAAGCTGCCAGGCTGTGATGGGGAAGAAAAAAATACCATTAATTTTATAGGTTCTGAATAACTACGTTTGCTGAGGTTGTACCTGTAAAAGCAAAACAACCCTCAGTGCAGAAATTAATCTGGGCTCACTGTGCAAACAGCTGTATGATTAATCTCAACTTGGAAACTTTCCCTGTGTTTCTTCTCCCGCTGTCCAATTGATTGTGCAAATGCAGGAATAAAAACCCAAGCGTCCTGGTGTTGTGACATGGCTACTTGCTGGGATGCAGCAGCAACCTATGCTGGCCTCAGGACTTAGTCTTAAAGGAGATCAGGTTTTCTTCCTGTGGCTGAAGGAACCCAGTAACACAAGGCTTCGTCAGTAGCCAACTGCGAGGTAAAAGTTTGTCAGTGAGTCATGCTGAAAATCAATATTTCCTCTGCAGTTTAAATCATAAGGAAGATGGATGTCCAGGGTAGGTTGAGCTGAGCACAATCCATGCTGACACACTCCCTGCATTCCATGGTGGCCTAATCCATGGAATATTCAAGTGGACTTCGGTGTTGGCACATTTACCTGTATGCTGGCACTGTAGGTGAAAGGACACCTCTCAGGCCCAAGGATAAACCAGGGACAGTGTGATCGGGTCCTTTGGAAGGAGAACGCAGCAAATGTGGTAGATGAACTTAAGCCTATATTAAGGAAAACGGGGAATGCGAATGTACCAGAACTGTGATCAGGCTGTTATTCTTTCTCTCGCTAAGTTCATTAAGCTCTCATTGAGCTGACTGAAGTGCAAGTTGTTGGGCTAAAAAAATAACTTTTTAAGGACATATTTTGCCCAGACAAATTCCTTGAGCTAGCTCACTATGTGACTGTCCCAGGAGAGAAAAGCATGACTGAAGAGAAGAATGGCAGTGTCATTTGGGTGTAGCTTCATGCAGACTGGCTTCTCTTGATTAAGGAATACCCAGCCTCAGAGAATTTGGGCTATTCTTACCATTACAATGTTTAAAATGGCAATTGTCTCACCTTTTCCCATTCATGTGTTCCATTTTGCTTAACAAAGAGCAAACTTCAAACAGCAATTCGCTCTCATCAATTGAATGAGGTTCAAGGTGATGTATAAATTCATGGATTTGTGATTATTCTAATGCTATTACATGACTATTCAAGCTCAAACCACTACCGTGAGGAGGTATTTTAAGAAGAAATAGCACAAATGTGGCCAGACTGTTGAAGATGTTGTCCTTGCCCATGAACTACAGGGGCATGTGGTTTATGAGAACTGCAGAGGATGAATTCCAGGGGCATCATGCTTTCTTTGCTGTAGTGCAAACACAAAGGTTAGATTTTAATACAAAAGGTCTTGACATTTCCCATGGGAAAGATTCTGTTTCAGACCAGTAGAGGGAGAAATCAGGCCAAAGACATGAATTAGGCTTTTTCATGAAGATTTATGGAAGGGGAAAAAAGCCTAATTTATCTCTGTAGTTAGAGCACAAGAACAGTTGTCTGGGTTGCTGCTGGGTTCTTTGTTGGTGCCCTTTATTATTCCATTCAATAAAAAGCTAACAAATAGTAAGTACCTGTTATATTTTCCTGACTGGGAAAAAAAATGACAATTTAATTTGAGAAGCAAAGTTTTAATAGTCAGTAGCTCAAAAATGCACTGGAATATTTTGCAAGGTAAAAAGAAACTATTTGCACATATGAAACACTTGCTGCAAGTCAAAAAAGTTAATCTTCTGAAAAGTGTATAGGATGTAATGTCCCAGAAGACCTTTAAAGAATCCTTGAAATAATAAAATATAAAAAAAACCCAAAATAGTAAACATAGTCACATACAGATTTTGGGAAGAGATTGAAGACTGAACTCTCACTCTCATCCATGACAGATTTGGTATAGCATAGGCAGAGATGGGTAGAATAACTTGTACATTAAGACCCTACCAGACAAGGAACAGGCATTTAGGAGAACCACCAAAGTAATCACACACAGACAGTAATGAGGTTGTCTGAGACTCACCTTGTTGGTACCCCTGTTTCAAATGTAGTTGCTCTGTACCTGAATCTGTATCAGTCTCCTCGCACAGTCTATTCTCATTTCCTTCTAGAAGTGAATGTGACTGCCATTTCCAGTGCTGAGTATATTATTTCCTTCCCTTGGTGTCTATAGTATCTGCTTCAAAGTGTCTGAATCTGATTTGGTTTACTTCAAAATGCAAATAATATCCAATATTAAGAAAAATTTGAAGCAAGCAGCATGATTTTATAGCAGAATGCAGGTGACTGTGTGGCTCTCTCAGGATTGGCTCCATAGGTAAGCAAGACCTTTGGGAAGCTCTATCCCCTGCCAAGGCCATAACAGGGAGCTTCAGAGGAAAAGTCACCCTTGATTTCTACCCCAGAGCCTCAGAGGACCTTTTATTACAGACCTGGAAGGAAAGAATGAGATGCTGTGCAACATGGTAATACCAAGGATACATTGGGCTTCAGAGCTGCATTGTGTACCAGGACACTGCATTGCAGTGTCCTGATGTTGGAATTTCTACAACAAGGCCAGAATATTGTTCACTGCTCTTAGTCAAAAGGAGATCCTGTGATTCTGGAGTGGAATGCCAGGGAGGAATTGAACTTTGGTCCAAAACAATAGAATGACCTCTCCAAAAATGAAGTGTGACTCCTGTAAAATGAGAATTTGTTGCTGCAGAAAGCTCTTGGAAATGTTTTTAGGGATTTTTTTTCTTACCATACATCTTTACAATTTTGTCATTCCTGAGTCCAGCTTTTGATGGATGAACTGGTCTCAATCAGAACCTTGGCTGTTTCACTGTTGCTTTTTTCTTGTATTGCTAAAACCAACCTTTCACATAACTTATATTTGAAATAATTTGAAATAAGTAGTCACATATGTGAGTAGTAGTCCTGCAAAGTAAGAGACAAGTTATGTCACAACACAATCACACGAGAAAAGTTGGAAAGGTGTGAGTTTATTTTCTGCCTATGGGAATCACTGACTGTAGTCTCTCTTACCACTTATTATTACAGTTCCATCTCTCATAATAACATATCAGGCACAGTGTAAGCAGAAATGGGAAAATTGCAGTTATGTGATTTTTATCTCTTCATCTAGTGACTTTAAAGAGACACTGAATGAGTCTGTGTGTCCATACATGAGGACTCTATCAGTTAAGATGCCCTATTAGCTACAACCTATTGGGAAAAGATTTTAAAAGTTTTAGCAGATTTTCTGAAATCTACAGACCTTTCTTTATCTGAGTAGCAGGATCTATGGTCTAAAGTTAGTTAATGCTCCAGTGAAGATTAGGAGAATGGATTCCCCCATTAACAACTGAACACCGTCCACTGAGGTACTTAATTTATACTTCATTTGTACTTTCTGTTTTGCTTTTCCCTGAGTTCCTGAGATTTGAGATATCAGCTTCTATGAGTGTGTGCATGTGACTCCCTATAATTTTCTCAGAAAGTAGGAATGAATGTTGAGGTCCTGAAGCTGACCAGCAAAGCTGGCACTCATGTCCTGCTCCTGAACTGCACTTGGTCAACAGACTGAAGGAATTTTATTATTCATGTAGCTGGTAAAACCCTATGTATTTCTGTCTTCTTATCAAAAATTCATCCTTATCCTCCCCATTTTCTGTTTAGGTAACCTCACAGGTCATGCTGTGTCTGGGGCCTACAGGGATCTTGAATTTTCTCTGCTTGTCCCTTTGCATTCCCCTTCACTTCTCCATTAGCAAAATATCCCCTTCCACCAAGTGAAGAACCTTAATAATGCCTTTGAGAATCAAGTAATTTAAAATTATTTGGTACTTCATATGGAGATGTTTTAAAATGTAGTATGATGTAGATGTTTATACATGTAGTAGAGGTAAGATTAAGTTGCAAGAAAGGGCAATATAGCTGCAAGTGAAACAAATGAACCTCAGATATAAAAGCTAAAGTCTTACAGTAACACTGGCTTGACAATTTATTTGCTATTCTGCTTGAGGGTTTGGTTTGGGGTTTTTTTCCAATGGGTTATAGCTTGTGGTAGACCTATTTGCATCAAGTGCATTAACAGGGTATTAAAAGTGTAACTGAAATTATCCCGTTGATGCCATTTAATATAGACCATAGAACAGTTTGGAAGTAATGAAGTCACATAATGCTCATGGTGTATGCTGGGTCACTACTAATAGTTGCTGTGGAAACCTTATTTTCTCTTCTGCCACAGCAGTACATAATCGTAGCAGGTTTATTTTCTCAAGGATTACATTCCAGATAATTTCAGAGAAAAAGAAATATTAATGAACTTTACCAAAGGTAGTTTCATTAAAGGAGAGCAAATTTCTCACTTTTCTGCAACAGCTGTGGTAATAGGAGTGAGGCTGCATCTCAGATGCCACCTCAGGATCACTCCAGCTTTGCTGTTGAGGCACAAGGAGATAAAGCTACAGAACCAGGAGCACTTGAAATAAAATGGGCTGAAATCTCTGGTAAGTAGAATGGGCCATCTGCTTTTCCAGAAACCAAGCCATCAATCAGTGATGGCTGTAACAGCTTAATTGATGGAGGCCAGTTCTAAATGGGTTTGAATACAGGAAGGATTCAAATTATGCCAACTTGCTACAGGGAATGTGGTAGCACATGTGCAGTACACTGGTACCAACCAATACATGGAAAACTCACCTGCCCAGGAAGGCTGTTGATGGCCATGCTCTTCCTAGGTGTATTTAAAGAAAAACATTGGTCTGTAACTTTATATTTACAGTTCGGGATTAATGCACCTGGCCCATCTTGTTAGCCTTCCCAAGTGCTGCTGTAAGGGGCACAGGCATCTTTCCTGACACAGAGATGTTTGTCAGCAAAGAGACAGTGCATCAGAATAATTCCTCATAAGAATGACCACAGGAAAACAACCGAGGGTTTTCAAAGTGAATGTTAAAGGGTTTTTAAATCAAAAAGGTTGTTGGATTAAGATTTGGCTGCAGAGCTTTCTGTTCCTGGAATCACAGATGGCCTGGGCCTGATAAGACTAACTATTCTCTGTGCAAGACACTATTTCAGTAAAAATTATCTATAATTGTTTTAATGACTTTGTTAATGATTCACAGATATCTTATATGCACTATTTACTCATCTGTCTTCATTACCCCATGGCCTAAAGTAGAGATTCCACTGAGGAGAGCAACAATAATCGGCTCCCATAGGAAAACGAACAGTTCGAGCTCTGCAATTAGAGACTGGTCTCTACCCTTAAATACTTCATTAATAGATGTTGGTATGCTAGGTTTTAAAATTCTAGTGACTGTATTTTTATACATTCACCAGGAACTTGCATAAGGAAATGAAGCTCAGTATATAAATATTTGTCTGGAGTGACACACCGTATTGATCTGAGAGCTGAGAGTTTCAGAGCTGAGCAGGCAAAGAGAACATATGTCATCTGGGCCTGGGTCTGCTGGAGGGCTGTGTATGCCAGTTTGCACACTGGAAAGGTAGTTCTCATGGGAATTATAAAAATGAGAAATTCTTGAAGTCTAGCTGCTGTTAATTTTGGCAGAGTGCAAGGAGTTAAGGCATAAGTCTTGCAGGGCTGATGCTGGTCTTGCAGAAGAAGAGAGCACCCGAGCAGTGCCTGCAGCCCTCTGCAAGGACAATGCAAAGTGTCATGGTCCTGTCAAACACAATACCTTTAAAACAGGATGGAAAAGTAAAATTGCTGATCTCAGGTCCCAAGGCACATACAGAAAAAAGAAACTTGTGTGTGTATTTGGGTCAGTCCCTGGAGGATTTGATTTGAACAAAACCACACAGTCTTTTCTGTAGCTTGTGACAGATATAATCCTGCTCCAGTATATCCCATGCTCTTTTGGGGGTAAAATAAATGAGAAGAATTTTACTTTGTGTGAGAAAACACCAAGTAACAAACTGATTATAGAAAATCCAGGGAGAGGAATTAAAGCATTCATGGGGTAAGCTCTTTGAAACAAGCACAATGTATTTTCTATGTGTTTGTACAGAACAAGCTCAAAGGATACTGAGCATAATCAAGGCATGTGAGAGGTTGTGCAAGAATATGTCAAACAGTAACATGATTAGATGTGCCAGCATCCGACACATCTACTTTCACAATACTTTGTCTCAGTCCTTTTCTGAAATGAGGTGTTGGTAGGCAACTTTCTTTTAATTGCTTTGACTGTTGCTGCTATGCAATTGTCACTAAGCTTTGGGTTTGGGAACAGAGCAACTACCTTTCTGAAAGAGTCATTGTGGAAATAGCTTTTGCTTGGTAAATTTTATTTTAATGTTCATCTCTGCTAGATGTATCATGGAGAAAAGATTCTCAATATATATCTGTTACTACTGCTCCTGGGTAAACCTTATCAGTCAGTGTATCTAACTAACATGGCTCAGAAACATTTATGAACTAGCCTGTGTCATTAGCAAAGAGCTCGCCTGTCACCAGGCATTTTTGCTGTTGGCAACATACATTTTTTCTTCAGCCATGTGCTACTGATTCTGAACAGATGAATATCACAGAAGAAGGAGCTTCAATGTAAATGCGGATTACATTGTACCTATTTCCTTCCAATGGTCTAATGGGAAGGGGGAAAAAGTGAGCAAACTTTTTCTCTTTGAAAAGATGAATTTTCTCGTTGACTCAGAAATGGTTAAATCCTACACTCCCACACAATTGGTTGGAAAATTCTACTGATCTGGTTTTGTTGACCTAATTTCCATGTGGAAATTATTGTCAGGATTAGGGTTTCTTTAAAAAAATAAAGAATTTCTGAAAACTATGTTATTCAGGATGTACTAAAATATAAGAAGTTAATATAAAGTATTTTTATTTTGACTAATCTTTCTTAAAGATATTCACTGGTTTTGTACTGCCTAGAATTTTTAAGACTTTGCTCATGAGGATTTGTTACATTATTGCTGTGGTTTTGCTTGTAAAACATAAACATAGAATTATATCATCTATGCATCTGAGGATAGTTTTTCTGTATAGAGTTATAATAAGGGACAGAAAAGCATTTAACACTATCACCTTCATTTATCAGCTTTAGCCAAAGGCAGTTGGGTTGATGACAAGTTAGATTTTAGTAATTTTAAATAATGAAAAACATAAATTTATTTGAATAAGAAAAGCATTTAATAGTCTTTTTATTAAAAACAACCTTTTAGAGTGTATTCTTGCAGTCTGGGTGTAGGTATCAGAGGTGTTAAGTAAAATAAAAAATTCCTGATGGTGCTAGAGAATTGAAGCAATAAACCCAAAAGAGCTGCAGGCATAATAGTTTATATGGGTTTGTTTTAAACCCAAAATTTCACAGCTGTCTGTTGATTCTGGTACAAAGAAATCAAATGAAGCTGAAAGAAAATACCACTAAACAAAAGAGATCAAGAGCTAAACCAACACTCGCTCCTGTTTGTTCAGTGCTTGAATCTGTGAAGTCAAATCTGCCTTAATATGAGCATTTTCCTGTTTAGTTGGAGACTTTCACAGTTTTTCTTCTTCCTCCCCTGAGCATCACAGAGATTTTTCTCAATTTTTTTAATTTGTGAAGAAGAGAGCAGAGGTGAGCCATACTAAGAATTCTACCACATCCTCAGTGCCACTTTGTCCAGGACATAAAAGCAGCTCTAAAGAAAATCTTGGGTGGACCATATCCTGCCTGCTGTTTGCTCGTCCTTGGATTGATGACTAAGAAGGAGTTATTACATGAAATTATTACATGAAAGGTGGGGCTAAGTGGAGAAAAAGACGGATATAAAAAATTAAAAAAGAAACAAAAAACTACTCCCTGAGCATAAAGGACACTTAGTTCATGTGTTTCAGCCACTGCCAAAAAACAAAGTCCATTTTTCAGGGAAATTGAAGAAGTCCCTACACCTTTTTATGTATTTTCTTTTTACTTGCAGAAATGCAGGAGCTTAATATTGTCCTTCCCCATATCTGTTTGGTGGCAGTCATAAGGGAAGAACAGTAAAAGAGTCTTCCGTTCTTTGCATACAGCTTCTTCCACAGACACCTTCAAGCCTACATTTATTCACCCTGAAAGAAAGAAGAAACCTACAGTAACAGCAGTATAGCAGCATCATGTTCTCTTCTGCAACTTATTCCCATTCTGATTATTCCCATTCTTTCCAATAATCATGGAATTTCCCTTACTAATTATGTATCTCATGTTTTCTCTCTACCATCTCTCTTACTAACTCATATTCCTGTTGTTGACTTTTCATTGACCACAAAACTACAAAAAACCAAAAAATCCCCTCCTTCTCTCCCCCCACTGATCATAAATTGTTATTTCTGCATCAATTACAGGTTGTCTGCAACTGTTTTCATCCCAGTTGTGAGAGCTTGGTAAATCTGTGTCTTTTCGAAGTGTTAGCTCACCTAAATTCTGCTGCTGCTGGATTAATACCAAAACTTCCTCAAGCTGTCTCCTTTACTAGTGTAAGTATATAACTCCAATTCTGTCCTCTCTCAGCTTTCCTTTTTCTCTTTTCACATTTAGCATTTATCAGAGCTTCTCCATACATTGTGAGGTTTGTGGGGCAGGGAGCATGAAATCTCCAAAGGAATGTCATGGCAAAGTGTAATATCAAATGCTATAGCCCACACACGAAGTACTGTTAAAACTGTGTCCGTTCTTTTCAGTTCTTTCTCTTCTTCCTCATTTTCTTATGGCCTATGGATAACTATATAACTATTTTAACTTATTTATCATAATACTCCATGTTTTACATGTTGTAAAATGTTTTATGTTTATGAAGTTCTTTAAGACTCTAAGATAAAAGGTTACAATGACTTCCAAGTTATTACCATCAAATTATTGTTAACTACACTTTGTGAAAATACTCTGAGGTCTTAAGAGATCAGCAGAAAGCAAGAGAAACTTAATTACTTATTACTGTCCTCATTTGCTGCCCTGAGGTACCACTAGGCTGAAATAAATTCATAATTAGTCCCTGTGGCTAACACAGCAGCTGGGGGCTTTTCAGCAGGTACTGTCTGTATTTGCATCTCCAATTTCCCTATTAAAACCTTACTTTAATGGAGAAGGTTGAGCAAACTCGGAAAGCAAATTTCACAAAGTCCTCCTAGAGTTTTCTGTGATTGTCAATCCAGCATGACTGTGAGTATTGGCTAACATCATATTTCTGCATTCCCCTGTGTATCCTCTGAGGGAATATCTAACCAACAAAAACCATATTTTCTCGAAAAACAATTTATTTGAAGGTTTTGCAGCAATTGTATGCTGTATAAAGATGGCCAAAACTCCTGATCACATGAACTGTGCTCCAAAAATCTTCCTATGGTCCCATTTCATGGATGCTGAGGGCTATAGGAAGATCTTTGTAGAGTGGGACCTCCTATCCAAAACTACTGCTGTCAGGCTAAGGCAGGGTCCCATAGGTCCTGGCAGCAGCCTGCCCTGACCTCCTTACACCAGTGCAGCCAGCTGGTTACAAAGCACAGCCTGAGGACAGCTTGAAGAGTCACCTGTTAGCCGCTGCAGCCTTGAAGCCACAAGGTATGGCATCACTGGATTTACTGCTGAGTTTTTCTAGCCATACCAGCCTGCTTATTTCAGTCTGCATTTGGATGACTTTATTTCTTTATGGAAAAAGGCTGCATTGTGACAAGAGAAACTTACCACCAAAAAACCACATTATTTTCTTGTCCTGCACCCCATTATTACCAAATCTGCCTCCCATTTTTTTTTAAAGATTTTTCCCATGCTGCTGCCTAATCAGCACCATATGGCAACACGGTTGCTGTTACTACAGATGCGCTCCCTGAGTCTGACTCCTTTTTATGCTTCTCTCCACACTGAGGTTATTATCACTGAAAGATTGCACGGTCTGTTGTTTATCCTAACTGTTGTGAATATACGGAGAACTGGGAATTTCAGAGCTACAGGATGTGAGACAAGCATGCAGGACAGTCATCCTTCCCTGATGACTTCTTTCTTCTTTCACTCTTGCCCGTATCCCTTGCACCTCGCAGTGCCCTGCTCCTCCCTGCAACAGCCAGACACTGGATGGGAAGGTGCTTGGGCATGTGTTACTCATGCAGTAAGAATTCCCATGCCACAACTAGAGATTTGTCTTTGGCTGGATAGTTTCTCTTCCTTTGACTTCTGTTTATTCCGCATGCTTATTTAGATACTTATTTTAATTAGTCAATAGCTATGCCTCATGTGATTCCAGGGAAAGCCTGCCATATCTGAGTTTCCCCATGACTTCCCCTTATGATTTGGCCTACAGGAATGAAAAAGGGATTTTAGGCAGGTTTGGGGGCTTTGTTTTGTTTTATTTTGGTTTGCTTTTTTTTTTTTTTTTTTACTGTGAAGGGCAGCCTTCAAAAATACTTGCTGCAGATGTAAAGAGAAGTTGATTTCTCTCCAAGTGAGACACCAAAATCTGTAGATGAAGACAAATAGGGCATCCAGCAAGTAGGGTGGGGATACAGTCAAATGGAGAAGTCCGGCACAGTATCCACAAGGCGATTACAGTTCACTGTAATCTGTTACAGTTCACAATGATTCACTTTTTCATTGTTCCCTTTCCCCCCTTTTAGTGGCACTCTGTCAGTTGTTAATGGCTGGCTTAGTTGAGCCACAGATTAATACCTTCCCTGTGCAGTACTGTTGCAGTAAAAACATGCAAATGTAAACATGTAAAAATATGCTGATTTACATGTAAGCATGTAAAAACGTATTGATGACTGTACTGGTGTGGAATGAAAAGAGCCTCAAGTCCAATACTTTATCTCCAGTGGAGAAAAATGTGAAATATGACCTTGAAAGGAAAAAACTCCCTGTGTGCCTAATTGCAGAATGTTGAGGCAAGGGAGAGACATTATTCTTGAACTCAGTATTAGCTTGAGTCTGAGGAGCAGGATCTCAGTTTTATCTGTTTTATCTCATGGTTGTATAATCATAAGCATTATAGAATTACTTATATTGGTGGCTGACTTTAAAACATTATTCTTCCTCTCTAATATTGGAGAGGGATTTCTATCCAGATGCTTTTCCAATTACTGAAAGAGCTCAAGTGTGTTATTGATTACTGTTCTCACACAGTCAATGTGTAACCTATTGTTTAAGTCCCTGATTTAAATCCCTGATTTGTTGCCAGGTCATGTTGCTCTTGAAAAAATGTTACTGCTGAAAATGACTGCTTATTTTTCTTGGTTTTATTTAAAGAAATAAGAAGTTTCTTCTGTTTGGGAAACACTGAGACATATATTTACCTATAGATGCATTTGGGAAATACAAAATGATGTTTGATGCAGAGTACGTCCTAAAGTTGTTTTTGTTTGTTTGTTTTTTGCATACACATTTAAAATGAATGTGATGTCTGCTTCACAGAGTGGCACCCATTTTACTAACACAGGCAAGTGCTGGTTAGCATAGAAGTAAACGTTTGCTAAACCAGTTTATTTGTAATACCATGAAATTAAGGTAAACAAAAATACTCTCCCAGAAAATATTTTCTTGAAAACCTGCCAAAATGTATTGAATTCATCTGTCTTGACAGAGCACTTGAGCTGAGATCAAATAAATCCATACCTTGCAGTGAACAGCTGCAGCTATTTTAAAATTAAGTTAAGCAAGCATGGAAAAAAAAAAAAAACAAAACCAAAACGGCTATGAAAACTAATACCAGGGGGAAAGTAATTAGCCTGATACAATAAAATCTGCCGTGATTCAGGACATAAAAAAGCACTTCCACGTTACAGCGGTGACTCACAGATGAGCTGAATGACTGCCCGGTGCGCCACATCCATATGAATGCAAATCTCACCCGTTCCCAATAACCAGCCCGTTTTCCTTAGCCAGACACCCGCCACGGGTGGCCCGCATCACGGCAGGGCCCAGACAGGCAGCACCTGTACTTCCCCCTGTCCTGCCTGGCCAGCTGGGGCTTAGGTGGCGGGCGGGCCGCAGATGTCCCCACTGGCCAGCGGGTGTGCCAGCGGCGGGCAGCCCCGGGGCACGCGCCGGGGCGGTGGGAGCGCGGTCCTCGCCTGTCAAGGGCGCAGCCTTGGGGATGGATGCGCACCAGGGCGCGGGCAGCGCAGAGGTGCGCGCAACTCCCGCCCCTGCCAGGCGCGCCGTCCCCGCCCCCGCCCCCGCCCGGTTCCTTCCCGACGATTGGCGGCAGTACCCGGGCAGGTTTCGGTGCGTGGCGGGAGCTGCTGCCGCCGGCACCGCAGCAGCACTCGGTGGCGCGTCCGGCGGGGTGGGGAGGGCTGAAGGCGGCGGCGGCGGCGACGACAGTGGTGGCGGCTGAAGGAGCAGCAGCAGAAGGAGGAGGAGACAGCAGTTTTCGCCTTGTGCCGGCCGGTGTCGGAGCGGGACCGGAGCACCTGTGCCCGGCTGCTCCGCGCAGGTGGTGGTCGGGGACCGGCGCGAGATC